>JBBBDQ010002059.1:600000-875000 GCA_037127315.1 Ascarosepion bandense
TAGGGACCACATTCAGAAAATTAGAGGAAATTATTAATACTTTTTTAAGGGCATTTTCTTTTCTTTCTTTCTTTCTTTCTTTCTTTTCTTTCTTTTCTTTCTTTCTTTAACACGATTTTTTCTTTCGTTCTTTTTTTCCCTTTCATTCCACAATTTACACTTTATTTATTTCTTCCTTTTCTTTTTTCATTGATTTTCTTTTTTTCTGTCCTAATTTCTTCCTCTTAAAATATTAGCAATAGAAATGATTGGTAAAATACATAAAAATTCACAAAAAAGTTATTTTATTTTATCTATCTATCTATCTATCTATCTATCTAAGTTCATTCATAATTTTCTCAAATTCTTAATACATATAAACAAACCCAGATAAAATTCGAACTTATTTTTTTTTTCATGCTTATTAATGTTAGTCGAGCCTGGACAAAAAAGAAACCAATAAAAAGACTCTCTCTCTCTCTCTCTCTCTCTCTCTCTCACACACACACACACACACACACACACACACATCTGATGCGATGGGTAGATTGTCACCATATTATATTTTAAATACCACGCATGTTCTTTGCTTGTTTTTGATTTTGCTTGTTTTTGATTTTGTTGACTTCACAGTATAGTAGGGTCAGTTGGGTACCGTCGGTGATAAAAAGAACACCATGCATTTTCCTCCGCCAGAAATTTGGAAACAGCGTATTGTTCTGCTTGGTATTCGCATCGGACGCTTTAATCCGAACATTCCAGAGTGTTTGGGTGTAACTCCGAGGACAGTGCAGAAAATTTAAAAAGAGTTGGATAGGTCTAATGGTGATTACGAATGATAAGCTCGGAATACTTATTCTGATCGTTCTGATAAACAATGAATCCCAATTTTTGTTGGTAAGGGCCTCATACACAACACAGAGGCCTACATCGTGCCTCAAGGAAGATGCTGGAAGACTATTTGGTAATACGACTCTGCACCATGCCACACAAGCATGATAACCCAGTTATGGCCGTCAGACAATTATCTGTAATCACATCACTTTTTAGATCTGACCACCTTATTCCCCAGACAGTAACCTCTTTATGTGGGGTGCAGTTGACCGAAAGACCAACAAAATTCCTTATAACGATTCATAGATGAACTGAAAGCAAAGAAATATATCAGCATTTACCAACTTAAACAAGGAGACCGTTCAGAAGAGTTGCAGGAGATTCCGAAGTTGTCGGTGGGTCGTGGTTGATGTCAATGGTAATTTTATTGAATAAATTTAGTCTTTAGTATTTCTAGATATTTTGGTATAATTTGGCAAGTATAACTGTGAAAATGTGATATTCCATGTTCCTCAAAAATCTTCCGATCAGGGGTCTTGCTACCGGATATAGTTTATCATGAAAACCAGGATATTGCAATGGACTAGCGATAGCTGCTACTGATACAGACAAGCATGTAACTTACACTATGTGAATGGAAAACTTATTACGTTGGCTTATGATTTCAGCAATGCATAATTGTAAACTTATGAAAAAATTATCATACAAATGGAAGATAAAAGCCTGGAAGAATCCCAGTTATGCTTTAACTTAGAACAGGAGATGGCATGAAAGAAAACCGAGATAAAATAAAATCAAACGGCGACAAGAAAAACGTAACAAAAATAAAGACATAACGAAAAGCAAGTTTGTTAATGCGCTTAAGATGTCAAGTGTTTAGTGAATGCCTGTAGCGGAGACTTAACTCGGCGACACAAAAGGGCGAGAGTCGCGGGTATGTTTTGCAATGGAATATGGAGACGGCGAATTAGCGAGCTTCAGACTGTGAGTGAGTGATTAAAGTACTTAGAATCGAGTTTGCTATGCAATTCCTCCGATACCAGCAGTTCAGAAACTGATATTAGTGCCCCCAATGACCCTCCGGGCAGTAGTTCATCTGACGTTGTTCCTCTTCGAAGGCGTACCCGACAGAAAAGACCTGCCTCGGGATGCGTCAGTGCATAAAAGCACGGTACGTTCGTTTAATCTGCCCCACCACAGTAGCACAACCTTCAGGCACTGTCTGTTTTTTTTTGTCGATGTAAATCCAACCACCTCCGTGGCACTCGGTTAAGGCAGTCAGCGCAGTTTAGACAGGAATTCAATAGTGTCACATCTATCGTATTCTTATGCCTATGCTCGCACTGTCTCTAAACGCCGCCGTACCAGCATCTCACCGGCTTCCTTTCCAGTCAGGGTGTCAGATATCTATCGATAAACACAAGCCGAATCGGAAAATAAGTGTACCAGATACACGCGACTCTAGTCTTTTTGGGGTCACCGAGGTAAGTCTCCGTTACAATGCCTAATGGCAGCGAGAAGCTATAGGTATTAAACATGGTTATTAAGAAAACCGCATGAAAACAAACTCTAGAATGAACAGTAGAGAGCAGACTCTCAGCAGGTGCTTAATAATTAGCAAATAGAATAGAAAAAAGTCCAGATGGATAAAAAAAATGAAGAGACTGACCGGCGAGAAGAGCATACTTGCAATAATCACGGAAGGTTTTTCTAATCATTTCATTCAGGAATTAAAAAGACAAAAGATAACGACTGACATTGCATGCAAATCTTTGAAAATCAAAGTTGACTAGAAAGCAAGAAGCTGGAAGAGAGTTCCACAAGCGAGAAGTTCGAGAGAAGAAACTTCTAGCATAGAACTTACGGTTATATCTAACCATTTCAACTTTAAAATGATGAATTTTGCCACCAGTCTAGTAGCACGCTTCATTAAGTTTAGTTGAATTCGTTGCATTCACTGACGCGCAAATACACTTGAGAAAGCTATTAATTCGTTTCTTCTCCCTCTGGATATAGGTTATTAAGCAGGACATATTAGATTTTATATCCTTGGTTTTAAGGGCGAGACATATCATACCATAGCCACATGCATCTCCAAGTCAATTTGAGTTTTAAAAATCATCGAACTATGAAATTGGTAAAGTTACACTCTTACAAGTTACATTCTTAAAAACATCAGTTTTATTTTCAATTTTCGAATTCTTTTGCATATATATATATATATATATTTCAAGTATAGGATTGGTATGGGTGGAATAAAAAACACTATTCATAAAAGATTGCTCAATACCCAGTAGAGCAAAAAATATTTATTTAAAATTTATACCATAAGTATGTTATAACATTTCTACAAAGTAGCTATTTTTTTCAAAACTTGTGTCTTGTCAAGTGATAGTGCAGATTGCAAAATGAAGAGTTTTAAAAGGTTTAAAAAGTTCAAAACTAACTGAACCCCCTCAATAGGGGAGACAGTGTTAAGTAGTCTGTAGTGACCAGTCAAAATACAAATAAATGCTAATTTGAAAAACATGATAACATACCCTAAAAACAATTTATTGGTGCATTAATGTTAATGCTTAATTAAAATAGAAATCAGCATTACTAAGTGACTACTAATTTCACTTAAAACTAAAAATAAGAATTCATTTTAAAAAAGTTAATGTTGGAAATTACAATTCTAAATTTAACTGGCCATCATGTCTAAAGTATTATAAAGTCATTCAAAGAAGAAACGGGTAAGAGAAACGGACAGACACATGCATATATTTATACTCATCCGCAGACAGAGCTGCGTCTATCACAGATCATCGGTACGGTTTAGACTCCGGTCACTTCCTAACCCAGGATTAGAAACCCGACCGCATTGGCGTCAGTCGGCGATTCTAACCCTAGGCCACGAGCGTTCAGCAGAAGAAGAAAGGCTTTTTAGCGCGTATAAACACGCCCAATAGCTAGAATGCTCCAATTCATTATCGAATGAGCGGTGCGTAAATGCCGGAGTAGCTACTGTCTACAAAGTCTACCACTCTCTCTCTCTCTCTCTCTCTCTCTCTATATATATATATATATATATATATATATATATTTACATATGTGTAATATTTACATATATACATATGTGTAATATTTACATATATGTATATATATACATGTGTATTTACATATACACATATATACATGCTTTTTCAACTATTCTTTTTAGCGACGTGTCAATTTATACGTTGAATTCCCCGCTCAAGTAAAAAGAGTCTATTGAAGCTGTCTATAGGGGTATATGTACACTACCAGCCATAATTATTAGGCTACCCCAGTTCTTTTAAAAGAAAGTATGTATTTCGTACTATTTTTAGTATTTATTACCAAATGAAAATAGAATGGTTCTTTTGTTCTTATTACTTTGCAAAATTTTACGAGGCAAAGAAGCAAAGATAAACTCGTCCGAATTGCCCTAAATGTTCTTCAGTCTTTTATTCATGAAACTGCAATATAGGTAATTATTAAATATTTATAAATTCATTTGATGCACATATTATTGTGCAATATTAACAAAAGAACCATTCTATTTTCATTTACAATGATTCACTTGGCAATAAATACTAAGAAATAGTATGAAATACATATTTTTTAAAACACTGGAGTGGCCTAATAATTATGGGGAGGGGAGGGTTATATAAATTTCAAGACAAATACAGTCATAATCAAATGCATAAACATATAAATATAAGTAAATATATAAACAATATATGTACACACGCAAAATAAAACAAAGCAACATATACAAAATAAAGTCACATACACAGTTCCATTAAGACATAACTATATACATAAATACACACAAATATACACAGAAATACCGACACAGAAACACACACACATACATATACATACATAAATAAAAGTGTATATATATAATTACGTCAAAATATGTGCAAACTACTCACTATATATATATATATATATATATATATATATATATATATATCTTCTAAACATATGCTATTAAATATAAGAGACAATGAATGTCTATTATGTTTAATCATGAGCCGTTCTAAACGTCGTATTTTTGCTTTAATTTCAGTTGAAAATAAAGACAAAAATTCTCCAACATTTGGATACTTATTTATTGGTTTTCTTCTAAGCTTTCGGCTCACATGAGCCATCTTCAGAGATGTAGTTTAAACTGAAATATTATAAAATCCACCATCACCGACGATTTTATTTTGTGTTGACATAAAACTCCGCTTGGCAACGGCAATAGTTACCAAAAATAATAAACGCAGCTCTTAAGTTTGCGTTGCGGTTTTATGACGTCACACCGCGGGATAGCGCGAAATGACAACAAAACCATGTAGTATATATATATACACAACATAGTGATGATCCATTTTTAATACATTTTTAAACTCACAACTTTTTAATAATGTTTCCTATATATATATATATATATATATATATATATATATATAGACGCACTATATATATATATATAGACGCACAATATATATATATATATAGACGCACAATATATATATATATAGACGCACAATAGTATTCAAACCCATATGCGCACCTACATGCATACATTTATATCTATAGAAATTCATGTACCCAACTATATATATTCATATATAAACACAAGTAGAAACAAATATTTAAATATACTTATATAAACACAAGTTAACATAGATAGTAATAACGAATTCAGAATTTGCGAGAAATTAATACCTAAGAAATCACAACTATTCAATATTAACTTGACACTCTATTCTAGATTAAATACCTAGCAAATATTAATGTGACAATCTTTGCTAGATTACATACCCTGTAAATAAGGGTAAATAATAATTGACGTTGGTGATAAGTATATTTATTCGTAATATTACTACCCATATTGTAAAGTAAATAGTTAAGTATGTCTACAGTTAACAGTAAGCTCATTCCTTTGATTTAATATGTTAATCTTGTCTTTATATGTGATGATTTCTAATTTATTATTAAGACAAAGCTAACATTTTGCATATCGGGAATTACAAATTAGAGCCATTCTAATTAATTTCCATTTAACAGTAGGCTTTTTTCTTTTAAACACCACAGATACTTGGATAACGAATTACTGTATTTATAAGTACTATTATTGAGAGATAGTACATGCTGGTACCAGATGAAACATGAAAGCCGACTTAAAACTAAATCTACATTCTAGCTACGGTTTTCTTCACCTTGTTGTTCTACGTTTTATTGCCAATAGATTCACTGAAAGAAAATATCGCAACGTTCTCCCGTGACCAAATTTGTAACGGCACGCTTCGGTTACAGAAGTAATTTATCTGAGTAGAAAAGGCAAAACAGGTTCGATCTCTGTTGACAGATCCTTTTCTTTAGTAAATCTTCTTGGTCTAATCTAGCTGATATGAATATCACTGGTTTGAGAAAAAGAAAAACAGAATGATTTCAACTCATTTCAATAATATTAATAGTAACTATTCTTAATAAATAATAATAATATTCCTCATTATTATATTATTAATCTTTTTATATATATAACTGCAAATTTATCTTTGAACACGTCTCGAAAAACCCACCGAGTATAAACGTGGAGGGGAAAAAATGGAAACAAAAAAAGAAATGAACTAAGCACTTGAACATTAATCAAAGTACTAATTAAAAGAAGAAAAAACCGAGACGAGGAACCTAACACGTAAAGCGCTTAATACAATAGCAGAGCAAATAAATAAGAAAGTAGCTGACCTAGAGCCAACGGACGGATCGTCAGGGCAAGCTGGCTAATTAGGCTGAAGTAAAGCGGTAGTATATAAGACACTCCGCAACCACGTGACTAAAAATAGAAGACACCAAACACTCTAGACGTGGTGGATGACATTTTATTCACACAAAAAAAAAGTAAAAAAAGGGGCTTACAACACTTAATAATAATAATAATAATAATAATAATAATAATAATAATGCTAAACATAAAACTCGAGACGGAGGGTAACATTTTATTCACAAAAAAAAAAAACGAAAAAAAAAATATATATTTTTTTTTTTTTTTTTTTTTTTTTAATCATATCACCCCGAGCAAGGCAGTAACGCCACTGATGCGCAGGGGGCTACGTAAGGGTAAAAAGAATGGAAAAGAGAAAGCCGAAAACCGCATCCTAAACAGGAAACAAGGGATGAGCCTCTTCACCTGTTCAATAGATGTGGGTGGAGTGTGAACCGGGCGATAGTTTAGTCTATCTACTCCAATTGAAAAAAAAAATAAAATAATAAAGGAAAAGAGTGAAAAGATTGGAAAAGAGAAAACCGGAAACCGCATCCTAAACAGGAAACAAGGGATGAGCCTCTTCACCTGTTCAATAGATGTGGGTGGAGTGTGAACCGGGCGATAGTTTAGTCTATCTACTCCAATTATAAACATTTTTGGGATCAACCAAAGACACTTTTAAGACCAGATGGTTCAATCACATGTCTAGATTTTAAATAGAAAACTTTAAAAATGTTACACAGTTGCTAGCCACGTGTGGAAATTGAAAATATAATATGGAAAAGACCCAGACATAACGTATAGTAGAGTGAAAAGAGCCAAGCCGTACAACGGTGTCAAAATATGTAGAGACTGTGCCAGGAAGAAAAGTTATCTATTATTATGTTATTCACAAACAAAAATGAATGAAAGAACAGAAAATATGAGTAAGTTTAACAATACCATAAAATACCTCTTAGATTCATACAACCATGGATGAAAACGCTATAATTTCTTCTAATTTTAAAAATCGCTTATTCAAAAATTCTCCATTACGTGAGCATTCAAAAAATTACCATTATGTGAGCGTTCATAAAAAAAACGGTAAACGGTAAACTCAGTTATTGCAGATTGCCTGAAGACACCACATGGTAGATATTTTGGTCGGGTAATAACTCGTTTAAAAATGAAGTATATATATATATATATATATATATATATATATATATATATATATATATATATTAGTCATACAAGCCTATTTCGCTGTATCACAGCTCATCAGTGTGGCTAGACATATCCACTTGCCATAAGCGCATGGAATCAGAGAAGGGAAATTTTAGCGTGTTATATATAAGCGGTGTATACACACGCCACTCACCGAAAGAACTCAGTTCATTAATGAAGAGTAATGTGCTCCTGATTCGCTCGGTGGAGAAAACCTATGTAAAAGCAGCTAATAATCCTCTCAAATATTTTGTCGTCATAGTTTTCAAGTTAATGCAGGATTAACACAGTTTATTTCATTCACTATACTAGATTAATAAATATTAATTTTTTTTTAATCAAAATACACAATTTGTGCATAAATTATGTTTAGTTTTGAATTTAATGCACGATTAAAACGTTTAGTTTAGTTCATTTGTGACTCCAATGCCCATCACACCAAGTGGCTGGAAAAAGTGTCCCTGATCTTGCTGGAGTCCAAACGCTGAACTTCTCAATCACTTAGGTTCTCGTGGATTTCCCCACGTGTTTCCCCTGTAACCACAATAGACACGCATCTTTTCTAGGTCTTCTTTTTACTTCTATTCCTGACTCATGCCATGTTATGCAGTTCTACCCGTTTGAAAACCTTGATCAGACTGTGATGTTTCATTCTATTCCCTCTTTACTCCTAGCAGCAGAATCTACTATCCGCTCGTTCATTGAATACTGCTGCCACATCTGGTCGGGTGCCCCTGCTATTTACTTCGGGGTTCTTGACAGAATTCAACGGAGAGTCTGTAATGTGATTGATACCGACTTGGCAGTTCGGCTGCAGTCTCTATCTCACCGGCGTGAGGTGGCTTCCCTGTGCCTCTTCTATAACGGCTTCTTATCCAATGAACTTAGATCACTGGTGTCTCCTAAATATGAATTTACACGAGCTACTAGATTAGCAACTAGTGAAACATAAAATGTAACCGCAATTTCTACTCTAACCACACCTTCCGCCTGTGGATTTCCCTTCCATAGACTTGCTTCCCCGACAGCTACAATCTCCAGGAATTTAAATATAAAGTCAATAGACATCTCCTATCTCACTAACTCGCATCCATTCTCTCAAGCTCTTTTTTTATCTACTCCACCCTCATCCTCGGTATTCTCATCCGTCTGTTACTCTCCATTTTCCCATAACTAACCTTTCTCATCGCTTTCCCTAATGTAACCCTCTGCGCAACAGTGGCAGTAGAATGCCTTGATTGTGATGAGATGATTTAAAAAGAAAAAAATTCCTTTGCGCTGTTCCTTGAAATAGTTTTTAGTCTTCTTGTTCAAGACTGCGCCTCTGAAGTATTTTCCTGGGTGAAAGCCAGCATTGATGCCTTCATCCCAACTAGGAAATTCTAACTTAAACCTCGTTAACCTCCTTGGTTATCTCCTGCTTGTTCGGCTACCATCGCCTAAAGGAATCCTTTTTTCCGGCTTTACCGGAGCGACACGTCTGATCACAATAGGCATCTCTTGGTCTCTGCTCGTAATTAATGTAAGCGTGTCCTAAATGATGCTAAGTTGTTTGTTGATTGAATGAAACAGCACATAGAATCTAGGAAGTTTGGTTTCAAAAATTACTGGCAGCTCTGCAAGAGAGTGCTGAACAACAGAAAACCTTGATACTTCTCTGTTCAATCAATTCGAAGTCCTCACATTCACAGCAGACAAGATTAAGTACTTTGTTCGCAAATTCACACTTGACTTGTCTGAAGTACCCATAGAGGTTTATTATATTGTAAATCTATACTATATACCGTCCGTCATCTAAACTTATTTATAAATGGAACTTTGTCTCAATGTGTGTGTGTGTGTGTGTGTGTGTGTGTGTAAAGGAAAACCTCTAAAGGAAATGTCCGTTACCTATAGACTCCAAAACGGCTGAACCGATTTTCTTGAAAATTTACACAGTTGTACTATAAGCCTCTGCGAGTGTTCTTAGCTAGGTTTTGTGTCGAGGTACCCCCGATAAATATCGAAAATCAATAATCGAAAAAATCAGGTTATAGAACGAGTGGTCCGATTTTAATCAAATTTCATACACTCATAGACAAAGACATAAGAAACGATATTCAGACGTTTCAAGGTTGAAGTTCTTACAATAGTGCAGAAAATCGATAATCTATATATATATATAAAAGGCAAGATGTTTGTGTGTATGTCTGTTAATCTGTCTGTATGTCCTTTATACAAATCCACAATTTTTATGCAATTCTCACCAAACTTCACACAAATATTCTTTAGGCTGAGTCTGAGCTCCCGGACCATGGATTAGTTTTAAAGCTTTCATTACACCCGAGCAACACCGGGCTATACTGCTAGTAATTTCATATTTTGATTATACTATAACAAGAACCATGTCTGTCCGTCTGTCACACGATTCAACCAGTAATAGAATATGCAGCATTTCCTTTATTAATAAGATATACAGAATTTCTTTCAGTAATAATTTAATTTAAACTAAAACTTAAACATAAAATTGAAAAGTACAATCGTAGAAGTTGAATTAATAAATAGAATATTTTGAGTGTAGAGGGTATACGATTTGTGCCTATGGGTCAAGTGGGATTACTTGTAAATATATATAAGAGATAAGTTATCAATTTTAGGTATATAAATATTGATATGTGATGTATGATAGATATAAGCTCAAAAGAAGATTTTGTGAAGTTAGCGAACGATGAAGACAAATTGGAAATTGCGAAAAATTTAACAGGATTTACCGAACGATCAAAACAATATTTGAAAACAGTAGCAAAATGAGAATAAGAAATGAAATCGCTTTTTATAAATGTCACAAAAAGATTTCATATATATATATATATATATATATATATATGCGTGTGTGTGTGTGTGTGTGTGTAAAGGAAAACTTAACACATGTTTAAAGCGATTATAAATCCTTAAATCCTGATTTATTTCGACAGGCAAACAGGCAAAGGCGCCCATTTCCTCAGAACGCCAGATATCAAAGGGTTTCATTTAATTCAGAATATTTAAAAAAAATTAAATTTAGCTCAGAAATGAATTTACTTCTAGTGATGTCAGGTTAGGTGAAGGGATGAAAAGTATAGAGTTTAGCATTAAAATGTAGCGATCGTAGCGGAAATTTCACATAAATGAAAAATACACGTACAGAAACGGACACATATACATAAATAAACCATAAATGAAAAGCAATTCATAGATACACAAAAAAAACACGAGCAAACAGATATTACCGCACAAAAATAAATACACACAAAGACACACCTAAGAAAACCATATATACACGCAATATACACAAAAACTAAAACAACCATATAAAAAAAAAAGAAAAAAACAATATTTCGAATACATACATAAAATAAAATAAATGAAAATAAGTAAAATCATAAACATTTAAAAACAAAAAATTAGAAAATTCACAAAAGATGATGCTGAATTTGCTAGAAAAAACTATTAGGGAAAAAACTAAAACCTGCTGAGCAGGTAACTTCAGTTTGTTTTTATATCCCATTTAAAAATAACTTCATTCTTCTAGTTTAAAAGCTGGCTAGTTTCTCTAAATTTAATTATTTTTATTTTTTTCATCTAAGAATTACTTACATCTGTTTCTAAAGTTAATGGTGGGGGGTTAAAAATTAACCTATAATCTTCCATTCAAAATGCAGAGAGAGAGAAAGATCTCTCACTTTCATTACCAGAAATATGAACTTTCTGGAATTTAAGGTGGGACCTAGAGAAAGAGTACTTATGATTATAAAATCTCTGTTTTCAAGGTCCGGCGTCAATTTCAAAGTATACTTTTCGTTCTTTATCATATTCTACAGGGAAAATAGTTGCTTGGTATATAACTTTTTCAGACATGCATATACCTCTAACTGGACATTTACCATTAATTCTACAGTTACAGGGGTGATTTGTATTTATTTGATGATTATTCAAAAGATTATCTACTCGTATTTGAGTAGATACTCTGCTTTTTTTAATTAAAAAGTATATTTATATCTCTCAACCGGCCTGAATAATAAAAATGATGTGTTTAAAGGCTTAATTTGAGCTTTATCTAACTGTAAATCCTACGTGGTCGAGCTGTCTAAGATATATCAGATCAACTGACGATTTCTCTTAGGCTTACGGGATTCTGGTTCAAATCCTACATGAAGACGCATATTTTCCTAACAAGATTTATTGATTATTCAATGGGATAAAAACTAAAACTAAAAACATTGTACGGAGGTATCAAAGAAAGGTTATGAGAATGATAGGATTCAAGTAGATAGAAGATAGCAATTGATGTTGAACTTTAACTTTTAGTGATTGTAGCTATGAAGAAAGCAAGCAAACGGGAGTGAAGTCTACAAGCTGGAAGTGCGAGAAAAGAAACTGATGGAGTAGAAGAGTAGCGGTTACATTTAACTTTTTCGACGATAAAAAGGGTGAGAACTTGATGTCAGTCTAGTAGCACGCGTACGTATATCTGGGCGGAGTACCAAGGAAATATATACATGCTTTGTAAGATATCAGTTCGTAGATCAGGTTTCATTGACGTATTTTTGTAAAGATGGTTTTCGCCGATAGTCAAATGAATTTTCCGGTAATATTGTTTTCTGCTTCAAAAATATATTGTTGGTAATTTTTTCCCCCCAAAATGTATTTGCTGGCATTTTTACTATAAAAATCTATTTTAAAACTTTCATACTGATTTAACCTTAGGGTTCACTATTTGCTCATAACTGAGACCCCTTAACAGGTGCTACTTACGGGGGTTAGGGCAGACCTGAGAACAACAGCAATAAGATGTGGTTTCACGATACCCAAAACCACCCGTTCAGAGGCCTTCCTACCGGATGTAGTTTATCGTCATGCCCAGGACTGGAAACAATTTACTGACATATTGTAGTAATAGAAAACCGATCCCCCTCTTTATACTCAGTAGAATCTTGTATGAATATTTAACGTTGATGTGTCTCAAAAAATTTACGAATATTAGTTGAAACATTGAAATATATCAGCTGAAACATCGAAACAAATTTATTACTTAATAACAATAGAAGACCGACCCCCACTTTATACTCAGTAGAATCTTATATAAATATTTAACGCAGATATGTCTTGAAATGTTTGTGAATATCAGTTGTCTCATAGATTTTATTATGAAATGATTGACTTGCATAATCAGATCTGACATACTTTAGTAATTTGGGAGTCTACCAGTTTATTGCTTAATAACAATATTCATTCGATCCCCCATTTCATGTTCAGTAGAATTTGATATTAATATTTAACTTGAATATGTCTCGATTTGCCAATATCAGGTGACTAAATTCAATTTTATTGCGAAAATATTAACTTGCATAATCAAATCCGACAGTTTATCGGTGATCTCAATTAAATGAGAAAATTAAAGTGAGAGGCGGAGAAGACTACAGGAAAAGAATCAAACATTATGGAAGATGGAATCATTTCTTATATTTAGAAGGCAAAGAACGCTGTGATGCACATAAGTACTGGCTGAAAACACGTGCGAAAGAAAGAGGTATATAGAAGGATATAGAAATATATGAATAAACTTAGATAGATAGATAGATAGATAGATAGATAGATAGATAGATAGATAGATATAAACACACACACACACACACACACACACACACATATATATATATATATATATAAAGGAAAACTCAACCCGTCATTTCCTTTATAAATATAATTTGCTCTGGTTAACATCCATTGAGCTCTCTATATAGATATAACACTTTATATTTTATATTAAGTTATCTGGTTGGATTATCCTCACCGTTTATGGACTGGACTTATATATATATATATATATATATATATATATATATGTCTGTTCGTGTGTGTATGTGTCTGTGTGTGTGTCCGTTACCTAAAGACTCTGAAACGGCTGAACCGATTTTCTTGAAAATTTACACAGTTGTACAATAAGCCTCTTAGCTAGGTTTTGTGTCTTGTGATTTTTGAAATATCGTCTTATTTCTTCATCTACAATATGGATTAAGAAGTCATTATTAATGAGAGTGCTTAATATTTTTTAGTTCAGAGTAAAATATCTTTTTGTGGAGGAGTTAATTTGTGCTCAGTTAATTAACTTGTGTATAAGTGCTATTTTGTAGTAGTTAGGGCATTTACTTTTATAGTTGAAAGTGCAAGAGTTTTTGCTGGTTGTTTTTTTTTATATGGGGAGGTAGTAAATGTGTTATTGTTTGTTTAAAAATGGAAAACCTAAAAATGAACAATAGTATCACTTGATGTTGAAAATCTATTCACTAACAGGAGTTAGAGAAACCATTCTCATGATTATTAAAATTTATATAATAATAATTATCTGCTCCCCCCACTGAAAATTAAACCTAAAATACAAAAAAACTACTTTTAGCATGTGCCACCGAAGTCCCATTCTATGATCACAGAAATAATATATATTAGCAGTATAGCCCGGCGTTGCTCGGGCGTAATGAAAGCTTTAAAACTAAACCATGGTCCTGGAGTTCAGACTCAGCCCAAAGAATATTTGTGTGAAGTTTGGTGAGAATCGGAGAAAAATTGTGGATTTGTATAAAGGACATACAGACAGATAAACAGACACACACAAAAACATCTTGCCTTTTATATATATATTATCGATTTTCTGCACTATTGTAAGAACTGCAACCTAGAAACTTCTGAATATCTTTTCTTATGCCTTTCTCTATGAGTGTATCAAATTTGATTAAAATCGGACCACTCGTTCTATAACCCGATTTTTTCGATTATTGATTTTCGATATTTATCGGGGGTACCTCGACACAAAACCTAGCTAAGAACACTCGCAGAGGCTTATAGTACAACTGTGTAAATTTTCAAGAAAATCGGTTCAGCCGTTTCGGAGTCTATAGGTAACGGACAAACACACACAGACACACACACACACACAGACACACACACAGACAGACACACACACACACACACAGACAAAGTTCCATTTATGAATAAGTTTAGATTTTTAAATATATAGTAGAAGCACTGGGGCCAGAAATAGCAACAGCATTCGGTGTATCGATGAATGGTAGAATTATAAATATACAGATAGGAATTTATCTTAGAGGAAGCCATTAAAAATTGAGTTGTAGCCAATCGCATCTCAACGTTCCGTATATAATGTTTTTTTTCTTTTTGAATTTCTTTTTTTTTATATCTGAATAAATTTCTATATCTACTCGCAGATTTTATGATCAAGAATAGTAGACATTATTGCAAAACGGTAAAAAGAAAAGCGCAAGACAAATATTAAAATGATACGAAAAGAAGAAAAGAGAAAAGATATTACAAGAATGAAGAAGGAAAGCTTCAAGTTGAAGCCTATGAAGATCGTTGGTCCATTCACATCGGAATGGCGATATGTACTGATGTGCTCTGATAACGAGACGAAAAAAGAATACGCCGTTCAGTTGCGATTAGTTAACGGGCGAGTCTAATGCTCTTTGCCGATTGAGAACATAAATTGTGCCGTCGATTCATGTGTAAGAGGATTTAGTTCAATATCATCGGGGAAGGATCATGAAATAAGCAATCATTTCAGTTTAATAGGACGAATTCTTTAATATGTCCATCTATTCGGAGTCGGAGTGGGGATCCTTGCTCACACAGACAGGCATGCGGCACTTATTCATGAATAAAGTTGGACAGAAAGCTAAGAAAAGCCTGAATGATGTTGAAATATAACAGGGAAACAACTACACGGAGCAGGCCAAAAAATTACGGGATTAAAAAAAGATTGTATAGCAGAGAAATAGAAACTGCAATGGAGAATCAAAGAACAATATTGCCATTAAATTCTAAACGGTATATATATATATATATATATATATATATATATATATATATATATATATACATATATATATATATATGTATGTATATGTATATTTAGTATATCGAGGTAGCAAGTAATTTTCTAAACATACGCTGTTAAATATAAGAGACAATGAATGTCTATTATGTTTAATCATGAGCCGTTCTAAACGTCGTATTTTTGCTTTAATTTCAGTTGAAAATAAAGACAAAAATTCTCCAACATTATAATAAATAATTAACCAAATGTTGGAGAATTTTTGTCTTTATTTTCAACTGAAATTAAAGCAAAAATACGACGTTTAGAACGGCTCATTATTAAACATAATAGACATTCATTGTCTCTTATATTTAACAGCGTATATATATATATATATATATATATATATATGCGGTTATAATAGAAAAAAGTTACTAGTACAGACGAAAACCTAAAATGAAATAGTATACTTTTAAAAATATTGTGCAGAGTCTGACGGTGAAGATAGTGGGCGTGTTTATTTTTTTTGTTTTTTTCGAATACGTTAAAGAGGGTTGCGAGCGCACACGGGGTAAATACAATTGATAAAAGAAATACAATTGGTGGGGGTGAAGAAGTTATCAGAAGAAATAGAGTGGACAGAAAAAATAGAGCTGACAGTCGAGATATTTTCAGCTTCTTCCAATTGTTGACATGTGTATCCGTCAAAACTTAACAAAGCACATTTTCTTTATTGATTTTGTTGAGTATGTAGACTTGTAGATGAAATAAATATTGTTTAAAATAAACGGAGCGTCAACTCAAATACGAGTATGCATTAAAATAACTATTGAAATAATAATAATATATACAGGGTGCGATGGATGAACTGTCGTCTAATTCATACAAAGTGGAAAGCAACACTGACATCTCATTTTAACAGATATTTTTATCAAGATTATATAAAAATATTTTTTAAATACTAAACAGTAAATGTATTCAATAAAATCATTATTGGCTTCAACCAAGGCTTCCAGGCGCTTTCGGAATCTCTTGAAATTCTTCTAGATTGTCTCCTTGTTTAAGTTGTTGAATGCTGCCATCATCTTAGCCTGCAGTTAATCTTTAGTGTTACAAGGACTTTTGCTGGTCAACTGCACCCAACACAGAATAATCCAGGGGGTTGCAATCTAGAGAACTACGTGGCCATATCTAAGTGGTGATGTGATCACAGAAATTGTCTGAAAGCCATGCCTGACTTCTATTGCTTCTGTGACATGGTGCAGAATCCTGTTGTTAGAGATAGGGTCTGCCAGCAACCACTTTCCTAACCCATAGCAGCACTACTCTCTCAAGTCACTTTAGGTAGGCCTCAGGGTTGTATCTGAGGAGCTGTGAAAAGAAAAATGGAGGCATAACTCCTTTCATCACTAGTGATCACCCGAAAAATCTCCGTAATCACCATTAGACACATCCAACTCTTTCCGAATATTCTGCTCTGTCCTCAGATTGACCCGAAAACATTCTGAAGTACTCGTATTGAAGTTTCCGGTGTGAATGCCAAGCAGTACAGCATGTCGTTTTCAAATTTCTGAAGGCATGAATTGCGTCATGGTGGTCTTTTTCTTATAGACGGTGCCCAACTGACACAGTCGATAACATAAAAACCAATGCGCACGCACGAAATAAAAATATAAAATAGAGACATTTTACCCATCGCACTATATATATATAAAAGTTTCCAGAGTTGTTATTAAAAAGAAAAAAATATACTATTTTCTGCGTAGACGCTGACTACCCTCAAAAAAATGTTTTTTTAAAAACAGCTGCGCTGAAAAGTTTTGTAAATAGCTGTTATATATATATATATATATATATATATATATATATATATATATAAAATTAATTTTTTTATTCAAACAAATTCAGTTATATTATGCTCTACAATATTTTTTGCATTGAGCACTTTTACAAAAAAAAAGTAAATGCCAGAGAACTCAGAAGTAAAATTAAAAAAAAATTGTTGATTCTCTTCACCTGCATTATATATATATATATATATATGTGTATGTGTGTGTGTGTGTGTGTGTGTGTGTGTGTGTGTAACGGCATATCAACCTCTGTGGCTTATTTAATATTTAGTGAGGTTTCAAGGGAATCTTTTTCAAATGTTCGGTTATAGTGAGAAACGTATTTTAGTCAGATTTTGATGAAATTTTTTTTATTAATTTTTATCTTTTTACTTTAGAAAACTGAAGATGTCTTCTAGTTTCATATTCAAAAATGTATTGCTGGTAATAATTTTTATTCCTTCAAAAATGTATTATGGCAATAATATTTTTTCCTTTGAAAATGTGTTATGTTAATAATTTTTTCCTTCTAAAAATTATTGTTGGTAATATTTTTCTTTCAAAAATATATATTTTTCTATAAAAGTCTGTTTATATTTCTATAAAAGTCATTATCTCGCAGTAGGTTACCATTACTTTCTGCAATGGACTGGTTACCAGCCATTGCTATAGAACCCAATCTGTCCTGTTATTTAACCTATAATTGAAGGGACAAAAAAACTTACGCCCAATCAAGTCAGTCTGTCAGTTTAGTGCTATACATGATACACGCTTGGGCGATCATGTCTCGAAAGAGACATGACCTACTGGGCAGAAGTTTATCCCGAAGTAGGTTACCATTACTTTCTGCGGTAGACTGATTGCCAGCCAAGGCTATAGAACCCAATCTGTCCTGTTATTCATCCCATAACTGGAGAGAAGAGACGGTTTAATACGTTTTCCAGTGGCATTTGCGCGTAAGTGAACGTTAGGAATTCAACAGGAATTCGAACTTGGCTCTCCGATTTGTCGTTCCGAGGCAGTATCCACTGCACCACAACGCACATCCGCGAAGCCAGAAGAGATTCCCACAATTTAGAAGTGCGAAAGAAGAAACTGTTACCAAAGAACTTACGGTTGCATCTCACTAATTCCGCTGTAAAACGATGGGAACTTGCTGCCAAGAGATATGCCTTCTTCTACCGAGCGCCCATAGCCCAGAGGTAGAATCGCCGACTGACGGCACTTCGGTCGGGTTTCAATACTGGGTTAAAAGCAATTGGAGTCTAACCGTACTGATGAGTTGTGATACAGCAAAACAGATCTGTCTGCGGATGACTATATATATATATATATATAGAGAGAGAGAGAGAGAGATGTGAACAAATAGCATGTAAAAGAGGAAAGGGAGGGAGCAATCGTAACAGAGAGTTTACGACAGATCAGTCGATAACTAAAAATATATAAAATAAACATTATGAAGAGAAATAGTGTGGAGGAAAATATAAGATTAACCACAGCTGTATATATATATATATATATATATATATATATATATATAAAGAACAAACTAAAAGATAGACAGATATATAGATAGATAGAAACAAACTGAGGTGGATACATACATATATACATACCTACATACATAGATAGGGAAACTGAGATAGACATGAAAAGAGTGAGATAGATAGATAGATAGATAGATAGATAGATAGATAGATAGATAGATAGATAGATAGACTCGAAAATTTTGAAATAGATAAATTGATAGATATGAAGAGACTTAGGTAGATAGCTAGCTAGGTGGCTAGGTAGATAGATATGAAAAGACTCGCATAATGTGATCCATCCAATTAGTACGTGCATGAATGCATTCACGATGTTTAAGAACTTGATCGTTTCTGTCTGACATTCACCTTGGCCTCATGTCGCTTCTTAACTCCAAATGAGCGGAAGAATATGCAAGCGATGACCTCAACTCGATCGTCAGACCCCGAAGCATCACGTGACGGGAAAATGCTTTCGTAGCAGAAGCCAGTAAGTTCAGTTGGAAACGTAAGACGCACGGAAATACTTCATGTGATTTATTTATGTTTTTTTATTTATTTATTAACTACATGCAATGAACTTGATATAATTCAGTGAATGATTCTTTAAAAGCAATGCACTGTCGCTCTGGGGTGGTAGCATCTAAGTAAAAGACCAAGTATTTTATGGGCTCATGCTTCAGTTCTTGAAGCTGTGTTTGTTTGGGCTTGTTAAATTAATATTGATTTTAAAACGGAAGCTTATATCGAAAAGAAACTATGCCAGACTTACTTATGTGAGTCAATGTTTAGTATTAATCCACTGAGGTTGGTAAAGTCTCCACTATACACGTGAGTTTCAACTTATAATCTTCTTTTATGTGCCATATCCCTTTAGGATGCGGGCGCTCATGGCACTCTACAGCTTCCTTTCTTTTAGCTAGTATTTTTGCCCTCCTTCCCGCTAGCTTATAATACCAGTTATTCGCTGTTTTCTTATATTTATCGCGCTTTCAATATGTCATGTGAGTGTCAAAATATCCAAGCATTCTTTCCTCATTATATTCTAGAAATTTCAGCAATCTATTTCTGAGCGTATAAGTATTTTTTTTAAATTCTAGTCTCTTTAAAACCTATAGGTTTACGGCCATATCCCGTTGAAACACCAGTTCTCGACCGATCATTAAAGTTAAGCAATGTCGAGCCTGGTTAGTACCAAAGTGGATGACCACTTGGGAATATCATGTGCAGTAAGCTTAGATGTGTATATGATGCAATGGATAATGGCTCAGAATTGTAAGTCAGAAAGGCGAGTTTCAATCCCAGTCGTGTTTGCTAAATTCATATTTGTGTACCCATGCCACCAAGAATGACGGCATGTATATATAGAGAATAACTGCACTCTGTGCAATGAAAAGGAAAATATATTAAAAAAAAAAATCATCAGATAACACGTGGTACACATGTGTAATTCACATTAACCTACCCGCGTCTAAGCGTTGCCCGAACAGCAATGTTTACCATGCTTTTCGTACGCGCATTCAACTAAGACTTCACACATTCCTAACAAGCAGTAACCTGGAAATTTTTAAATGTCTTCTTCTTCTTCTATGTGCCCTGTTAGGCGATCATGGTTCTCCACGTCTCCCTATCCCTTGTGGCTCTTTGTATGTTTGCTCCTGTTACTCCTGGCAACCCCCGTTCCGTCATCCACCTGATCAGGCCCTGCAAATATGTTATCCGCTTCCTTCCTCTGTCTCTCTTTCCTTCTATCTAGCCAGTCAGTTTCAGGTTCTCCAGGCTGTCCTTTCTCATTGCGTGTCCCAGGAACTTCAGTTGTCTCTTCCTGTTGCTCAGTATTAATTTCCTTTTTGTTGCCATTCTTTCTAACACCTCTTCGTTGCTTGCATGCCCAGTCTACGATATCTGCAGCATCCTTCTGTAGAACCACATTTCCGCTGCTTCCAGTTTTGTCCTCTGGTATTAATAATAAACCCACTACACATATTAGTTTTACTACAACCACGCTCTCCCGTAGACTTACCTGTCACCTTTCTGATCAGCGTTCGATTAAACAACATTTCTTAGAAAAACATAGCCATGTAGGTAATATCAGACAGATTTTAGTCAATAATACAAGAATGCTCACTCATACACACAGTAAAAATAACCTTCAGATATTGGAGGCCATCTACATTCAATCAAAACAAACCACACTGAATAAAATCACGTTTAAACCTGGTCATAACACTTTACATTGCATTTAAATATATGGTTCTGTTAAAATTTCCAGCTCTCACGCGGTGTGACGTCATAGAACCGCATTACAAGTTTACGAACTGCGTTTGCTATTTGGCAACTGCTATCGTTGCTTAGCAAAGTTTTATGTCAACACAAGTTAAAATCATCTTTGATGGTGGATGTTTTTATGTTAGCATCCTTGTAACCTCTCTGAAGATGGCACATGTTAGCCAAAAGCTTAGAACCAACTTAATAAAAAAATGACCCAAATGTTGGAGAATTTTTGTCTTTATTTTCACCTGAAATTAAAGCCAAAATACGATGTTTAGAAGGGCTCATGATTAAACATAATAGACATTCATTGTCTCTTATATTTAACAGTATATGTTTAGAAAATTATCTGCTCCCTAGATACACTAAATATATATACGAATGTATCGCGTTGTGCATTAAATATTAACCCGATTGTAGAATAAACGTTTACGTTCTGATATCCTCAGCTTTATCTCTTATGCAAGAATTAAATTTCTTCTTTTGTGATCGCTTCTTTTATGACGATAGCATTGATGACTATGTAGACCATTTCTTGCTTTGAAGAGCCGATGGCATTGACAGCATGGTAATGTTGGCGGAGGACGTCGTCCATTTTTCGAGCCTTTCTTTCTTGTCGTTTCACTTTTGCCCTTTCTCTTCTGGTGTCCTCGAAGGTTTTGGTCCCGATGGTGATAGAACATCAGTAGATTGATTGCATGTCGGTGTTATCTAATATCCAAGAATTTAATTTCTTCTTTGATTTTTGCTTTCTTTATGACGATGACGTTGATGACTACGTTAACCAATTCTTGCTTTGAAGAGCCGATGGCATTGACAGCATGGTAACGTTGGCGGAGGACGTGATCCATTTTTTGAGCTTTCTTTTTTGTTGTTTGGCTTCTACCCTTTCTCTTCTGGTGTCCTTGAAGGTTTTGGTTCCGATGGTGATATAACTTCCTCTTCACGGATTCTAGCAATTAAAAAACTCTATCCAGCCATACTAAATTAGTTCTGAAATGCAAAACATTTTTTGAAATATTAAAGTTAAACTAATAGATTGCAATTAAAACAAAAATAAATGCTTCAAGAAAGTTTTGAAATACATTTTAATCTTTAGACATCACGTTTTTTTTTATAATTACATTTTATATGTTAATCTACAGTATTTACATTATTCGGACTATTGTTGCCATTTGTACGACGTTTCGGCCGTTGTACGCTCGAACCGTCTGCAGGTGCTAGGAATTTCGAACCGAACACTTTATTACAATCACTGGGATATATGATCTTCATTCTTTGCGTAGTATTGCCTCTTTTGATAGTCATGAATTATCTCCCTCTAACTTTGTAAGTTACTTGTTCACCACTACTGTAACCTGGTATTGAACTCACAACTCTTTGGGTCAAGTCACAAGAACTAACCAACGTCTATATCCACCGGGCTACGTCTTCTTAAGTGTTAGAGGGAGATGACTCATGATTACCAAGAGGTTTTACGCAGGGAATGAAGATCATGTACCCCAGTGATTGTAATAAAAGGTTCGGTATGAAATTCCTAGCACCTGAAGAAGGCCGGAGCCTACCACGACCAAAACGTCGTACAAATGGCAACAAAGATGAAGACAATAGTCCGAATAATGTAAATAGTGTATTTTTAGTCGGATATTAAGATGTTTTTCTCATCCAGAGTTTTGTCGGTCCTGAGTTGTTCCAGCGCTCAGTCGGCGGTGTTGAGTCGGCGCTATTGTGCCTCTTCTCTTTCTGGAATATTGCAATTTTGAAGAAGAATATTTTGAACACATAAGAAAATAACCTTCAGTTTATCAATGGGTTCAATGGATTCTTATTTTCTTTTAAAAAATAATTTTCTTACCGTTATGGTTATTCTATCCGAATTATTTTTGGTGACTTATTTATTCTTCATTGTCTATCATCTACAGAAAAGAAATAAGTTTAGAACAAAAAAGAATACAATTTTGGTGGGCAATTTCTCCCCCTGTTAACAAGTGGGTCTATTGGACCCATTGTTGAAATTTTTAATTCAATCAAAAATATTGTTCATTCCAAATAGGTGCCATTTTTTTCTGATGATGATAATGTAAATGATTCCAGCATTTCTTATTCAGATGATGATATGAATAATGATAACAAAGCTGACAGAAATGATTCTTCAAACCTTACAATGATGAATCAAAAGTATTATTCGAAGGCTAAGTCTTCAATCTGGTCTTCTAAACCAACTGAAATAGTACAACGAACAATTCCATCCTACGATATTTCACATCGAAAACCTGGATCTTTATATTTTGGAAGAAGATCTTATGATTCAGCTCTCTCATCATATATATTGTTCACGAAGCTAAAACTTCGGAAAGAATCCAAAAATGTAGAAATACTGAAAGAATTTGTGCCGTGCATATATTGATACAACTACAAACTCTAGCGAGCAATACACAGCCCAGGAAACATCAAATGAGAAAAAGAACGTTGCACCTTGTGTGGTCCTAAAATGGATAGAAAAAATGTCATATATTATATATATTATTTCAATAATACCGTGTACAGAAATAGAACATCTCTTTCTAAATACGTTTAACACTTAAAAAATTCAACAAAATCCCCATGGTAAAAAGGAAAAAAATTAAAAAAAATAACTAGAAGTTGTAAATCTTTACACAGGTTATGTTTTCTGTGTTCACAGAAAAAAAATTCGAATAATCACGTTTCTTCACAAAAAGCTCTGTTAAATCAACAAAGCGAATTAACAGTAACTTGCTGACACTGTCTATTGTTCACCTTAAAATATAGTTAAGAAAATAAAACTACGTACCACAATTAGACAGCTATTATTGCATCAATATATAAGGGACCACCATTCACTGATAATTACTTTAACTATTTTATTTAAATTAACTTTAATGATGCTATGCTTTGCCGTCTGTTTAGTATTACGTACATCCTATACATATATACAGTCAGTTAAGTGCCATACGTGATACACGCTTGGGCGATCATGTCTCGAAAGAGAAATGACTGACTGGGCAGAAGATTATCCCTCAGTGGGTTGCCATTGCTTTCTGCGGTAGACTGGTTGCCAACCAAATCTATAGAACCTAATCTGTCCTGCTAGTCAACCCATAGCTGTAGGAAGAAGACGTGGATTATACGATTATATTAATAAGTGGTAATTATTGAGTGATCAGTTTACTACTTCATGACAGAAGAAAAAAGATCTCCCACTTTATGCCCAGTACAAACGTTGATTATGCCTCCATCTATTATATTCAGTGAGTTAAGTCCCATATGTGATACACGCTTTGGCGATCTGTCTCGAAAAAGACATGACTGACTGGGGAGAAGATTATCCTGTTGTAGGTTACCATTACTTTCCGCAGTAGACTGATTGCCAGCCAAAGCTATAGAACCTAGCCTGTTCTGTTATTTAACCCATAACTGGAGGAAAGAGATGGATTAATACTTTTCCCAAGGGTACTTGCGTTTAAGTGAATGCAAGAAATTCAACTGTAATTCAAACTCGGCTCGCCGATTTCTCGTTTCGAACCGATATCCACTGCACCACTGCGCACATCCGAGCACCACAACGCACATACAGATATTACTTAGTTCTAATTGTGTCAACAAACTCCTTTAAAAAACACTCGGAAAAAATAACACTTCTACAAAGAGATCGCCCCACTGTGAAACACACATGACACATTCATTGTTGCCATTTCCCCATCATCGAATGTTACATAATGTAGATAACCCAATAACTAACGTATCGTGACCTCTTAAAATTACTCACCCACCTTAACCCTCTAACTCAATCCTATAACACGACCCCTGGCTGACTCCAGCCAACATTCCTGACATTCGGTCGATTCCGCCCACGTTGTGTTTGTTAATCGCATTCTAAAAAAAAAGTTCGTAAAATGTTCGTCTTTCAAATAGGAATATTACGAAAAATCAAGAAAATGTGTCTAAAAGCATTATTTCGGATATTGTCTGACTGTTTGTCCTTTGTGGACGAACGGTCTAAAACACGTGGGATCAATTAACAGTTTACTTTAGTGAACGCAGGTTCCAATTCTGCAGAAGATTACATTCTTTACTAACAAGATTTTTCTTTTATTCAGGCCGTTGTATATAAATATCATGTTTAATTATAAAAAAACAGAGTATCCATTAAAAATAATGCTTAAACAAATGAATTATATATATATATATATATATATATATATAATTATTGTTAATCATTTTTTAGTCATAATTAAATTAGATCAGTATACAGTTTTATTAAAAAGTGCTTAATACATATATAATGAAGAGCTTTTGAATATTTTTCATTTGAAAACCAGTTATTTATGCAACCTTGGTTACAACCTTTCGGTATCTTCAGACAATTTATAATTGATTTTCAAACCTACAACAGGGATTTTTACGAACGCGTTACTGGAAGTTAAAAATAACTGAAATTTCAACATTAGGGAGGAGTTATTTGAGGATCTTAAACACATTCATCCAGATTTGTATGATCCTAAAATGTAAATTTGTTGTCATTACATCTAGACATTATTTTTTATAATTCATTTGGTAATTTTTTTTGTTCAGGAAATAATATTATGGCTAACTTTTCTTCTTATTTTCCATGGCAGCATATATATATATATATATATATATATATATATATATATATATGGGGGTCACAAGTTCGAATCCTGCCAAATGACACACATTTTCATAAAAATTTATCGTAAATAATCAGGCCGGTAGAAATATATAAAATATACTGTTTGATTAAAAAAAAGAATATCTACTCAAATACGTGTATCGAATAAAAATAACGTTCAAACAGATCATTTTAATATGTCGGTCGCTAAAAACTATTTCTTTAATCTTCTGTGTTTTCCGTAACATTGTCCTGTTTACATTTGTTGACATTACGATACATTTCAGAGCAGAGATGATTATTTGCGTAGAATCGAATTGTGTTATATATTGATTTGACTTCGCTTATACTGTGGGTTCATTTGTGGTCGAGAGGTTTAAGACGCACCAGCTTATTTCGTGGCTTCCCCTATGTTGACAGATGTCATAGGTTCAAATCCTGCCGAATGACCCACATTTTCGTAACAAAAATTTATCGAAAATAATCAGACCTGTAGAAATATATAAAATATACTGTTTGATTAAAAAACAGAATATCTACTCAAATACGAGTATCAAATAAAAGTAATGTTCAAACAAATAATTTCAATATATCGCTTGCTAAAACCATTTCGTTAATCTTCGAGATTTTTCGTAATATATGTATGAGAAACAATATATATAAATACTATTTAAGAACTTTTTGTTAGTTTTATTTCATCTGATTAGTTACTATCGTAACGCTACACGTCAATTATTTCAACGAAATCGATTGTATCTTGTTCGTTTTCTCAATAGATCACATTGATTTGTCTTCTGGCCAATCAGTATTGATCTTTTTCCTGTTTTCTGTGTTCTTGATCATCATTAACTTTTCTTTTTAATTTTTCCTTTTTTAGTTTCGTTTTCTTTTTCTTTCTTGCTTTCTTTCCTTTTTTCCCCTGTCTGTTTATACTCTTCTCCGTAGATTCAATAATATTTTTCTCGTTTTCTTTCTTTTTCAGAGATGCTCGTCTCATTCCAAGCCACCTTTCTCTCTCACAATCGCTTCGTTTCTTTCTTTCTTTCTTTCTTTCTTTCTTTCTTTTAATCTTTTCTTTTTTTACCTTTCGTTTTCTTTTTCTTTCTTGCTTTCTTTCCTTTTTTCCCTTATCTGTTTATACTCTTCTCCGTAGATTCAATCATGTTTTTCATCATGTCTCATTTCAAGCCACCTTTCTCTCTCACAATCGCTTCGTTTCTTTCTTTCTTTCTTTCTTTCTTTCTTTCTTTCTTTCTTTCTTTCTTTCTTTCTTTCTTTTAATCTTAATTTTTTGTACGTATTCAAAAAGCGCCTCTGTAATGGTTAGCGCCAACTCCTCCACCCGCTCCTACCCCCTCCTTCCTCAGTTTCTTACTTCACTCTTTCTCGTCGTTTCTCTTTTATCTCTTCTATTTGCCGCCATTGCTCGGATCTTATTGTGGCTCAACGAACCATCCATTTCCTTCGTTCTCATTCATTCTTATTGTCCAACTTTTTATGTGTCTTATTTCCGTTCAAGCGCTGCATATTCTGACTCCTACTTCGTTCCACCAACACACACCTACCCACCCACCCAAACACTTCTCCATCGCTACTGAATTCTACCAGAGACGCACACAGACAAATCAACAGACACACAACCGACCAAGTAGGCCAATAAGAATATCACTCTTGCTCTCACCTTTTTCCGATCGACGAATTCTCTTAAAATGGAAAATGTCATGAAAGTCAAATTTAACCGACCAATCAGAATCATTGGTCGCAATCACCATCATCATCATGATCATCAACTTCAACACTACCTTCATCGTCGTCATCATCAGCACTACGATTAATATCACCACTACCGCCATAGTCATCACTACCATCAGCACCACTGCCACAGCCGTCATAATCAGCAGCAGTACCACCATCACCACCACCGCCATCACCCCATCATCATCACCACTACCAATCACACACTTCACCTTCAACATCCCCGCCACCAGCACCATAGCATTCCACATGATCAGCAAAACCACCACTACCATCACCACAATCATAATCACCACTACGACAATCTCCAGCTTCACCATTATCACCATCAACATGACCATCATCACCACCACCACCACCACCACAATCATTCGCATCATCATCACCACATAATCACAATTACTACCACAATCACTACCACCATTATTACCACAGCCACCACCAACAAAAACACCATCACTATAACCACAACCATTATCATCATCACCATCACCATCACCACCATAACCATCATCATTATCATCATCCCCGCCACCAACATTCCCGTCGTCACCACCACTATCGTCGCCATCACCATTATCCTCATCAGGGATTGTAAACTTTCTTCTCAACATAGCCTTCTCTTTTATATCTCTTCTACGTTCTACGACTTTCGGAGTGACGTTTCCATGTTGCCATTATCAGCAACGTTTCTTTATTTTCTTTGCCGTTTTCATTAAAGCCATTCATGAAATGAATGTTCCAAAACACGTTCTCCCCATTTGGCTATTACTCATATTTAATATTTCGTTTTTTTTTACCAGACGTCAATCACAACAGTTGCCACAATCGAGGCATACAAGCTTTCAACATCATCATCATCGTTGAGATTTGTAGATATGTATGAGAAGTTGTAATGTCGCCGATTAAAACTTGTATTTTTGTTCAATAATAATTTATTGTGTTCATGGCTTGCATAAGTCTAGTTGTAGCTTTACGTGTAATTGCTCTCTTATATATATATATATATATATATATATATATATATATATATAAAATGTTTTATTTAATTACTTAGTTTCTGGTCATAATAAGATTAGACCAGTGCACATGTGTATTAAAAAGTGCTCAATACAATTATATTGTAAAACTTTTGAATATTTTCCATTTGTAAACGAGTTATTACTTGACCAAGGTTTTTACCATGACTGGTATCTTCAGGCGGTTTTCAATAGCTGGTTTTACCGTTTACCTTTTTTTTTTTTCAGAACACTCACGTAACGGATGAAAACGTCATAATTCATTGTAATTTAAAAAATTGCGCGTTCAAAAATTTCCTGCCACATGAGCGTTCAAAAAAAAGAAAATGTCGATATATATTTCTAAGATGAATTAGTATTTACACTATTTACATTATTTGGACTATTGTCCAAATCTTTGTAACCATTTGTACGACGTTGTGGCCGTTGTACGCTCCGGCCCTCCTCAGGTGCTAGGAATTTTGAACCGAACCCTTTATTACAATCACGAGGGTATATGATCTTCATTCCTTGCGTAGTAGTGCCTCTTTTGGCAGTTATGAGTTATCTCCCTCTAACCCTGTAAGTTACTTGTTCACCACTGGTATTGAACTCACAACTCTTTGGGTCAACTCAAAGGAACTAACCAGTGAATATAGACGTTGGTTCGGTTCGAAATTCATAGCACCTGAAGAAGGCCGTAGAGTAAAATGGCCGAAACGTCGTACAAATGGCAACAAAAATGAGGACAGTAGTCCGAATAATGTAAATAGTATATATATATATATATATATATATATATATATATATGTAAGTAAGTAGCCTAGAGCCAACGGACCGTTAGCTCTTTACTTATTTGCTCTACTATTGTATTCCTCGTCTCGGGTATTTTTCTTTCGACTAGTACTTTGACTAATGTTCACGTGCTTAGTTCGTTTCTTTTTTGTTTCCATTTTCCCCTCCGCGTTTATACTCGGTGGGCTTTTCGAGATGTACTTATAGATAAATTTGCAATAATATATATAATGTTCTTGAAACATTGTTATAATGGATACTCCGAGTTGAATAGACGCCCTATTTTCATTTTACACTGTGTGCATCTCATCTATCAGCCGGCACGTTCTAGAAATCTTAATAAATAAAATATGTTCTCCGGTAGGGATCGAACCTTCATCCCATACTGTATTCAATCTTTAAGTATGGATTTTACAAAAGTATTTGATATAATAATGTCATGGACGAGTTTATTGATGGCAAAATATTTATCTATGTATTTCCTGCATAACGAGTTGGGTTTTTTTCTCTCATTAGGATGGCATTCATAAAATCAAAGTTATTGCCTACATTGTTTCTATATATTACAAGCGAGTTTAGAGGCCCAACCTCACTTTATGATTTAACCAACTTTTAGAAATCCATACCTAACGGAACTAAGATATATCTACCTGCACTACAACCACAACCGGTGTAATTTCTCACAAAACCTCCCTAAATCAACAGAAGGACAGCTACCAAACAGGAATAAAAAATGCCTTCCAGACAAACAAACAAATAACCATTATCATTCCAATCTGGAACAAACAAACTAGAATTACGATGCACATGCACACATGAATTATACGCATGAACGTTGCTTGACGGGACAGATGTACACGACAAAATATATATATATAAACAATATCTACATTGTTCGGATTATTGTCCTAGTTTTTATTGTCATATTTGCGACGTTTCGGCCGTTGTATGATCCAGGTGCTAGAAATTTCGAAGCGTAAACCTTTATTACGATCACTGGAGTATACCATTCTCATTCCATGTGCGACGCCACTTCTGGTAGCCATGCAGTTATCTCCCTTTAATTAAACTCTGTAAGTTATTTGTTCACCACTGCTTTAGTCTGGTAATGAACTCACTACTCTTTGGGTCAAGTCACTGGAACTAACAGATGGATATAGACGTTGGTCAGTAGATATAGACATCTATATACACTGGGCTATATGCCCTCATGGACACATGGTTCAGTGTAAATAAACGTTGCTTAGATCTAGTGATTGACCCAAATAGCTGTGAGTTCAATACCAGGAAACAGCAGTGGTGAGTAAATAACTTATAAAGTTAAGTTATCATTCTTATTCCATGTGTGATGCTACTTCTGGTAGCTGTGTAGTTATTTCTCATAATTACATGGCTACCAGAAGTGGCATTGCATATGGAATGAGAATGATATACCCCAGTGATCGTAATAAAAGGTTCGTTTCGAAATTCTTACCACCTGAAGAAGGAAGGAGCGTACAACAGCCGAAACGTCGTAAACATGGCAATAAAGACGAGGACAATAGTTCAAACAATATAGATAGTGTAAATACTACCTCATCTTAAAAAATATAGACAAAGAAATATAAAATACCAGAATTGTTCCTTTTTTTTTCTTATCCATTTTCTGATGAAGCTTTAATAAAAGTGAAACATGTTAAATTTATAAACGTCCATTATATGTTGCTTATTCTACCCTTCTGTCGGATTTCAATATCTATTTTATTTCTATTCGAACCAAATGTATCTATTATTATTATTATTATTATTATTATTTCAGAGTTTACTTTCGTAGATACTCGTGTTTAGATAAAACTTAATAAAGGGAATGAGAAATTTTCTTGAGTACTTAGACCGGCAGATGCAATATCAGTAAGTTAAAAGAGATACGTGATACACGCTTGGACGATCATATCTCAAAAGAGACGTGACTGACTGGGCAGAAGATTTTCCTGCAGTAGGTTGCCATTACTTTCTGCGCTAGACATGTTACCAATAAAGGCTACAGAACCTACCCTGCTATTTAACCCATAACTGGAAGAAGAAGAAAAAACGGTTTAATACGTTTGCCAAGTGTGTGCAATGATTTTAACTGGAATTCGAACTCAGCTCTCCGATTTCTCGTCCCGAGCCGATATCCACTGCACCACACCGCACATTTAGAAGCAATATATTTAAGAAACGGTGTATCAACTTAAAATAATACCATTATATATATATATATATATATATATATATATATATATATACTAGCAGTATAGCCCGGCGTTGCTCGGGTGTAATGAAAGCTTTAAAACTAATCCATTGTCCTGGAGTTCAGAATCTTTAGACGTTGGCACGAAAGACTAAAAAGCAATAGTTGTTTCCAGTTAAAGCGAAACCGTAGACTGAAAGAAAAATGAATGGATGTAAGTCAACTTTTGATTTCCTGGTATCGATATCAAATAAGTTTTTTCGTCGGAGACTGAATTTTGAAGGCGAAATAAGTCCTCTGAGTAAATGGTATCATGGCTGAGACTAAGAACTACAATTATACCTACTTAGAGCCAAACCTGAAGCAAAAACTAAAATAAAAGTACTGAAAAAACAAAACAAAAAAAACCCAGACATACAGACAGATAAACAGACACACACACAAACATCTTGCCTTATATATATATATATTATCGATTTTCTGCACTATTGTAAGAACTGCAACCTTGAAATTTCTGAATATCGTTTCTTATGAGTGTATCAAATTTGATTAAAATCGGACCACTCCTTCTATAACCCGATTTTTTCGATTATCGATTTTCGATATTTATCAGGTACCTCGACACAAAACCTAGCTAAGAACACTTGCAGACGCTTATAGTACAAGTGTGTAAATTTTCAAGAAAATCGGTTCAACCGTTTCGGAGTATATAGGTAACGAACACACAGACACACAGACACACACACACTGTTCCATTTATAAATAAGTTCAGATTAGATGTATATATATATATATATATATATATATATATAGTATTCAACAGTATTCAATGCACGGACGAATGGTAGATTCATTAATGTGCAAGATGTTTTCTGACGAGAACTTCAAGATGAATAGCAGGATCACCCGACCAGTTACGGCAAGAGTATTTAATGCATGGATGAATGGTTGATTTATAAATGAACAAGATCGATTCTGACCAAAATCTTTGGCCCAGTATATTGATCCAACCTTTGTAACAGTAGACACAATTATAAATTTCATGTAGTGGTTTCAGTTCAGGTTGAAAAATTGACGCAGTGTGTTGCTCTCCGGGAGACTAGCATCTGCTATGCTGATGACTGGCAGGGAATCCATAATGGCACCTAATCTGAATCAATCAATTAAATTTCAAATGGGCAATTGCTCATTTAGCAATTGCACATTTCAAATACACTTCAAATACATCAGTGTGTGGATATTTGTAACAAATTTAGTATAATAGATGCGGAACTAAGTCGAGTCATGTTCTTAAAAAGCCCTCGTCAGGTTGCCTAATGAGTTCAGAAATATCTGCAATTTCAAATGGATACAAACGTTTTTTTTCTCAGTTTGAAAATGACATCTAATGAATAAAGTGTGTCGTTGTTGAAAAAGACCGTCCTTCGTTGAACCCCGTCGATTGAATTATGACTCCTTCTTTCTTTCTTTCTTTCTTTCTTTATCCCAATTATATTTCTTTCTTTGTATTTATTTATTTATTTATTTATCCCAGTTATGTCTTTGTTTTTTTTATTTAGCCCAATTATATATTGATCTTTTATTCTTTCTTTCTGTTTGTAAAATTTGACTCATTCTCTTTCTTTTTATTTAAATTATCTGTCTCTCACTTTCTTTCTTTAGCCCAATTATATATTTATGTTTCATTCTTTCTTTCTTTCTGTAACTACATTTTGACTCACTCTCTTTCTTTCTTTCTTCATCTCAATTATATATATCTCACTTTCTTTTGCCCAATTATATAATAATATTTAATTCTTTCTTTCTTTCTTTCTTTCATTCTTTCTTTCTTTCTGCAGCTCACTTTCTTTTTTTTCTTTCTGTAATTACACTTTGACTCACTCTCTTTCTTTCATTCTTTATTTCTTTCTTCATCTCAATTATATATATCTCACTTTCTTTAGCCCAATTATATAATAATCTTTCTTTCTTTCTTTCTTTTCTTTCTGTAAGTACACTTTGACTCACTCTCTTTCTTTCATTCTTTCTTTCTGTAACTACATTTTGACTCACTCACTCTCTTTCTTTCTTTCTTTCTTTCTTTCTTTCTTCATCTTAGTTATATATCTCTCACTTTCTTTAGCCCAATTATATAGTGATATTTAATTCTTTATTTCTATAACTAAATTTCAACTAACTCTCTTTCATTCTTTCTTTCTTTCTTTTTTTCTTTCTTTCTTCCTTCATTTAAATTATATAAATCTCACAATTTCTTTCTTTAACCCAATTATATTTCTCGCTGTTTCTTTCTTGGCTCAGTTACATTAAGATATTTCATTCATTCATTCTTTCTTTCTGTAATTAAATTTTGACTCACTCTGTTTCTTTCTTTCTTTCTTTCTTTCTTTATCTCAATTATAGCTCTACCTTTCTTTCTTTAGCCTAGTTATATATTGTTATTTCTTTCTTTCTTTACTTTTCTTTGAACTGTCTTTCTTTTTTCATTTCATTCTTTCTTGAGGTGTCTTGTGTTTCTCTAGTTTTCTTTATTCTAGTTATGTTTTTCACTCATACTTGCTGTCATTGTCTTTCTTTATTTGGTCGGATTATCCTCCCACCCTCTCTCTCTCTCTCTCTCTCTCGCTCTCTTTCTCTGTCTCTCTTTCTTGGTGTATTTTCTTTATTTCTTGTAAGTCGCTTCTAATTAATTCAGTGTGAAAGATTAAAAATTCTTTTAGACTGGCACTACAGAGTCACAAACAAAAACGTTTTCTTCTATGTGTCATCCTCTATGTGCCTTGTCTTTTCAGGACGTAGGCGATCATGACCTTCCACGTCTCCCTGTCACTGTTAACTCTTATCACGCTTTCTCCTGTTACACCACGCAACCCCCGTACTGTCATCCACCTGCTCAGGTCCTTCAAATATGTTATCCGCTGCTTTCCCTTGTCTCTTTTTCCCTCTATCTGACATGTGAGTATCAGGTTCTTCAAGCCCTCCTTCCTCATTGCATGTCCTAGGAATTTTAGCTGTCTCTTCCTGATGCTCAGTATTATTTTCCTTTTCGTTTCCATCCTTTCCAAAACCTCATCATTGCTCACATGCTCGGTCCATGATATCCGCAGCATCCTTCTGTAGAACCACATTTCAGTTGCTTCAAGTCTTTTTCTGATGCTCTGTATTAATTTCCTTTTCGTTTCCATCCTTTCCAACACCTCATCATTGCTCACATGCTCGATCCATGATATTCGCAGAATCCTTCTGTAGAACTATAAATCAGCTGCTTCTGTATTAATTTCCTTTTCGTTTCCATCCTTTCCAACACCTCATCATTGCTCACATGCTCGATCCATGATATTCGCAGAATCCTTCTGTAGAACTATAAATCAGCTGCTTCTGTATTAATTTCCTTTTCGTTTCCATCCTTTCCAACACCTCATCATTGCTCACATGCTCGATCCATGATATTCGCAGAATCCTTCTGTAGAACTATAAATCAGCTGCTTCTGTATTAATTTCCTTTTCGTTTCCATCCTTTCCAACACCTCATCATTGCTCACATGCTCGATCCATGATATTCGCAGAATCCTTCTGTAGAACTATAAATCAGCTGCTTCTGTATTAATTTCCTTTTCGTTTCCATCCTTTCCAACACCTCATCATTGCTCACATGCTCGATCCATGATATTCGCAGAATCCTTCTGTAGAACTATAAATCAGCTGCTTCTGTATTAATTTCCTTTTCGTTTCCATCCTTTCCAACACCTCATCATTGCTCACATGCTCGATCCATGATATTCGCAGAATCCTTCTGTAGAACTATAAATCAGCTGCTTCTGTATTAATTTCCTTTTCGTTTCCATCCTTTCCAACACCTCATCATTGCTCACATGCTCGATCCATGATATTCGCAGAATCCTTCTGTAGAACTATAAATCAGCTGCTTCTGTATTAATTTCCTTTTCGTTTCCATCCTTTCCAACACCTCATCATTGCTCACATGCTCGATCCATGATATTCGCAGAATCCTTCTGTAGAACTATAAATCAGCTGCTTCTGTATTAATTTCCTTTTCGTTTCCATCCTTTCCAACACCTCATCATTGCTCACATGCTCGATCCATGATATTCGCAGAATCCTTCTGTAGAACTATAAATCAGCTGCTTCTGTATTAATTTCCTTTTCGTTTCCATCCTTTCCAACACCTCATCATTGCTCACATGCACGATTCATGATTATCCGCAGCATCCTCCTGTAGAACTAAATTTCAGTGGCTTCAAGATTTTTCCTTCATCTTTGATGATATTGTCTAACATTCACTGCCATATTGAAGAACTGACATCACATAGCAATCCAGTACTCTATTCTTTGTTTCTAGTGAAAGTTTTCTGTTTCATAATACTTTACTCAGCTTCTGAAACTCATCCTACGCCATGCCAATTTGCCTTCGGTTTTCTGTGTTGCACTTTCCGAACTAAAGTTGATTGGAAATGTGAGTCGAGGAGAAAATAATGACATTATCAAGATGTTGACATTCCATACAACTCCAAAGAAAAGATTTGGAAAGAAATTCTCATCAATACTGAAAAAAGTAATAGCAGTTGGTGGATTTGAGAATCGTGCTTTTTCTGAAGAATGGTTGGAATAAAAAAATATTTTATAAAACATATTTCATCCGACAGTAATGCTAGCTTTTCGTCAGTGGATACTGGATGTTTCCTTATGAGGAAATGGCTTATATTACCGTTATTATTGCCTTCATCATGGATGGTGTCAATTTTTCTAAGGTGTTGTTATTATTATTATTATTATTATTATTATTATTATTGCTGTTGTTGTTGCTATTATTTCCCTTCAATAAAACGTTGTCCTATATTTGGCGAGTAATAGAAAGGAAATTGTCAGCTCCCGCCCCCTGTAAGGGACCAGCCTCCTCACCGCCGTTACTTTCTGTAAAGCAAGGCGGAGTAGATGTGTTCATTAGAGGCCAAAGAAAAAAAAAAGGAGGTGGACAGGAGGAGAAGAATGTGGCAAGAACGGTTTAAAAAACAAAGCAGCACCAATGTATTTTTTTTTCTTTTAATAATGCCGTCATTAATTCGGTCATGGAACTCAGGCTTCAGAACATCGACTTTTGATATCGTTTATTTATTCTGATTTAACTCTTCCTATTTTCGCCTTTTTGCCGTTTTTACTTAAAGTTCTTTCTTGCATTTTAGACCCCCTCCTACTTTAAGTAGATTCTGACTTTCTTTCTTACTTTAGCTAAATTATGTCACTCTTTCTCTCCGTCTTTCTGTAGCAGAATTATGGCTATTTTCTTTTATCTTTCTTTCTTTTTTCTTTCGTTCTTGATTTCTTTCTTTCTTTTTTTCTGTAACAGAATTATGACTCTGTCTCTCTCTCTCTCTCTCTGTCTCTCTCTCTCTATCTATCTATCTCGTTCTGTCTAGATTTCGTCTTTCTTTCTTTCTTTTTTATTATCTTAATTATATATATATATATCTTTTAGCCCAATTATATATCGCTCCCTTTCTTTCTTTAGCCTAATTTTATAGTGTTCTTTCATTCTTTATTTCTTTCTGTAACTAAATTTTGACTTACACACTCTCTCTCTCTCTCTTTCTTTTTTCTTTCTTTATTTCTTTCAATTATATATCTCTAACCTTCTTTAGCCTAGTTATATACTGATCCTTCATTCATTTTCTCTTTCTTTCTTTCTTTCTTTCTTTCTTTCTTTCTGTAACTAAATTTTGACTCATTCTTTTTCTTTCTCTCTTTCAATTACATGTCTCTAACTTTCTTTATCCCTATTATATATCGTTCTTTTATTCATTTTTTCTATATTTCTTTCTTTAATTTTTGTTAAATGTCTTTCTTTCTTTAGGTGACTTGAGTCTCTATCGTTTTTTTTTTAATTTCCGTCCCAATTATTATGTCTTACCTGCTGCTATTCTGTCTTTCTTTCTTTGATCGAATTATTTCCTTCTCTCTCTGTCTTTCTTTGGTGTTTTTCTTTATCCAATTTATGTCTCTCTTTTTCTTACTTGCTCTTTCATATTTCTTTTTCATCTTGTTTTGTCTTGTCATTTTTTAACCCAATTATACTTCTTTCTTTCTTTCTTTCTTTCTTTTTCGTTCATGTTTTTTTCAGAATCGTCTTTCTCTTTCTGACCTTCATTCTTAAGCAAAACATGTTTCTTTATGTCAATCCTTTTCTCCTTCTATCTTGACCTGAATTATGTCCCTCATTCATCCTTACTGGGTTTTTTTTTTTTTATAAATTCTATCTATCTATCTATCTATCTATCTATCTATCTATCTATCTATCTATCTATCTAATAGATAACCTAAAGAGCCAACAAACTTACCTAGGTTTCACCTAACCGGATCTTCAGGTAAAGCTGGCCTAAAGATCCGGTTAGGTGAAACCTAGGTAGGTTTGTTGGGTCTTTAGGTTATCTATTTTGTCTGCTCTGCTTACGTATTGAGCACTTTTTTGTTATAGATTACTCGTCTCGGTTTTTTTCTTTGGGATACGTACTTTGACTGATGTTCACGTGCTTAGCTCTTTCTTTTTTTTACATCCATTTTTCCTTCCGCGTATATACTCTGGGGGGGGGGGTTCGAAACGAGTATAGTGATAAGTTTACATTTATATATATATATATATATATATATATATATATATATATATATATATAATGATTTGCTTGAACATTAATTTTGACCGATACTCGTATTTAAGTAGATATTTTGTTTATAATCAAACAGTATTATATATTTATTTCTACCGGCCTGATTACTTACGATAAACTTTTGTTACGAAAATGTGTGTCATTCGGCAGAATTCGAACATGCGACCCCTATCCACGTAGGAGAAGCCACCATGTGATCTGGCGCGTCTTAGACCTCTCAACCACGAATGGCGTCCAGTCTAAACGAAGTTAAACAAAGTTTGATTATAAACAGATTATCTACATAAATACGAGTATCGATCAAAAATAATGTTCAAACAAATCATTTCAACTTAGCGGTTGTTTATAACCAGGTTCGTTAATCCTCCTTAATTTCCATTATATATATATATATATATATATATATATATGTGTGTGTGTGTGTGTGTGTGTGTGTGTGTGTGTGGTTATTAAATATATAATGTTAGTTTAGACGTTACGACTGAAGTGGGGGTTAAACCAAGTAATATATATATATTATTTGGTTTAACCCATCCTTAAGTCGTAACGTCCAAACTAACATTGGTAAAATATTCTTTAACATAATTCACAAACATTTTTACCATTTACCCACACTAAAAATATCTTCAACAAAAACAATGACAAGTCAGTTACAGTTACGTTAAAAACATAAATATGTTTCACAACATAATGCTGTGATATAAAAAAATATTTGGCCCACATAAATGTTGTAGCGTAATTTTCGTCACCAAGTCGTGGCGAATCCTCTTCGCCAATTGCTGTGGCCTGGTTGGGCCAGAAAGGAAGACATGGAAACAGGAAATTATGTTCAAACAGTGTATTAGAATAACAAGAACATATATACAAAGTAAAGTGTTAGTAGTCAGCAGATACAAGTGTAACTTCGAACGGTATAGTTACGCTGCGTCTCGACTGTCACACGACTGCGTCACAGCTGCGTCCCCGGAAGTCACGCAAGTTAGTATTTATTGACGGAGGAAGAGTTCATTCCTGTAGATAGGGCACCATAACAATAAACAAAATCGGTCACCCAATTAATAGTAAAAATAACCCTCCTAAAAAATTGTAACTGCCGAAAAAATAAAACCAACTCATTGAATGGGCAATGTAGGCCCGAAAGTATTGTTTATAGCGCTCGAAATTATTTGGATGATAAAGATGTTAAATTTTTATTTTGGAAGTTCTTCTAACAGGCGGAAGATAAGATTTAACAACCTCAACAGTAAATACAGCGAATGTACTGCTTTGTCCATACAATATTGGAAATTAAAAAACCAACAGCAAGAATACAATCATTACGTGGAATATCGTTGTTAAATTCAAATATTACAATGGAAAATAAAATAAATGCAATATACGGCTTTTAGAAAATCTTTTCATCTTAAACCATATCAATAATACAAATTTGCTTAATAAAAAGTCACTCAATGACCACAAATTGCCATAAAAATACTTACTTAAATTTTTAGACCCAGATTAATAAAGATTTCCCTTTACGTTTGCCTATTTCTTTCTTTTTTTTCTTTCTGTCTTTCCTTCACCCGCAATATTATTTTTAACAATTATGAATTAGAACCTTTTTATTTTTGCTCAATAGATTATTTAATTATAAAATTTCTAATTTTAAAATTTACTTCTTAATGTTTCTTTTTCTTTTATTTTCTTTTATCTTATTTAAAATTTTAATTTTCCCTATAATTTTTATGTACATGTAATTTTTGAATATTTAAATTTTTAAGATTCATTATTTACGTCCATTTGATTTATTTTCCTTGCAATTTTATTTTTTAACTTTTTAATTTTAATTTTAATTTTTAAACTTAAATTTTTATCCACATGCTACCGGAGAATATTAAATTTTTAACCATGTTATTAAGAAAGCTATTACCTAAATTTATATGATTTAATTCCCATAAAAATCGAGTGAACTTAAATTCAAATCTATTAAAAAGTCACTTTCAAATATGCACCTGATCATTGCACAATGCATGATACTCCGAGTCGTGCCATTGACATAGGATTATATATATATATATATATATATATATATATATATATATTAATCGTATCACCCGAGCAAGGCGGTAACGCCACTGATGTGCAGGGGGCTACGTAATAGTGAAAAGATTGGAAAAGAGAAAGCCGGAAACCACACCCTAAAAAGGGAACTAGGGATGAGCCTCTTCAACCTGTTCAATAGACGTGGGTGGAGTGTGAACCGGGCGAGAGATAGATATATCTACGCCAAATAGATAGATCTATCTATATATAAAGAATACAGATCTGAATATTAATACTGTACATATGTGCGCCTTGTCATATGCATATTTATTAATTTACGTCACTATCACTCAGTTAAGTACCATACGTGATGCACGCTTGGGCGATCATAGCTCGAAAGAGACATGACTGACTGGGCAGAAGATTATCCCACAGTAGGTTGCCATTGCTTTCTGCGGTAGACTGGTTACCGACCAAGGTTATAGAACCCAATCTGTCCTGCTATTTAACCCATAACTGGAAGGAAGAGACGGATTAATACCTTTCCCAATGGTATTTGCGCGTAAGTGAATGCAATGAATTCGGCTGGAATTCGAACTCGGCTCCCCGATTTCTCGTTCACAGCCGATACCCAATGCTCCACAACTCACATCCACGTCTGTCTCTCTCTCTCTCTCTCTCTCTCTCTCTCTCTCTCTCTATATATATATATATATATATATATATATATATATATTATCCAACGTCTATGGTAGGACTCGGCGTTTCATGCGTTATGCAGTCATCAGGTGTTTATACAGCTCTGTTTATCCATTGGCCATTGAATTAACACCTGAAAAATATTACTATACATATGTGCACATATGTATATGTATATGTATATTTATTAATTTACGTCAATATATATATATATATATATATATATATATATATATATATCGTGTATTGAGGCAGTAGATAATTGTCTAAACATATATTGTTAAATATAACAGAGAATGAGTCATCTTCAGAGTGGTTTCAGGGACGTTAACATCAGAAGATGGCTAGTGTGAGTCGAAAGTTGAGAACGAGCGTAATAATCTAAACTTTTTTTATAAATGGAACTTTGTCTGTGTGTGTCTGTGTGTCCGTGTGTATGTGTGTCCTTTACCTATAGACTCCGAAACGGCTGAACCGATTTTCTTGAAAATTTACACAGTTGTACTATAAGCGTCTGCGAGTGTTCTTAGCTAGGTTTTGTGTCGAGGTACCCCCGATAAATATCGAAAATCGATAATCGAAAAAATAGGGTTATAGAAGGAGTGGTCCGATTTTAATCAAAATTGATACACTCATAGACAAAGACATAAGAAACGATATTCAGAAGTTTTAAGGTTGAAATTTCTTACAATAGTACGGAAAATCTATAATATATATGTATAAAAGGCAAGATGCTTGTGTGTGTCTGTTTATCTGCCTGTATTTCTGTATTTTTTTTTTTAGCTCTTTTATTTTAGTTTTTGCTTCGGGTTTGGCTCTAAGTAGGTATAATTGTAGTTCTTAGTCTCAGCCATGATACCATTTACTCAGAGGACTTATTTCGCCTTCAAAATTCAGTTTACGACGAAAAAAACTTATTTGATTTCGATACCAGGAAATCAAAATTTGACTTACATTCATTCATTCTTTTTTCAGTCTACGGTTTTGCTTTAGCTGGAAACAACTATTGCTTTTTAGTCTTTCGTGCCAACGTCTAAAGAGTCTGAGTCCCAGAGCCATGGATTAGTTTTAAAGCTTTCATTACAGCCGAGCAACGCGGGGTTATACTGCTAGTATATAATATATGTAAATGTTGGACAAATTTTGTCTTTATTTTCACCTGAAATTAAAGCCAAAATTCGGTGTTTTAGAACGGCTCATGATTAAGCATAATAGACATAAATCGTCTGTTATATTAAACAATATATGATCGTATATATATATATATATATATATATATATATATATATATATATATTTTCTAAACATATACTGTTAGATATAAAATAAAATCGTCGGTGATGGTGGATGTTATTGTGTTAACGTCTTAATAAGCTCTCTGAAGATGGCTCATGTGAGCCGAAAGCTTAGAACCAAATTAATAAAAAATTGTCCAAATGTAGAATTTTTGTCTATTTTTAACTGAAATTAAAGCCAAAATACGACGTTTAGAACGGCTCATGATTAAACATAATAGACATTCATTGTCTCTTATATTTAACAGTATATTTTTAGAAAATTATTTGCTGCCTCGATACACTATATATATATATATATATATATATGTGTGTGTGTGTGTGTGTGTGTGTGTGTGTGTGTGTGTGTGTGTGTGTGTGTGTGTCTAATATCCTTATCGCTATATTTCTGAATCCGAATCATGTCATTTTTTCGTTATTGCTTTCCTTCCTTAGCTGAATTATGCCCTGTATTCTGTTAGAATATGCATTGTGGTGCAGAAATATCTACTCGGAACGAGAAACCGAGGAGCCGAATTCGAATTCCAGTTGAATTTCTTGTATTCCCTTACGCGCAATTACCCTTAGGAAAGGTATTAATTGCCTCTTCCCTTTAGTTATGGATTAAATAACGGGACAGATTGGGTTTTATAGCAACCAGTCTACCGCAGAAAGTAATGGCAACCTACTGCGAGACATGATCGCCCAAAGCGTGTATCACTTATAGCATTTAACTGACTGAGTCTGTATTTCTTTCTTCCTTTATCTAGATTTGGCTATTTTGTTTTTTGCTTTCGTTGTTGAACCGAATAATTTATTTCTCTCTCTCTCTTTTTCTTTCTTTCTTGATTCCGCCAAATTATGTCAGCCTCTCTATCTGTTCTGTTCTTGTGTGTTTATTTTTTTCATTCGTTCTTCTTTTCTTTATCCGAATTACATCTCTTTTCTTTTTTAGCAGATCTGATTTTTTTTTTCTGCTTTGCATGCTATTTTTTGTCTTTTTTTAAAACTTTGTATTTCTTTCCTTCTTTCCTTAACTGAATGAAGTCGCTCTATCGTTCCTCCTCCTTTTAAGCAAAGTATATTTACCTTTTTCTTTTTCTTTACTTTAACTAAACTTTTTATCTTTATCAGTTTTCTCTTTCTTTACTTATCTGCTTCATGTTTTTTTTTGGTTTTTTTTTTGTGGCAGTATTCAAATCTTGTCACTTTAAATTCCACATCACTCCTAAACGGCCAAACTAACTCCTTTCTATATTTGTATGCATAAAATTCTTCTTGAATTTTAACCATCTGTTTTTTCGTATTCTGTCTTTAATATCTGTTTTTTTGTTTTTTGTTTTTTATGAGAAACATTTTTTCTTCATTTTGGCTTAAAATGTTACTTACAGATTCCCATCTGTTACAATGGAAAAATTATAAAAAAAACTCCGAATAAGCAAAATCGCCCGAGTTCTTATACATGAATGGCTGTTCATGTCCAAGAATTCATAATTTTCTTTGAAAAGGAAAGAAGAATTTGACATCCGTTTTCAAGAAACGCATTCAAGCAGTTTGAATTAAAGGGAAAATGTTAATTTTACGATTAGGAACACAAATACACTTGTAGATATAAACCTATATATTTGAAAAAATATTCTAATATGGAAGAAGAAGAAGAAGAAGAAGAAGAAGAAGAAGAAGAAGAAGAAGAAGAAGAAGAAGAAGAAGTGACAGGGTGTAATTGATTTATATTTTTATTAGGTCATTTTCAGTGTTGTGCAACAATATGAATTTATATTCGGGAAATCTGTTTAAACTTGAAAAATATTGCGTCATCCGTGATTGCATCGTTTTTATACCACGCTCAGACACTATTCTCTCGATTGTCGATTATTTTTCCTACGACCATGGTCTGTGATGGATGTTACTCCAATGAAGCGTACGAAAATTGTAACTCTGCGCGAACCTATTGGTAAGCCTGACAGAGATGTCGTATTTATTGTTGTGACACCAACAATAACCAGGATATCTTTGTAAGGCTTGCCAGTGTGTTCATGCAGCGTTACAATTTTTCTTTACAATTTTACACTTTCAACTGTCAGTCGGGACCTCAAGGTGAAGAAACAAACTGGATCCATCCGTCTAAAAGATAAAGGAAAATGCGGTCGGAAGAGAAAAACAATGTCAAGAGACGACGTGTACGTGATCAGGGAATGTGTGAAAGATCCTAGGAAGGCATTATTCGTTTTGTTTCAACGAATTTGCACGAAGGTGTATTTACTCAAGAAAAGTGCTAAACATTTCTCTTCTCTCTTTCATCCCATTGCTACCAGTGGAGCATTGGCCATCAACGACCCCTCGCCATCGAATTCTGTTCTGGGCTGGTTTGTTGACGTCAATGCTTCTGTAGCTTGTAGTTCTTTTTAAAGATACGGGTGTTAACCTTATGCAAACCTCTTTATCGACTACCAGGGTGATTTTGAATCCAGGATTTTTTCATCTCCTTGACCGGTTGATATTCTATATACATATCAATATTAATATAAATATTAATATTTCGATATGGTTGGTATCGAAATATTTTTGGTATCTAAAAAAAACAAAAACAAAAAAAAACAATAAAACTCCCACAATAAAATAGAAAATCTTTTTTTAAAAAACAGTTAGAATTTTTTTTTTAATAATCATATCGCCCCAAGCAAAGCATTTTGTATGACAGGTTATATGAGGTGTCAGGAAGTGGGTAAGAGAAGGATGAGAATGCTGATGATAGTGGAGTGGACAAAGCAAAGAGCATGAGAGGGAGACTGTAGGTTAGTGAGATAGAAGATGACTATTGACTTTACATTTAAATTCTTGGAGATTGTAGCTGCAAGCAAATAAAAGGGAATTCCATAGGAGGGAAGTGCGAGAAAAGAATCTGATGGAGTAGAATTTGCGTTGACATTTTATTGGTTTCACAGTAAAAGGATGGGACCTAGTTGCTGATCTTTTGACTCGAGTTAACTCATATATAGGGGGTACCAGTGAGCTAAGTTCATCGGAGAAGAAGCCGTGAATGTATTTGTAGAAGAGACACAGGGAAGCCATATTGCACCGGTGAGAAAATGACTGTATCTGAGCTGCCAATCGGTTGATCGATTACAGTACAGATTCTTCGTTTGATATTGTCAAGGACCCCTAAGTGGATAGCAGGAGTACCCGATCAAATCTATTAAATAAACATTACGAAATTAATATCATACGTAAACATAGTAAAATGTTCACCTTAGAATATTGTTAATCATTCTTCCTAAAATATATCAATTAACTTACATATACCCGGTACTTTGTTTTGTATTATGATATGATATTAATTTTATAGATATTAAAATTTATGCAAGTTAAGAGTATGTGAAAAATTGTTGAAAAAATACACTCTGAACTGAAATTAAAAATAGTTTAATCAAAGTCCCTTTAAGTTAGGTGAAAAATAAACAAATATGTTTCCTTTCTTTCTGTTTTGTTTTTAAAATGGCTGAGATACATAGAAATCTTAGAAAATAACCTTGTAGCGATAATGTATACATCACACCGAAAAAAAAGCAGTCTAGACTCCAGCTGAAGTATGTGACACTTTCCCGTTAAGCTTGAAAGAAAAAACCAGTATCACCAAACATATAACATATATTTTCAAATTTAAAATCGAACTTCATTCTGATTAGTTAAATTAAACACACACATAAAATCTAATTTTATTCTGTCTCCCCCCTCCATATTTAACTCCTTAAACAACAAACGTAATGTTTTCTACATTCAAATGTGAATCATTTTTACTACAATTATTCAACATTGCCTGATGACGTGTTAAAGTCTTGAAACAAAGAAATTTACGTGTCGCAATGTAAATTAAATAAATTTCAAATAAAAAAATATTATTTGATTATATTATGTTCTTCGATTTATGCTATATTGGACACTTTTTTAAAAAAGAAAACTCGGGTTTCTAAACCTGTTAATTCTCTTCACCTGGATATATATTGTGTATTGAGGCATCAGATATTTATCCAAACATATATTGTTAAATATATCAAACGATGAATGTTTATTGGGTTTAATCATCATATTTTGGCTGTAATTTCTGGTGAAAATAAAGTCAAAAATTGGCCAACATTTAGAAATTTTTTATTACGCTGGTTCTAAGCGTTCGGCTCACATGAGCCATCTTCAGAGTGGTTGTAGGGACGTTAACATAATGATATCAGGTAAAAAGAACCTTCAGATATCCGAGTCCAGTTGAGCAAGAAACCAACAAAACTTCTTGTAGCACCAAAGATGAACTGATGGCAAGGATTATGACAGCATTCACCAACTTAAACAAGGATACCATCCAGAAGAGTTGCAGTTGATTTCGAAGCATTGAAGCCAATGGCGATCATATTTAATAAATTTACACTTTAATATTTCAAGATATTCTTGTACAATTTTTGTAAATATATCCGTTAAAATGATATGACAGTGTTATTTTCATTTTTATTTAATTTAAACGACAATTTCCTCATCAAACCCTATATATAAAATTCTGTGACGTCCCTCCATTACGCCCTTTAAACTAGCCATACATTGACCGATTGAAACCAAATTTTCGGGAGAGGTGAAGACAAGTAAGGGGTACTAATTACAGTTGGTTTTATTAGGGTGCGCAGTTTATATTTTCATTAGTTTTTGGAAAATTAAATGTTTTATTATTTAACCTACAAAATATTCCCACTATTTTGGAAAATGATTCATTGATTAAAATAACAAAATACGTATTTACTAAATATGTAATACTGTTTTATTGATCCTTTATGTTTATATATATATATTTATTTCTGGTAAAATATAAAGCACCGCAGTAGCTTATAGTAAATATAAACACATTAGGGAGAGTCGAGTTTGTAAATCTCGACAAAAATGTTAGCGATAACTTCAACAAGACTAAATACTGTGAGGATTTCAACACAAATCAACGTGTTGCAAAAATTCTAGTAACATAATCTTCAGTAACTTAAAAAGTTCAGAATCATTGAGTATAGCTGGATAGATTCAGATCGTTGAAATACTGATTTTTGCACAAACTATAATTATACAATGCACCTTACAAAAGAGAACCGTGAAAAAATATTGTGTAAAACAATACACTACGGCCCGTCTGAAGTTTTTATGTAAATCGATCTATCTAACTACTACTGTAACTTCCGTTAGTCCGTCCATCACACCCTCTAAAATAGCCAAATATTGATCAATCGAAATCAAATTTAGAGTAGAAGTTCAAACAGGCAAAGGGTCACAAAACACATTTGGTTTTACAAAAACTCTAAACTTAGCGAACCACTTCTGTAGAGTTCTGTTACCTAAAGTAACTTCACTATACACATCTTTTTTATTGTTTGCGGGGCATTTTGCCTTTACAATAAAAAAAAGCATTGAGGGTTTAAAATGAACCTTATACGCTTCCATTTTCATAGGGATGCAAAACTGACACGAATTAAGTAACTTCTTTCTCAAGTGATATTTTGAAGTGTGCTCTGATCGGAATGATAAGCATATTATATCTGTTGATAAGTTTGACATGTTCTAACGTGTTGGAACATGAGCGACTAAAAATCGGGCTGAACTTTCAGAACAACCCAATAGTTCTACGCCCCAAAACTATTTATTTAGCTGCTATTATTATTATTTCCTTTGATTTGTGGCTAAAGTTGATTCATGTCACTTAAATCAGGATCTCTTTCGTTGAACATTGTTGTAAACGATAAATTTCTCATCACCAAAATGGTGCATTTTCATTGCGTTTTACAGAAAATCACGGATAGAAACGCGACCCAAAATATCTTTTTCACTCAGATCATATATAGGTACCTAAACAACGTAGCGATTTGAAAAAAACTAAGCCCCACTAAGTGCTCTTGTTTGGTGGAAAGAAGCGAAAAGCATAAAATGCATAAGGTTATCATTAGTACGTGATGTAAACAAATTTTTAAACTTATCTTGAAGTTTTACACTCTCGGAGAAATCTTTATTAGAATTTTTAAAACTAGTTCCATAATTAGATTCTTGAACTTAGTTATTTTGCTTGTGCATCTGTTTTTCTGCATGATAAACCCTAACCTATTTGTATTCGTGTACATGTCATTTTTTGGTGTCCGGGTTGAATTCAAAGACCGTGAAGTCTTAAAAACTTAAGATGGCTGACATGGTTGATTAACAGTTTAAACTTCGTGTCTGTCACGATAAAAGTTTATGGCTGGTAAATCCTCGCTCGCATTCAGGAAAGCTGCATGATATATAATTTTAAATATCCGATGGAAAGCTGGGAAAATATGACACCCACCTTCGTGTAGAAAGTGTATTTTTTATCAGTAATTAGTACTTAATATTAATTAATGAAAACACTTTCAATATGCTTTACACTAAAATAATTTTAATGCATTTTATACTAAAATCATTTTTATAGTAAAACCATTGGCAGTGCATTTCAGAGTAAAATCACTTATAAAATGAATGGCAATGTTATTTAAAGCAAAATCCTTTTCCACCAAAACGACTTGGGAAAATGTTTAGGGTCGTTAGTCTGGTCGACCAGTTGTAGTGAGTTCACTCCTCACTGAGTGCCCTATAGAACATTCGGCATTAAATAATTTAACAAGAGAAAAAATGCTAAAAAAAAAGTCTAACCGGAAAATAATATTCATAGTATATAGGTACCACCAAAAAATCGCTGAAAAAACAGCATAGTACGAAGGAAAAACTAAATTTTAAAAAAAGTTTTATCGGCAAAATGTTTCTACTAACACGTCCGAAATTTTGATAAAAAATCTTGTTTTTCTTTCGTCTGTGAGTGACGTAATTTTTACCAGAGTTTATAACGGCAAACGTAATATTACGCAATGCACTTTTTGCCGATGATTAATTAATTTGGAAATTTTTGCAAAAATCTAATAATGGTCGGATTTTAATGAACATTTGAGAATTTATTCATAATTGACTGAAATTATTTTTGAAGTAATTATTTTTAGTAAAAAGATGATTTTACATATGTTATCCCACCAAACACCAATTAATTTCCGGAAATGTCTAGAAATTCGCCATCGTTTCCCCATAAACCTAATATTCATTAAATTCAGGAGTCATTGGGGAATACTAATCAGCTGTCTTTTCTTCTTCAAAATTAGCCCATTTTTAGAAAATCTGCTCCGAATCGAGAAAACAAAAATGCAATAAAACTATGCCATTTTTATTTAGATAAACTTTTAATTGATTTTATAAACAATATAAACTAAGGATATCATACTCTGGAAAGCAAAAAAATCAATGAATAATGAAATTTTACAAGAATTGTTTTCATTTTTGTTATTTTTTTATTATAATAATTTATATTGTTTAAATTTTAAATAATTTTCTCCTTCATCGTTAACTCTAGGGTGTTAAATTAGTCAATGAAGACTATATTTACTAATCGAAAATTGAAAAAGGTAATACAAATTATCTAGCCAAGGGGATTTTAAAATAATAAAAATATTTTTATTGTGTGCATGCTGATTTTTCTTGTTACGAGTGTCCGTACATGATATATAAATATATCATTAAAAGGATACATGTTTCAAAGGTTGCGCTCCATACATGAAAAAAACTATATAAACATTTTCAGCGGGCCACAATTCTTTCATCTCGTTTCCTATGCCCTACGTTTCGTAAAATAACTCTTTAAATTTTAAAGCAAGGTTTATATTTTAATTCCTAATATTGTTTAAAAAAAGTAATTGTGAAATTCACAATTTGTGGAGGTATTTAAAAAGAATATGAAAAATAGATATTAAAAATAAAAGTTAATAAATGCCATAACATTTCATAAATCATTGAGTTACCTCTGCCGTTAAATTGTAAATTGTAATATTTTTAAAAAAAAGCTTTATATTATTTTAATTATTATTTTTCATAAAACATCTTCAAATGTGAGGCTATAAAGCCAAACTAACTAAAATTATATAAAATATTAGATAGTTGATGAAAATATTGGGTCAAATTTTTAATTTTCACATGTAGTTAAAAAAAAGAACGAATAAGATTTATGTCAAATTCGTCTTCCATACTTAGCATCTTTTTACGGCTACTGTATGTCATGTCTATATCGCCTCTGATAAGACGAGGATAACCCAGATAACAAGGATATCGTAATTAAAAAAGGTTTTTATAGTACATTTTAGGCAGTAAGCAAGCAACTATTGTTTCAAGTCAGTTTAAGGTAAGTTTAAATTCGGTAATCTGAATAAAATAATGTGTCAGTGAGATGTATTTTATTTTTGCAAGATTTTTTAAAACCAAGAATTGGTTTATGTTTACAAAATGTGTCGATCGATGAAAAATGTCCGAAAAATCGAATTTTTTTAAAACCAAATATTTTAGATTCTGATCAATATAATTTCGGTTTAAAACACACCACGGTATTTTGGTTACTGGAATTAGTAAATTTAATCTCTTGGCTTTCAATTAAAGCTAAAAGTAAAGCTTTATTTTTAAAACTTCAATTTAAATTTAGGTATCGAGAATGACTGAAAGAACCTGCATATATATATATATATATATATATATATATATATATATATATGCAGGTTATATATATATTGAAAAATCTCTCAGAAAAGACAATTATTTATAAATGTAAAATAAAACAACAGAAAAACTGTATTGGCAACGCGTATCTTTGTTTGGGAGAATAGTAATTCCCTTAAAAAGTTGAAATAGGGAAAAATCTTCGAGAGTGCCGCCATTGAATATTACCCAAATATAAATCTATGCCCAGGCTTTTTTCCTATTTCACCTTTTTTAACAGAATTATTACTCTCCCAAAAAAAAACATACAGAACAGTATCAAGAAATCAAAAGGAAATGGTTGAATCGGTCAACACAGCAATCAAAACAATATCTCTACACGTGACAGTATTTGACGTAATTTTTAATTAACAATATAAAAATAGCGTTCTTTAAATTCTTTCATTTGCTAAGGAAATTTTGTTTTGTTATTATTAGTTACTTTGTTTTTAATAACTTCATTTCGTTTTTTTTTTTTTTGCTTTGAAAAAGTTCACATTGGACGAAACGCGTTGGCAACTAATACAGTTTTCCTATTGTCTTTTATATATATATATATATATATATATATATATATATATATATATATAAGACAATAGGAAAACTGTATACTGGACGAAACGCGTTGGCAACTAATACAGTTTTCCTATTGTCTTTTATATATATATATATATATATATATATATATAAAAGACAATAGGAAAACTGTATTAGTTTATATATATATATATATATATATATATATAAAAGACAATAGGAAAACTGTATTAGTTGCCAACGCGTTTCGTCCAGTATACAGTTTTCCTATTGTCTATATATATATATATATATATATATATATATATATATATATATATATATATATATAAAAGACAATAGGAAAACTGTATTAGTTGCCAACGCGTTTCGTCTAATGTGAGCTTTATATATATATATAATTTCTTCTACTATTGTGCAGATTCTTTCCAAAGTTTTGTTCATTAAAACTCTCCACAGCTAACTATTTTTAGAGCGATGAACGTTCTTTGTCCCCTACTATATCTGTGGCCTTGTTCTACTATTCATTCATTCATTCATTCTCATTAGGTAAGATACTCGCTGTTTCTCATTGCTTTTTATGCTTGCAATTTACCTTGTGATTGCCAAATTCTCCAAGTTGTCTTTCCACACTATGTATCCCAGAAGTTTTAACTGCTTTTTTTTATCTTAATCAAAAGGGTCTTCTGGTTTTTATTTTTATTAAATCTCCTTCGTTATTCACATGTAGAGTTTAGGGGATTCTCGGCATCCCTATGTAGAAAGACGTCTGTGTTGCCTCATGTTTAAAAAGGAAAATCCCATCAAGGCATCAATAATGGAAAGAGCGATAACAGCTCCTGGGCTTAAGAAACCTGTTTTCCCGAAACATTGTTCTGAGCAAAAGATTTTATCAGTTTCAAATAACAACTCGGTTAACGAATGGCAAATGTTTCCTTATAAGTTAACGACTAATATTACGATTACAAATAGTGATGAAGAGAACAGTTACTACGCTTTGATTTTAGCTTGATCGCCGGGGTTAAAGAAAATTGTCACTCGAGCCGGACCGGCTGCTCGGTTAATGATTTCCGAAACTGCTAAAGATTCGTATTGATAAACGGAAATGTTAATTGATTTAAACAAAACTCGTTGAAATTTCTGCCAGCATCTCTGAGTTTCGATAGACACAGCATACAAAGAAACACATACACAAACAAGCATATACACACACAAGCACATACACACACAAAACATATACAACCACACGTCGTCGTCCTACGGCCTCGGGCGAGATAGAACTCACAACACCCCTCCAGTATTCCCTGTGCATATGGAACCCTGGCGCAGTTTATAGCGAAATTCATAATCTTGTCAAATAGCTGAATACTTGATGCTTCGCCAGAGCTACCAAGGGTGTTTTTATTGTGACACCAACACTGGATGTGTTGCCTTCCAGACCCCATTCTGTTATTTAACCCATAACTTGGGGGAAGTGACGGATTAATACCTTTCCCAAGGGTACCAGTGCTTAAGTGAATGCAGGGTACTCAACTAGAATTCGAATTCCACGCACACGTACAGAAACATACACACACATACACAAATATACACAAACGTGGCCAAATATGCAAATACATAAACACACACAAACATGGACAAACATATACACAAAAGAAAATACCTACCTGGTACCTACCGGCAGTAGCGGTTCTACGTGGGGGCCAGAATGCCATCCCCCCAAAAAAATATTTGGCCGGCCCCTCGGTTGGCTCTCCACTTTTATAAGCTTCAAAAATTTATGAAACTAATCAGTCTCTGATTTTAATAAGATTTGATTTTCAGCACTTTTCCCTCTGCGTTTTCTTCTTCATTTAGCTTTTAAGGACAGATACAAAGACCAGTTTGAAAGAAAAACAAAAAGATAAAGCAGCCAGATAGATCAAAACAGACATGTTGTTAGGGAGGAAAAGAGACTTAATAGTCATGTTTTCATATCTGAAGGAAGACGTTAATTAGAAAAAATGTCCCAAACTTGATATGTAGATACGTTGTGCATACGATAGTGATGTAGTATGAAAATGAAGATGCTGCTTGAGTTTGCTCCCCTCCTCCTCAGAAAAACCTAGGCCCCTAACTGGTCCCAAATAATCACCACTACCTGCCAGGTAGTGATTATCATCACACAATTTTGTCTCTGCCTTCGACCATGATGCGGTTCAGTTACGTCTCCGTCCGCAGACAGAGACGCAGCTGAGAAAAATAAAAGACTGAGGAGTGACCGGTCTCGGGGAACAGTTACTTGAGGTTGTACCACCCCATTGCACTAGAAAGGTGAATCGGTAGTCGGCACCGAGGCCAGCGCAACCGACGGATTGCGCAATTTTTGTCATTGGCTCGGGTGTACGTTAAACCCGACCTTGTGTCACATTCCATCTCATAAAAAAGCACAGAAACATACCCACATACACATGCACACATACATATGAGCTGGAATCAACTATTGATCAAATATCGATCGGAATCAGAATCCGATAGTTGATTTTCTAATCGCCGCTTAGATGTGGCACAAGGCTGAAATTATGGGGTACCCAGTGAAGATCGACTCAGTTGTAATAGCTTCTAGCAAGACAAGCTTGTTAACCATTACACAACGTCGAGTTACCGAAATCAGAAACCGAGAGAATGATAAGATAAAGAATAAATAGGAAATGTTATCAATCTAACATATTAACCTTTTCACAAGGCTGAAGCAAAGAATGAGATTTTTTAATCGGTTTCACCGCAAGCAAGGCAGTAAAGTCCATAAGAGATAAAGGGTGACTGGGCATGGAAAAATTAGGGGCAGAAACGCTACTAATGAGCGGGAAGAGAGAAAAGTAATCATGAAAACAGTAGATAGCGATTGGCATTGCCTTAAAATTGTTGCAGATTAAATTTGGCTGGAAAACATAAAACCGGAAGAGAATTTCACAAGCAAGAACAGCGAGAAAAGAAATTATTGGAATAGAATTTAAGGTTACATCTAGCCAGCTCAGCTGTAAATTGCTGAGATATCGGCACTAGTCAAGTCAGTCAGTTAAGTGCCATACGTGAAACACGCTTGGGCGATCATGTCTCGAAAAAGACATGACTGACTGGGCAGAAGATTATCCCGCAGTACGTTGCCATTGCTTTTTGCGGTAGACTGGTTGCCAGCCAAGGCTATAGAACCCAATCTGTCATGTTATTTAACCCATAACTGGAAGGAATAGACGGATTAATACCTTTCCCAAGGGTATTTGCGCGTAAGTGAATGTAATGAATTCAACCGGAACTCAGCTCCCCGATTTCTTGTTCCGAGCCGATATCCACTGCTCCACAACGCACATCCAGCCCGGCAAATTTAAGGGCAGTACTAGTCTAGTACTGCCCTTAAATTTAAAATGTTACCTACCATAGCGAAGAGTTCATTCGAACAATTACCATGAATATATGTATAGAAAAGACACAGAAAACAACTTTATGGCTGTGTGAAAGTGACTGAAACCGAGCTGCCATATCAGGAATGATAATATTGCTGATTCTTCTTGAAAAAAGAAAGAAATTCTGGTATTGTTACTCTTGTGTTGTTTGATTTTCATTGGCTAATCATGATTCACGTGCATTTAACTTTTAAACCAATTCGTTCCAAATGCAAGGAAAGATGACCCGTCAATCTGAAGTTTCAAGAAATAAACGGATACGACCCCTACATGAAAAAAGGTTAAATATTACTATATGTATGTTAGTGCATAATAATTTTGTTGGTGTATAATAATTCTTGTTATTATTAAGATGGTAATGTATCTGATAAATAGAGTGCGCACCAAATATAAGATAAGAACAGTGCGGTATTGTAAAGAACACTGGAACAAAGAACGCGATATTTATGCTTAGAATTTTATCAGAAAGGGCAATACAAATGCAGAAGGGCGTATACCTGTGTTTCATAGAATACGCAAAGGCATTCGACAAAGTACGCCACAAAGATCTGATAGAGACGCTCAGTAACCTTGACATATTCGACAAAGACATTAAAGAAATTATTATTCGACAAAAACATAACCAAATTGGCAGCAAACTGAAGTTAAGCAGATATTCTTCTTCTTCATGTTCCCTGTCCCTTCAGGACGTAGGCGACCATGGACTTCCACTTGGCTCTGGTTCTTGTCGATCTCAATAATTTTTCTCTTGGTATCTTTTCTAAACCCCGCTCCGTCAACCATTTCCTCAGTCCTAACGAGTACGTCTCGCGTTGCTTTCCCCTTACATTTATCTGACCTGTGAGTATCAAGTTCTTCAGGCCTCCTTCCTCATTAAGCGTCCCAGGAACCTCATTTGCCTCTTCCTGATATTTAGTATCAGTTTTCTTCTTGTTTGCATCCTTTCCAAAACACGTGCCCAGTCCATGGTATCCTCAGCATCTTTCTGTAAAACCACTTTTCTGCTGCCTCAAGCCTCTCCTTCATCTTTGACGAGATCGTTCAGCATTCACTTCAATACAGAAGGACAGATAGCAATCCAGCACTATTTTTTTTTGTTTCTAATGAGATTTTTCTGTCTCTCTGGCTCGCTTTTGAAATGCGTCTCTGGCCATGCCATTGCCTCTTTGGATTTCCGTGTCGTACTTTCCATCCTCTGTGAAAACACTTCCCAGGTATTTGAATCTTTTGACTTGTTTTATTTTAGGTTATCCGACTTGCAGTTGGCATATTTGTCTCTCTTTTATAGAAAGAGGTGTAAGACAAAGATGTGTCTTCTCATGATATTCTTGAAAATTGACACAGTTGTACTATAAGCGTCTGCGAGTGTTCTTAGCTAGGTTTTGTGTCGAGGTACCCCCGAAAATCGATAATCGAAAAACTCAGGTTATTGAAGGAGTGGTCCGATTTTAATCAAATTTGATACACTCATAGACAAAGTCATAAGAAACGATATTCAGAAGTTTCAAGGTTGCAGTTCTTACAATAATGCAGAAAATCGATAATACATATATATATAAAAGGCAAGATGTTTGTGTGTGTGTCTGTTTATCTGCCTGTATGACTGTTTTTTTTTTTTGTTTTGTTTTTTCAGTACTTTTATTTTAGTTTTTGCTTCAGGTTTGGCTCTAAGTAGGTATAATTGTAGTTCTTAGTCTCAGCCATGATACCATTTACTCAGAGGACTTATTTCGCCTTCAAAATTCAGTTTCCGACGAAAAAACTTATTTGATATCGATACCAGGAAATCAAAAGTTGACTTGCATCCATTCCAGTTAAAGCGAAAGCGTAGACTGAAAGAAAAATTTCTTTCAGTCTACGCTTTCGCTTTAACTGGAAACAACTATTGCTTTTTAGTCTTTCGTGCCAATGTCCAAAAAGTCTGAGCTCTAGAACCATGGATTAGTTTAAAAGCTTTCATTACACCCGAGTAACGCCGGGCTATACTGCTAGTATAAACTACAAGAAAACTGAATGCATGGTAAACATCAAAAAGAGGGAACCAAAATGCAAACGGTCTGCGGGGGATATAAAAATCAAGCAGGTAGAGAAATTTACATTGCTCCGACCTGAGCGATACTGAGATCCGAAGGTGTATTGGCATGGTTAAGGTTGCATTCCTGAAGTTAAGCAGAATATTAAGAGACAGGAAGATTTCGTTAGAAACAAAGAAGAGACTACTGAACTGTTATGATATGTCTGTCCTTCAATATGGCAACGAATGCTAAGCAATCCCATCAAAGCATAAAGCAAAAGACTTGAAGAAAACAAAATGGGGTTTTACAGAAGAAGTATACCATGGTCATAATATGTGAGCAACGACGAGGTTTTAGAGAGGATGGTCACGAAAAGGAAACTGATACTTAACATCAAGTGTGCGTTGTGGCGCAGTGGATATCGGCTCGGAATGAGAAATTGGGTAGCCGAGTTCGAATTCCAGCTGAATTCATTGCTTTCACTTACGCGCAAATACCCTTGGGAAAGGTATTAATCCGTCTCTTCCCTCCAGTTATGGGTTAAATAACAGGACAGATTGGGTTCTATAGCCTTGGCTGGCAACCAGTCTACCGCAGAAAGCAATGGCAACCTACTGCGGGATAAGCTTCTGCCCAGTCAGTTATGTCTCTTTCGAGACATGATCGCCCAAGCGTGCATCACGTATGGCACTTAACTGACTGAATGAGGAAAGAGGGTTTGTAGACTCTTATGCTCATGGGACGGATAGAGAGAAGGAGAGACAAGGGAAAGCAATGAGTGGCATACTTGATGGACTTGAACAGATGGATGATGAAGCGGGGTTGAATGAGATAACAGGAGAAGGGGTGTTAAAAGCTACAAGTGATGGGTGTTGGACATTTTGGTACTTATGTACTGTGCTGACACCCATGAGTCAACCCATTTTATAGTTAACCAATGGTAGGCTTAACCAATCAGGAAGCTCAAAATATTCAATGCGACGTGTATAAAAGGCGGCCATATTTTTCCGAGTACTGGAGTTCAAACCCGATTCTGGAGAGTGTCTGATTCGAGAGTGATGGTCTTTGACGTTGTTTCATTGAACAGATTACGTGCGGCGAGGATACTCTATATCCATATACTATGACGGACATGGTCAACAGATGCCAAGGGGATACTCTATATCCATATAATATGACGGACATGGTCAACAGATGGCAAGAGGATACTGTATATCCATATACTATGACGGACATGGTCAACAGATGTCAAGAGGATACTCTATATCCAGGAACGTTGTCAACATTACCTTCAATCCCTTACTTTGTGACCATCATGGACGGTTGTTACTATATGATATACATTCGGGAGATTGATTCTCTATTATAGTCAATACATAAACTGATCCCTGCGCTTTATCCATAATTTATGGTGAATTTTACCAACAATGGGGAGATGTTGAAGGCTATGATCGCCTACGTCCTGGTAAGTCACGGCACATAAAAGAAGAATGTACATTCTCGTGCGCATGTGCGCGTAGGTGCCTAGTAGTCATTATATTTATTGCTTTTTCACATGTTGATATGGGAAAGTTTTTATGTACATACGTTAAATTATTTTAAGATGAATCTTTCAATAAAGGTTAGTGATATAATGCTTTGACTTGTGCTTATAGTTGGTAATATTGTTATTAGTAGACACTCGAAGTACTTTTTTCGTAGATAATAATATTTTGCAATTAGAGTTGAATTAGTAAAATCAAAGTCATGGCGAGTTTTGTTTTGGGGTGTAAGGATACAAAGGTGCTTATCTCTCTTTGGTCGTGATAAAATCACGTGGTCACATGATAATCACTCGTAAGGTCACTCCTGATAGTGACCCAAGCACTAGCCCCAACCGAGGAAGAAGGTTGTTTCTCTTCTGTCCGGGCCTTTGGGCCGAGGCAGAACCTGCCTACCGCCATGTTCTGCTGGAACATAAAACTTCTGAAGCCTGCCACATCTCTTTGGGACACAGATGAATTCAGTCCCTCCAAATCTGGAGTCATGACAATGGCCGAACAGAGGTATTTTCAAATTAAATGTAAGACCTTTCCTTTCGTTTCTTGTGATACTTTGCTTTGCGTTTGAATGTTTGTCTAAACTTAATTCTCTTTTATGTTCGTGGATACGGACTTTTAGATCTCGTGATGTCTGTCCGACATAAACACTGTAAACAATTTATAATACCGGCATCGGAATTAGCGTTAGATTTATTTTTCGTCCTATAGGATGTGCGTTGTGGTGCAGATTCGGAACGACAAATCGGGGTGCCGAGTTCGAATTCTAGTTGAATTCCTTTCATTCACTTAAAGGTATTAATCCGTCTCTTTCCTCCAGTTATGGATTAATCCGTCGCTTCCCTTCAGTTATGGGTTAAATATAGGGTTCTATAACCTTGGCTACTAAACAGTCTACCGCATAAAGCAATGGCAATCTACTGCGGAATAATCTTCTGCCTCTTTCAAGACATGATCGCCCAAAGTGTGTATCACGTATGGCACTTAACTGACTATATATCCAGTTGTTTTGGACGTGGTGGTGAAGATCCTAGTACGAGGAAGTTCAACGCTAGCGTTCAACTTTTACAAGTTCAACGCTAGAAAACGACCTTACAAAATACACAAATTCAAAAAAATAAATACGACTAATAGCATTTTTAACAACAACACAAATTCATAATCGTTTCCTCTGCCATACCTTCTACTAAACTGGTAAACAAATTTATTTTATCTATATCTTATCCGTCATACGCAAACACTTATACACAGGCATACATTTGCAAACACATACACAAACATACGTAGACACACATACATACACAAACATACGTACATCAGCACACATACCTAAACATACACAAACAGGCATACACAAACATACATACAGAAACATATAGACGCAAATACATGCTAAACAATATTAGTTTTTACGTTCATCTCTGCATTTTTTAATGAAACATCATACCACTGTATGCAATAATTGTTTTAATTAATTCGTTTTCTACGGCTTGACATTTGTTTAAATCCAGAAATATTTTAGATTCTAAAAATGTTTGGGAGATATCAATAATTTAATCTTACTAATTCACCCATAACCGGGAGGAGGAGAAGAAGTAAATCAATACCTTTAAGTGAAAATAACGAACCCAACTGGAATTGGAACTTTAACAGTTCTGAAGCATTATCCATTACACCACCAGCATTTCCCAGGTTGTAGCTGGTATTTCCGAGCGTTAGGACCAGGTTCGACGTTGCTTAAATCCGGTAATCGTACGGAAACAGGTGTTATGGCTTTACGTCTCTAAGCAGTAAGGGCGGAGACAAATCTTGATGTCTGATGGCAATAACGGGTGACATTTCTAGATGAAACGCCATTAAATGCAGCTAAAGTCATGTCCTCTGATTCCACCCGCTTAAAAGGTCACCATTTGTTGGAATGAATGTCTGAGCCAAAGAAAATTTAACAACTTAAGTCTCTTAGAATATACACATATATCTATGTATTTACGTCCACGCGTATTCTATACTGAATAGGCACATCGTTTTATGCACAAATACAAATTATCGTGGATAGATTAACGTCTATAGCGGAGAATGGTATGGCTGTGCGGAATTCAAATATCGGTCTTGTCAGTTTCATTCACTTTTACACTAATTCCATTGGGAACAGCACGGGTCTTTATGGGTTTAAAACATATTTAAACTCGTCTCTTAAGTCTTGTTTGACATTCAGTTTTTGAGAGAAACTTTAAATTCAAATCATGGCGAAGACAACAGAAATTTCCATCACTTGATTTTACCAGATAACAGTTTACAGATAATAATGAATTTGTAGGGACCCATGATCGCTTACGTCCTGAACGGAGATGATGTTTTAAAAAAATTAATTTTTAAAATATTAAATGTTTAGTTTTCGTTTATACTTCTGGGATGAGGTAATATTTACACTATTTACATTGTTCGGACTATTGTCTTCATTTTTACTGCCATATATGTGGTGCTCGATGATATAAACTTGTGCCTTTTCCAAGGATGTTTCTGCGTAAGTGAAAGCATTAGACTATACTGGATTTTGAACTCGGAACGCCGAAATCCTCTTTCCGCATTCGAAAACCTTTGCAGTAAAATGTTCACATATTCTGATTAAATTTAGAACTGTCAACATCCATGCAGACGTCCATATCTGAAATCTAGTCGCACAAGTAGTTTGCCACCTGAGCTCAAATGCTTCATTTCACCTGATCTTGGCTCCCTCGAAACTATCATTTTACTTCCAAATCAGAAGTTTGTTTATTCTCTCTCTCTCTCTCTCTCTCTCTCTCTCTCTCTCTCTCTCTCTCTCTCTCTTTGAAAATAATAGGCAAAACGGAAAAAAAAAGATTCTTTTCTTATTGTTCATTCTTTCTCCGTTTCTTTTACAATCAATCCACCCCCTCTCTTCCCCACTTCCATCCTTTACTTCATTTTTTTTTTATTTTCTTTCTGAGCAGTCGCAATAAATAATTCTTTTTTCATCTACTCCGAAGAATATCAAACCTAGTTTGCGAAGTTTTTTCCCCTATATTTTATCACAATTATTTACATATATATGTGTGTATGTGTGTGTTCATGCATGTGCGGGCTTTTGATTGTCTGGATACGTGGTTGTACACGTGAATCAATGTACGTGCGCATGTGCCCGCGCATGTGCGCACGCGCCTGTGCATGTGCTTATACTCTGTTTACACGGTTTGTCTTTGACCTGTTGCTACAATGAATGAATGTGATAATGTCGAGTCATGAAAAAAGACAAGAAATCCATGTTTGCTTCTATTACTCATTTCTTTTTTTTTTTTTTAATTTTTTTAACCTTGCAAATGATTTTTTTTTTCTTTCTATCATCTCAGATATGACCAAGTCTTCATTTGTTAGCCACGCAGTTTCATAAAATGAATTTTAAAGACCTTCTTTTCGTGTTGTTGTCTGTTTTTGTTTTCGTTTTGTCGATAAAATGTTATTGAAATTTAGATAGGGGCGAGTGCTTGATCAGATGGCTGTATTTCTTAGTTAATGTAATGCATTCGAAGGTTTCATTTTTTATTTAACTTTCTCTGATATGTATTTTTTTTATTTACTTTCTCTGATATGTAATTTTCTGTTCATCCACTCCTGCAACTTTTTTTGTGTCGGATTAAATGGCAGAAGCATTTTTAATGGAAGACTTTGTTATTTTCATTTATTACTGACACCTATATATATATATATATATTGCGGACCATTTTTTTTTCGATATATAAGGCGTTTTGTGTTTGTGTGCAAATTTATCGAGATGCTTTCCTTCTCATTTGCACACAATACAAAATCTAGTTCTCTCTCTCTCTCTCTCTCTCTCTCTCTATATATATATATATATATATATATATATATATATATATATTACACTATCATGGTTTCAATCTCTCCGCATGGTCAGACGTTATAGACTAACTCATTTCCTAACGCTTATTTTTGAACGCAGAAGAGGCAGTTTAAAATAATCAGAGGAGTAAGTCAAGAGTAACGAAATAGTGTTTTAATAATCAGTTAATACGGGAAATACGCTTGGGCAATCATATCTCGAAAGAGACATGACTGACTGGGTAGAAGATTATCCCGCAGTAGGTTGCCATTGCTTTCTGCGGTAGACTGGTTGCCAGCCAAGGCTATAGAACCCAATCTGTCCTGTTATTTAACCCATAACTGGAAGGAATAGACGGATTAATACCTTTCCCAAGGGTATTTGCGCGTAAGTGAATGCAATGAATTCAACTAGAATTCGAACTCGGCTCCCCGATTTCTCGTTCCGGGCCGATATCCATTGCACCACAACGTTTTAATAATAGTCATTTTTTATATTTAAAAGCTCTGCTTGTTGAATTATTACCTTTTATTTTTATTTAAATGCAGCCTTTTTTAATACGTTTGTTTACTGGTCTTATTTGATTCTAATAAGGGATTTTTAAATAATCACACATACACACACGAGTACACACAGACACACACATATATGCTATATAAGGATGGCGTTAGTCGTTACTCCTGTTTCCTACTCACGTGATCTGAAGCCGTTCAACTATCCAAAGAAAACGGTTAATTTCCATCATGTTATCATCTCTTAACTAAAAGTTTTACTGCACATAAAGAATTCTCTTCAAATATGAAATATGAGTTTTTTTTTTTAAAAAATGTTTAATAATTTCAGTTAGTTTTATGAATGTTTATGAGCCCCTTTTTTTTACTAGTAGCCAACAATTTTGTGTTTATAAATACTTTATTTATAATAAATTTAATTTCAACTCTTTGGTATAATAATTCGTCAGAGGAGGAAAGGCGTATCTGAGAAAAATATAGTTTTTCTCTTGTTTTTGATGCGCCCAATACACATTAATTTCGCTTACATATATTTACATTCAGAATAAACATCTAATGTTTTTATTACGCATTGGCACACACACTTAAACAGACACAAGTTTTTTCTTCTTCATTTAATATTCATCCATTGCTTTAATAACACGCGTCACGTTCTGACCAATGACACTAAACCTCAATCAACCTACTGTCTCTTTGATTTTGAAATGATTCGTCTTTAATAAATCTTTGAAGAAGCTTGTTAAAGTGAAACATGTTAGATTAAAGACATTTTTCTTACTTGTTTTTTACTTATTCTATTCTATTATATATATATATATATATATATATATATATATATATATATATATATATATATATAGGGTACGTATGGATGGAAAAATATTCCTTATCCGAAGAAACACTATTCTTAAAAAGTGCTCAATACAAAGTAGAGCTAATAATATTTATTCAGAAATTATAACATGAATATGTTATAATATCACTACAAAAGTAGCTATTTTGTTTCGACACTTTTTGTGTCTTGTCAAGTGATCACTTTATATATATATATATATATGTAAATGTAAACTGATCACTATACTCGTTTCGAAAAATACTTCGAGTATATACGCGGAAGGAAAAAATGGATGTAAAAAAAGAAAGAGCTAAGCACGTGAACATCAGTCAAAGTACGTAGCCAAAAGAAAAAAAACCCGAGACGAGTAATCTATAACAAAAAAGCGCTCAGTACGTAAGCAGAGCAGACAAAATAGATTACCTAAAGACCCAACAAACTTACCTAGGTATCACCTAACCGGATCTTTAGGCCAGCTTTCCCTGAAGATCCGGTTAGGTGAAACCTAGGTAAGATTGTTGGCTCTTTAGGTTATCTATCTATCTATCTATCTATCTATCTATATATATATATATATATATATATATATATATATAGCCATGAATGAAGTATACCGTGGATTTCTGTGTGTATACTACATGGGCGGAGAATAAAACCGTAAGACCGGAAATGACGATACCGATTTCACACTGGCACATCCGCAAGCTTGGGTGTAAATATTTAAATAAAATTGTACAATTTTCAACCATCTTACGCCGTTATAACACTTGGAACTTCTTAAGAGTATGTTTTCCCGACCACTACAATCATAATCTATTCAAGTCCAATGTTAATGATTATTTCCCTATCTTATCACTATAAGCTATTAAGTTTTGGATGATTTTCCATGAAAATTAATGTTTTATTTACAAAAATTAGGAAGAAACACGTAATTGAAAATATTGTCCATCATTAGGCATTACTTTTTTCCATCTTTCTGGAAGCATTTGAATTCCACGTCAGAAAAACGACACGTCTTTTGAGGTCAATCTCGAGTCAACGCATTTTTTGTCATCTTCATAAGAATGAAAGTGCTACTCAGCCAGGCTATGTACCATAGATCAGAACGAGAGATAAACGGACAGGGCAATGTTTAGTGAATACGGCGGGTGGGGTAGAATTTACCACTTAAGCGTTTCCAAATAAGTTTTCACCAGTTTTGTGACATGTGGCCTAACGTTTTTATTTTGCAAAATCACTTTGTCGTGTGTTTGCTCGTATAGCACGCGTTTTGACTTTAATGTCTGGCTCAAATGCATCAGTTGCAGTCAATAACGATCTCCTGTGATGGTCTCGGTCCGTTTGAGCAACGTATAATAAACTACACCCAGCTGATCCCACCAAATGAAGAACAAAAGCTTCGAACCATGGATATTCGATTTTGCCACCGATTTTTATGCATCGCCGGATTTACCCGACCGTCTTCTACGCTTAAGGTTATTGTAGTGTATCCACTTTTCATCGTCGGTCACAATACGATGCAAAACCTTTTTCCTTTTCTGTCGTTGAAGCAGCTTTTTACACGTGACAAGACGCCGTTCGACGTCTCTCGCTTTCAACTAGTACAGCACCCAATGACCTTGCTTTTGAATCATTCCTAATGCTTTCAAACATTTCGAAACTGTTGTGTGATCAACTCCTAATGTTTCTGCTAATTCAGCTTGCATCTGGCATGATTCTTCATGAAATAGTGCCTCCAATTCGTCGTCTTCAAATTCCAGAACGTTCTTTATCTGTAACATCAAAATCATTATTTTTTATGCGACTAAACTAATATCTGCATGTTGTTTCCAACAGAGCCTGGTCGCCGTAAGAACAAACAAGAATTCTTTGTGCTTCAACTGCAGATTTCTTTTGAATAATGTAGTGAAATTAAATTCTTCGCAAATACACTTTCTTTGGCACGAAATCCATCATGCTATGAAAAACAAAGATGTTTACACTTTGGCGAAATGACATACACTGAATTTTAAGCTAGATTATAGACGCGTTACCATCTGAAACTACACGCACGCATTTATGGGAACGCGATCTGTTTGGAAACAACAAGAATTTATTCAAGGTTCCAATACTCCTTAACGTAACTCTCTATCTCGAGTGGCTCTCGGATCTCGTGTTGTGCAAAGATTATTGAAAAAAAATTAAAATTAAACTTAGTTTTTGATCAGGAACGAACCAGTGAGAACCAAACTTATCAGTGAGTAAATTACACTAGTTCACTAACCATTTTTCTATGTTCTATGTTTTAGCTTTACGATGAATTGCTTTCTTTGAATTCAGAATAATAATATAAAAAACCAAACTGCGCTTCTGAATTGTGGATATCTTCAAATGAATTATAGCAAAGATTCCAGTCATTAGAAACATAGAATCAGCTAAAACTCGTCCAGCAAAAAAATATTCAACAAACACAAAAGTTTCTACAACAAGTCATTAAAAAAAAGCGACTACAGAAACCAAGACATCCAATACAAAACAAACAATAAGCACAACAAGAAAAATAGAAACAGAAAAATCATTTGGTACACACCCACTTTCAACCAAATGATCAACACCAAGCTAGGACAAAAGTTCCTGAACTTAATTAAAAAACAAGTAACCCTCTCAGTAAAATCTTCAACAAAAATACACTTAAACTAAGCTACAGTTGCACAAACAACCTAGAAAAAATCATAACAAACCATAACAAATATATCCTAAATCAACACGTAGATCAAAATAAAACCGACAACCAAAATACAATCAAACAAAACAACGAAAACATGTGCAATTGTAGAAACCCTAGTAACTGCCCACTACAAAATAAATGTAAAACAAACTCAATAATCTATCAATGCAACATAACATCTATTAAAAATCTAACTATAAATAATATATATATACTTAATTTTGGTTATATATATATCCACTATTTACGCTCTCACACCCTGATTGAGCACTCTGGAAGAATGGTAGACTTTGAAAAACAGTAGCTACTCTCGCATACAGGCATTGCTCATTCACTAATGAATTAGAGCACTCTGGCTATTGGGCGTGTATAATGACAATATACATGCTAAAAAGTCTGTCTTCCTCTACTGAACGCCCATAGCCCAGAGGTAGAATCGCCGACTGACACCAATTCGGTCGGGTTTCAATCCTGGGTTAGAAGCAATCGGAGTCTAACCGTAGTGATGAGCTGTGATACAGCGAAACATCTGTCTGCGGATGACTATATATATATATATATAAAGGAAAACTCAACACGTCATTTCAAGTGGCGTGTTGAGTTTTCCTTTATAAATATAATTTGCTCTGGATAACATCCGTTGAACTCTCTATATAGATATAACACTTAATATTATATATTATATTAAGTTAATCTTGTTGGATTATCCTCACCGTTTACAGACTGGACATATATACCTATATTGCTCCTTATAAACCTAAGTCGAGCTCTCCCAGGAATGTCTACACTTTGGAAAACAATCTTTTACAGACGGATTTTTACGGATGGATATTACCTCACAAATGAATAAATTTTCCCCGGAATATTCACTTAAAATATCTCCAACCCTTCTTTGCATTCCTTTACCCGATACCTTTCTGAGAAAATTATTGATTTCTTAAAGAGGCTAAGATGGAGAACCCACTTTTACTTAAACCCCTCTGAAGAACCCAATGATACAAAAAAAGTATTACCACCTGAAATCTCCACAAAAACACCCCCTAACAACAGATTGCTGGAACATTTTGAAAAAGATATGTTCAACTTAGTTAAGAAAATCAAATTCATAAAATCGTCAAATGCATTCTTGCATTGAGTAAATCAGGACATTAAAGAAATTAAGAAACCCCAGTAAAAGGTAGTAAAGAAAATTAATTAAGCAGACGCTACCTCGCTATTGTCTCTCTAATGAACTGAGCCGACGCTGCCTCGGTATTTTCTCTCTCTGTCTCTCTCTTTCTATCTCCACATGAGTGCGACACGAGCGATATATATATATATATATATATATATATATATATATATATATATATATCGCTATATATTCAACAAACACAAAAGTATATATATATATATATATATATATATATATATATATAACATACTGATGATCCACGCATACTATCTTAATATATATAGGAAAAACTACTAAAAAGTTGTAAGTTTAAAAATGTATTTTTTGACAGTATTTATTTATTTCTATTATTATATTTGATATTTCAGACCGTCCTCGGCCTTTCATCAGAAACAAATGATTTTAAAATTTAAGAAAAATACTGGATTTTAAAATTAAATACATACAGGTTAGGGTTAAATAGGGACTTAGGTATTTTGAATCTTTATAAATATTTCAATAGTTAAACATTTTTTAGATACACTTAAAAAATTTGTTCTCTGAAACAAAATTTATAAGTATTATTAAAGTGTTGCACACTTTCTTCTAGTGAGTGCAGAACCAGGGATCGAACCGCAGACCGTTGGATTTCAATTCAACGCTCTCCCAGCTGGCTTCTTGCTACGCCTCTTCCTCTTCCTACTCCACTTTCCTCCTTCCACCTTTTCACTGCGTCTCTCTGCGTCAGCTTCTCGCCAAGAAATTGACGCCACTGCCTCCCGAGTGAACTTGGTCGGTCAGTTTTATAATCCATTTCTCTACCCATAATCCATTTCCTCAGTCTATAAAAATTCCACTCGAGGGCCTCCTCTCTTTTTTCCTTTAGACTGAGCTGAAGGTGGATTATTAAGACAGCGGTGAGTATTATTATTATTTTCTTTCTTTGGAACAGATTACTGCTTTGCACGCCAGACACAAACGAACTCTTTTTCCAGAGCCGCCGCTAGTCGCCCTTTCATGTTCACACTCCCCCCTGGTCTCAAGACCACACATGTGGCAAGGCGGACGTGGCCGCTTGTTGCGGGCACTCCTACGAAGGGGGATTGTTTGGATTTCTTCATCTGAGCTCTCAGAAGTGGCATCGGAATTATCGGCAACAGCGTCGGGGTTCGCAGTCGGACCATCAGACTCGCGGGGCGTAGGTCGAATCCACAGTTCGTCATTGGATGATTCACCACTGCCGCTACTTGTCAACGAATTCGTATTCAGGGCGGGCCGAATGTCCCTCACATGGCGTGGAGTACCATCAACCAGCACGGCCTGCTCACTGACGATGCCGGTGATTCGTCCCCTTCGAAAACTGGTGGTGCACCGGTTATTGGGAGGCTTCACCCAGACGGTGTCCCCTAACTCATACGGCCCTCTTGTTCCCCGCCGATCAGGCAGACGCGCGTCAATGCCCTTGATGCGCACTCGGTAGCGATGGATCGCATTGGCGGGTGCGCTCACAGCAGTCACAGCATCCCTCGGTGTTGCATTATATCTATAGACCGCTTCTGCAATAGTGCACGCCTTCCTGGCCGCGGTCCTCTTCACGCTTCGGTGGCACCGCTCTGCTATGCCGTTGCCACTCGGCACATATGCACATCGGTGTCTGAGCCTGATCCCCCACTCGTCTACAAAACGCCTAAATTCCACGCTGCAGAAGGCAGTATCGTTGTCCGTGAGGATCTCTTCAGGCGGCCCCCTTTCGTAAAATATGGATTCCAATTCACGGATGACACTGGAGGAGTCCTGGCGTGCCAATGGGCGCCAGATCGCAAACCTCGTCGGTCCGCAATCTATCAGTGTGAGGAAGTGCTGGCTGCCATAATGGGTTATGTCCATACCCAGTCGGCTCCAAGTCATGTCTGTTCCCAGCCGACCCCTCCGCCATCTCGCTGGGGCGGGGTCGATTGACTGGCATGTTTGGCATTCCTTGACCACCGCTCTCACTGCACTTTTTGACACTGACGGATTGGTCAATTGTACAAAATAGCATGTCCGTCTCACTCCGGGGTGCCCACTGATGTGGTGTATTTCCCTGATTTTGTCTGCCGCCTCCACAGAGGCAGCACATAGTAACGGTACTGGCCCAGCTTCTTTCTTCACGGCATCAATCCATCTCTGAGGCACCCGAGTGAGCCTATCAGCGAGGTTGCAGTTTGAGGTGACAAGTACCACATCCACAGACAGATTGTACTCTGTTACTAGCTTTCTTATGGTCTCCAACCTCCGTCTGATCAGCATCTCGCTGGCCGCCTTGGTGCGCACCCTGGCCTTACCTGTCAGTGTGTTTGATATCCAGTGGTACACGCACAGCGAATCTGTGTGTATGTGTAATTTCTTGACTTTCCACTGGAGTGCCAGGTTAATGCCTTTCGTCACCGCATCGAGCTCTGCCAGGTTGATGTGAGCAGCGTCATTCGTCGGTCGCAGCCAGCAGGCGTCCTCAATCGCAGCTCCGTTCTCCTCAAGCAGCACACCAATCGCCACAGAGCTCGCATCCACCCACACGCTCAATTCGTCTCCCTGCACACACCAGTCTCCCTTTGCGGGGTCATCCTGCTTTACCCTTGCGATGGTCTCCTTCACCATGCGAACCAACAGATCGTCCGTCGTTTCATCATCCCAGTCTTTGGTGACTGCGCTTGCCCTCCTTTTTATGGTGCCTGTTGCTACACGAGTCCATCCACACACTGGTAGGTGCCCCACAAGTTTTCCACACAGGGAGAAGACCACTCGTCTTGTGAAGACTTCGGGTACTTCAGGAATTGCAGTTCCGCGCCCCCACTTCAAGGTCCCCCGCTCCTTTCGAACTTTCAGGCCCAAGACACGGGCGCCATCCTCCAAATGTTCCGGGTCCTTGCAAATCAGGCCAAACTCGGCCAGTTTGGTCCTTACGCGTGATGATGATACAACGTCTTCGTTCACGTATATGTCATCAAGGTACGTCGATGTCCCCTCTTTCATTGTTTCTTGCTGTGACAACACAGCGTTGACTATGGTCTTCATTATTTGGGGTGCCACGTTCAGCCCGAAGCCCAGTCTGGTAAGGCAGTACCTTCTGCCGGCAAACACCACCGTCTGAAACGGCCACATCGTTTCGCTGACCCGGACCTGCAGATACGCTTTTCTTAGATCCAGCAGGGACACATTGGAACCCTGCTGGCGCCATTCTCGTAGCTTGCTGGCGCAAACATCAGCATCTGCCGTAAATGCATCAACATGCGCATTTAGTTCGCGGTAGTCCATCACTGGCCTCACTTTTGCTTTGTTGTGCTGAGTAACCGCCATCAGCGGGATCAAACCTTTGGGAGGTCCAAGTTTCTCATAGGGGTAAGGAATTAACCAGCCATCCTTGATCCATTCACGAAGCTCCTCTTCGTATGCAGGCCTTATTTGGTCGGGCACATGGTACTCGGCTACTTCGTTCCGCAATTTTGCTGGCTCCTGATTTCCCGACCACTTCCATGAGGCGGTCCAAGCCTTCTGGTGCTGGTCAAATTCGACACTAAAGTCTGGCTGGTCGATCCTCAGCGCTGCGCACACTGGGGTCCTCTCTTGAAACTGCACTTCCCCCGTCTGCGTTATGTGAACACCACCTAGGGCTCTGATGGCATCATAGCCTAGAAGCAGGTCAAAGTTCAGTGGTTTTTTGAGCGCTACTAGCGCCTCGACGTTGGCCGAGTTTCCTGTTCTTGTACGGATGTTTATCGCACCCACCCCACAACATGTCCGCGATTCTCCACTGATGGTGGTTACCCTGACACCCTTCTCCTTCCAAGTGTGGCAGAGGTCTACGAACACTATGGTGCGGGAGCACCCGGAGTCGAGGAGTGCTGAGCACAATGTCTCGTTGACATAGACCTGAATGATCGGAAGCGCCTCTAATTTCTGCTTTGGGGAAAGGTCGACGCCGGCACCTTGTCCCCGGCCCCGTTTCCCGCACAATCCCGGGCCATATGTCCGGTTTCATTACACCGGTAGCAGCGAACAGCTGTCGGTCGCCGTCTGCAGTTCCTTGCAATGTGGCCCTGGCCATCGCACCTATAACACACGACCCCACCACGCGGGCTAAGGCCCTGAGACGGTTTATCATCACTCGGTGTGGATTGTGCAGCGGCGATTATCGGATCTCTCAGCTCGGAATTATCCTTCATCACGGTTCTGGCTCGGTCCACCAGGTCATTAAGGGGCAACGAGGTTATGTTTGAGCTCGCCCGCAGGAGCTGTTTTGCTCCGGTTGGGAGCCCCGCCAGAAATTTATATGCCAAGGCCCGCTCGGGCAGCCCACAGAACAACACCGTCAACTTCGTCAGCTCGGCCAAATATACGTCCACAGTTTCGCCAGGATGTAATTGTCTTGCCTCAAATTGCTCCCAGGCAGTGGCGGGGTCGATAGCAAACGCTTTGTATAGGGCTGCCTTGATCCTCTCATAATTCTGTTTTTCCTCAGCACTGAGCTGTTGATACACAGCGAAAGCCCCACCGGACAAACGCAGAGGAATCACATGTTCAATGTTTTTGACACCAGACAAGAGACAATGCAGTTCCACTTTTTCCACCCAGTCAAGTACTGGGGTCGAGCCACTGAACTCTGGAATCAATTTCAGGTCGAACCTGTCCCCCATTAGGCCGAAATAGCTTGTTGCACACTTTCTTCTAGTGAGTGCAGAACCAGGGATCGAACCGCAGACCGTTGGATTTCAATTCAACGCTCTCCCAGCTGGCTTCTTGCTACGCCTCTTCCTCTTCCTACTCCACTTTCCTCCTTCCACCTTTTCACTGCGTCTCTCTGCGTCAGCTTCTCGCCAAGAAATTGACGCCACTGCCTCCCGAGTGAACTTGGTCGGTCAGTTTTATAATCCATTTCTCTACCCATAATCCATTTCCTCAGTCTATAAAAATTCCACTCGAGGGCCTCCTCTCTTTTTTCCTTTAGACTGAGCTGAAGGTGGATTATTAAGACAGCGGTGAGTATTATTATTATTTTCTTTCTTTGGAACAGATTACTGCTTTGCACGCCAGACACAAACGAACTCTTTTTCCAGAGCCGCCGCTAGTCGCCCTTTCATGTTCACATAAAGATAGGTTTACCTTTACAAATATTTAAAAAATCTGTCACTTTCTGCGTCACGTGATGTAAACAATCTCTCTCAGACGAACGCTTCTCGCGAAAACGTTTCTAATTTAAATTTGAAAATCATTTGTTTCTGATGAAAGGCCGAGGACGGTCTGAAATATCAAATATAATAATAGAAATAAATAAATACTGTCAAAAAATAAATGTGAATAAATGCAAAACGTTCATTATTATAATAGGAAGGATGATAAATTAGAGAACCATATTTGTAATCTCCTGCATCATAAACGCTTCATAACCACTGACAAGAAGAGAAATTTTCTTACAAGGTGCCATCTTTGGCCAATAAAAGAGGCAGACAGAATGGAAAGGGGTCTGAGAACGTCGCAGAGTAGACTGGAAGATCCATCACAGAAATTCAGATATTGCTACCCAAACGCGACATATGAGGGTATCTGTTTCACTATTCAGGTACGCATTGGCCCTACAACTACAACTACACTAAGTCATAGAATTGGTGAAGAGATGATGGATTTAGTTAGAGATGAGCAAACTATAACTGAATCTTTACGTCAGGATACTTTCGACGTATTTCTTATAAAACATCACACACACTACGAATAATTTACGAGTAAATCGAAAAAGAATACCTTTCGATTAACCTTGAAATACCGCATGAAAAAAAAAAAATAAACAGAGTGAACAATTTTGTAAAGGGCATTTTTTTTGTGTCCCGTCTTTTCAGAACGTAAGCAAACATGGTTGTCGCTCTTAACAATTTTCATCTTGGTATCTATCCCAAACCCTTCTCCACAATTCACTTGCTCAAGCTCATCAAGTATATCTCGCACTGATTTTCTCTACCTCAATTTTTCTTCTATCTACCCTTTTTGTATTAGATTCTCCATGCCTCCCTTCCTCATTACGTGTCCCAGAAACCACAACAATCACTTCCTGATGTTAAATATAATTTTCTTTTTCGTTTGTATGCTCCCCAAAACCTTGTCGTTGCTCACATTTTGAGTTCATGGCATCCTCATCATGCTTCTGTATAACCACATTTCTCTTGCTTCGAGTCTCTCCTTCAACTTTGAGGTGATTGTCCAGCATTCAGTTTTAAAATGTTCTCTTTATTTAGAGGCGACCCGAATCGTCGGACAAACAAGAATGTGTTGGTTAAGAGAGACAATAAAATATAGAGTAAAAAAAGCCCACAGGCAAAAGCAGAAGGAAAGAGAAGAAGCAAGACAAAACAAAGGGCGCTTGTGTGCCAAGTGTGTGTATTTTTAACCAACAAAGAGACACCATGAAGAAACGACAGAGCAAGTGTCTTTATGTCTGTCGGCAAATCTTTTGTGCCTGTTTTTGAAACTCGAATTCCAGAATCTAAAAGACGCTACCTTCAGTCGGTTTGTTTCTCCTGCACACGCGACTTCTTTTTTCTCAAAGACAACCACTGGTGAGAGGAAATGTCTCCCTCCTGTGATTACCGGTACCACCGATCAGAGACAGGCGCCGACTCTGTTGCACGTAATCAAATTCAATTTTATTTTTATGTAGTTTTACGTGTTTTAGAAAAAATATTTTTGTTTGATAAAAAATAAATAAAAAAAGCGAAATCAAAATTTTGCGTAGTTTCGATAAAATAAATAAATTATTAAATAGCACTTTTATTGAAAAAAAAGCATTGATATTAAAAAATGTTAAATGTTAGCAGATCTACAAGAGAAAAGTGTTTCGTTCAAGTTCAAAAGGAAACAGTTTTTGTGAATGAGATATCAAAAGCCGATAAAAAGTATCTTCTTCTTCTATGTGCCTTGTCCTTTCAGGACGTAAGCGATCATGGCCTTCCACGTCTCCCTATTCCTGGCGGCTTTTAGCATGCTTTCTCCTGCAACACCATGCAACCCCCGTTCTGTCATCCGCCTGCTCAAGCCCTTCAAATATGTTAACCGCTGCTTTCTTCTGTCTTTTTTTCACTCTATCTGGCCTGTTAGTATCAGGTTCTCCAAGCTCTCCTTCCTCACTGCAAGTCCTAGGAACTTCAGTTGTCTCTTCCTGTTGCTCAATATTAATTTCCTTTTCGTTTTCATTCTTTCAAACACTTCATCATTGCTTACATGCTCGGTCCATGATATCCGTAGCATCCTTCTGTAGAACAACATTTCAGTTGCTTCAAGTTTTTCCTTCATCTTTGATGATATTGTCCAGAAACGCTAGAATCCATATGAACACCGACTGGAACTTCGTCTAATTCTTATTTTTTTATTTTTTGAGTTCTGTTTTCACTGAGTGTACGCTCACATTAGATTATTTAAAGCCGGAAAATATTTTTAGATTAAAGACTTTTTTGGAGATAATAATGATTTATTGATACATGTTTTACTAGTTAACCCATAGCTGGGGGATAAGAGGTGACTTCATACTTTTCCGAAGGTTAATTACGTTTAAGTAAATATTAAAAACACAAGGGGAATTGGAACTCGGCTCTACGATGAATAATTCCGAATCTTTATCGATTGCACCACCAAACATCCAAATTCACAGTACCTGGTATTTCCAAGTAATCACCGATCATCGTAATAACCAGGATAGACATTGCTTAACTTCGCTGATCGTACGAGAACTAGAGTTTGAACGTGATATGTCCGTAAGCCACAGCATATATATATCTTAGTTTACAGCACCTAGTATCCCCAAGCTCTCACCCATCTAAGTACTGACAAGTCGTGACGTTGCTTAACTTCGGTGATTTTACGAGAACCAGAGTTTCAAATTGATATGGCCGTAAGCCAAAGCACACGCATATCTTAGTTTACAGCACCTAATATTCCCAAACTGTCACCCATCTAAGTACTGAGAAGTCTTGACGTTGCTTAACTTTGGTAATCTTGGCGGCCACAATTTCAACGGTGTAAGATACGCTGATGACACGATGCTGCTAGCAGACACAGAAAAGAAAATGCAGGACCTCTTACAAAAGGTAGCAAGAGAAAACGAGAAGAGCATGACTTTCAAGAAAATTGAATGTGTGCTCATCAGCGAAAAGAAGACCTCAAGGTGCTAACAACAGGTCGGAGAAACTGAAATAAGACAAGTAAAGAAATTTAAATACCTGGGAAGCGTTCTGACAGAGGATGGAAAGTGTGACATTGAGATGCAAAGACACCTTAGCATGGCCAAGGGCGCATTTCATAAGCTAACCAGAGTACTGAGAGACAGGAAAATCTCACTAGAAGCAAAGAAAAGAGTGATAGACTGCTATGTAATATATGTCCTTCTGTATAGCAGTGAATATTAGTCGATCTCCTCAAGGATGAAGGAAAGGCTCCAGGCAGCAGAAATGTGGTTCTACCGAAGGATGCTGAGGATAACATGGACCGAACACGTGAGCAACGTTTTCGAGAGGACGCAAACAAGAAGAAAACTCATACTTAACAAGAAACAGCTGAAGTTCCTGGGACATGTTATGAGGAAGGAGGGCATAGAGAATATAATATTCACAGGATGGATAGACGAAAAGAGAGACATTTTTGAAAGGCTTGAGTAAATGAATGTCGGAGCATGGTTTGGGAGTGATAAATTTTATTGAGAGCGACAGGGACAAATGGAAGTCCATGATAAAAGGGACAAGTCACATGAAGATGGCCCTAGACCACACCACACGTATATCCAAATTTACAGCACCTAGTATCCTCAAGCTGTCACCCATTTGGGTACTGGCCAGGTTTGATGTTACTTAACTTTGGTGATTGTATGAGAAGCGGTGTTTCAAAGTGATATATCTACAAGACAAATTTTTATCCTGTGTTTTCCTATTAATATATTAATATTTTTTTTAATCATTTCACCCCGAGCAAGGCGGAAACGCCACTGATGTGCAGGGGGCTACATAAATGTAAAAAGATTAATTAGAAAAGAGTGAGGAGTACAAACTAGTTAGAAAGGAACAATAGAAAGCAGGTGCGATGACAGATACATAGGTGGAGAGAAAGGGAAGGTTATACAGGGGTGGGGAGAGAGCTAGAGTCCAGTGGTTAGTAGATGAGTATTGACTTTCTGATGTTAATAATTGTATTAGATTTTTACATATATTAATTTGTTTTCTGCTGTTTTGCAAATGATATCGAAGAATACTTGACGTGCTATTTTACTTCTTAGTAACTCTCGTCATCCTGTATAAAATTGGAACACCAGTTCTCGTACCACCACCGAAGTCACAACGAAACGTCAGAAGTTGTCAAACGTTACTGAAATTTATTGTTCGAACCCAGCTGGGGACTATTATTTCTTTAATAAGATTTCTCGAGTGCGCAAGCCTGTAACCGTAATACAAACTGTTTTAGATAAAAACGGTGTTGTATTTTTAATTACTAAAAATAACCGTAATAAAAAATGTGCGTTTCCAAAATGTTTCAAGCTTGATATTAATTTTACGATGTGCTTTTATTAACTAATTTTAGTTTAAAGAATATAATCTTTGCTATTTATGGCCGGATGGCGTTAAACTGAAGCCATAGTGGGGGTTAATATTTATTTGATTCAGCCTTGTGTCATACATGACTGATGTCCCTACAGCTTACAAGTTTTATTCAGAATTATCAGAAGGTTATTATCATCAGATGGTTGGTTGCGGGTTGGAATGTGTAGATTAGTGTGGAAGAATAAAATATACATTTTTTATGTTAAAACAGAAATTTATTAAAAGGAAAGAATAACATATGTTGTAGAAGTTAATGTGCAATTAGAAACATTAATAAGAAGTTAAGGGTAGAGTTCGTGTTCAATGAGAAAGTTGTAGGTATCAAGAAATGAAGAAATGTTCGTAGTATTAATTTGTTGGAAAGAGTTTATGTGTACATACGTATGTATGTTTTAGCGTTTGTTCGGTATAAATGTCTTTGGACAGAGAAGAAGAAGTAAAATGAATCAGCACACGAGAAAGAGGACAAATGTATGGGTCACTTGAAGCTTCTCCCGTTACATTTTACCTTGTCATCTCTGTTGCTTCCATCCCTGACTGACTGGCGCTGATTTGATCAAAGTACTTATAGGATTTAGATTTTTCGCACTGGATTACGAAGTCTTTCCTTGTCCTGTAATTCTCTCCCATTGGTCAAAAAACTAATTTAACATCTTCTTGCGAAATCCGGTTTCGACTTTTTCTTTAAGCCCATGGTCAATCCTTTTTCTGTTTGGGAAAAACCGGGATTTCACACGTCATTGTGAATCTTTGCAAAAGTGAAGAAGGTTGATTTTAATTCTTAATTTTCTATCCCTCAAAACCACTTGTTCTCATCCGATCACTGAAGTTAAGCAATGTTAAACTTAGTTACTAGTCAGATGGGTGTCCACTGTAAAATACCATATACTATGAGCTACGCAACAGCAACATAACATCCATCACATAACAAGTGTGTGATGGATGTGATGTTGCTATTTATACAACCAGAAGACACTAATATGTGAAGGTGCTTCTGGAGTGACAGATTGGAAAATCTTCTGGTTGTGGGTGAATCGTTGAGTGGATTATTCTCTTGGAGTTTGAAAATGGTGGCAGAGTTTTAGAAAATAAAATCAGTGGAAACAAACTACAAAAGAAATAAATCGTTGAGAACAAAAAAAAAAAACATACTGAAAGAGCCGTAAACTTAATTTTGAAAGATCGAGAAGAACTTCTTCAAAACTAAGTGCGGAAATGGCCATTGGCATAACGCGACACTGAGTGACCCCTGTTATTCCTTTTGCCTATTTGAAACTAACACGATAAACACAGCCTCTAAACACCGGCAGCCTGTGTTCATTCTCATCCTCCCGTTGTGCAAATGTTCCAATTACAGTCGCTTTTAAAAGCCTCTTTCCCATTCGCCACCAACTTACCACTGCCCCAATGAAAAGCTCTGGGCGAATGTGTGAATATTGCATACAATCAAACTCCGAAGCGAGAAGAATGATATGACGCCACAAGTGTCTCCTTAACGAATTCCATTTCCAAGTAAACATTCCCGGCACCGAACGCCACTTCGTGATGACAGCCCGGAGGAAACGTAAACACCTTATACCATCCACATATCTCTCGTTCTCTTCGTTTTAAAAGACTTTCTTTCTGTCTCTTCCTCTTACTTTCTCTCAGTTCTAACAAAGGCATGAGTGTCAATACAGGTCGATGTCTTGTTATCGCCATCTTTGTTTTGCTTTTTACACTTTAATTCAAAACAAACGTCCGAAACGGAGCACCCCACCGCCGACCCTGCTCCCTTTGTTTTTAAAATTTTAAATACTCTTGCTTTTCATGGACTGGGAAATCACATGCCTCACCTTCCCAGCATCTGATTTTTACACTATTCTAGCACTGATTTGTATCCACAAGTGGTTTTCTGGAAGGCCTAAATAAACAAGACGAATTCAGTTCGCTGAAACGTAAACAAATGGTTTTATAATTATACGTTTCTTTATTAATTAAGTTAAAAAGAAGCAATTTCTACATTAGAACGAAACTACCTTTCTCATTCTCAGTTGTTTGTTGTTTTTAAATATGATGTAATTGTTTTTGAATTTATTTTAACCATGAAGCTTATTTGACTAAGTACTTTAAATTAATATGTGCGTTGTGGTACAGTGGATATCTCCTAAGCCAGCCGAGTTCGAATTCCAGTTGAATTCCTTGCATTCACTTATGCACAAATACCCTTAGGAAAAGTATTAATCCGTCTCTTCTCTCCAGTTATGGGTTAAATAATAGGACAGATTGGGTTTTATAGCCTTGGCTGGCAACCAGTCTACCACAGAAAGCTATGGCAACCTACTGCGGGATAATCTTCTACCCAGTCAGTCATGTCTCCTTCGAGACATGATCGCCCAAAGCGTGCATCACGTATGGCACTTAACTGACTGACTTTAAATATGTGTCTACTTGCCAGCCTTTTTATTTGACGCTATAGAAGAAATCAATCCTTATGAAAAAAAAAAATGATTAATTTCACTTGATAAAATTAATAGCAAATTAAATTGAAACGCCCGAGAGAAGTTTAATGTTGATTAAATTATTTAAATTAAAGCATAATCTATTTTAGAGCGTTAATTCCGAGTCAACCTCAAGTGAAATTGTTTAATAGCGCTATTTTTATTTATTAAATTTTGTTGAATAAAAATAAATTACAGTAAATTTATAAGTTTTGTCACATCAAAACGGTATGCTTTGTTATGAATAACAGATTATTTGTCATGTTCAATGCAACGCTAATCAGGCCTAGCTGACCACATAGAAAGATGGAAAATGAGATCACGGCACCTGTGGGATGAACTTGAAATAATAGATAGAGAACACCACTGCAAAATACGAAAACTTAAAGATCAGCGCATCTGCTGGGCCCCTAAAAATCTCCTAAGCCAGCCAATCATAGGAATCAATGCAATATGAAACCAGAAATACAGAGCGCTAGAGAAAACGAATTACAAACACCAAGATTGTAATATGAGCTATGGCAAAAATGTTTGCGGACAAAATCATAGAGAATTGGGTAAATTTTTTATTTGTTCCCCGAAAGCCTTTACACCGTTAAATCTTTCCAAAACATCCTTAATTCCGTGCAAATGTATATGCTGAACTCAAATTGATAATTGTTTATGGAAGAAACCTACCTTTTTTTATGTTATCGACCAGAAAAAAAAATCGGACTATGTCTCACCCCTTACCACCATTCTCATATCTGATTCACCGCTGAATGACTTGAGGCGTAGTATACTTATTTCGGTCTATTTACTTCCTTTGAACAATTACTCCGCGATTTGTTTGGTTTCGGAAATCAATTTCCGCGTAGTAACTGCAAAAATGAAGTAAAAAGGCCGAAAAATCGGCTAACTACGCGTGTAGTAATTCTGCAGTGAATAACATTTTTGATGTGTGGTTACGGGGTGAGATAACAGCGACAAGAAGTTCGATATTTTTCTGGCCGTTAACTTAAAAACGGTAGGTTTCGTCAATAAACAATTATCGATTTGAGTTCAGCATATACATTTGCACAGAATTAAGGATGTTTTGAAAAGATTTGAAGGGGAACAAATCAAAAATTTACCAAGAGTTGAATTAAATGCAGACACCCGGAAGTATCATAACGAGAACAATCTATCGCAGTAAATGATAAATGGTTCGGTTCAAAATTTCGGTCACTTTTCTAAATAAATCAAGCTTACCTAGTTCAAACAGTTCTTTGTGTCGTACTTTATCCAAAACTTTTGCATAATCTATAAAATGTTGATATACATCCTTCTGCATTTTTATTGCTCTGTTCGATATCATTCTGAGCAGGAATATTGCCTTCCTTGCTCCAGTGTCTTTAACGAAACGACATTACTTTTGTTCTATATCGGGATTAATTTCGTTATACTCTCACTTCATCAGAATCTGGATAAATATATATATCATGTAGAGGAATTATAAGCACAGACGCGTGTGGTTGAATACTGATCAACAGAGAAATAACAACACAAGGAAAATAGATTAATCTACTGTCGATCAGGGGAATTCTAAAAGCACCAGACAGAAGTCTGGAGCGTTGATTGTTGATAAAATAGCGAGTAACTGGAGTTCAGCGAATAACGAATCTATCAAATGACCCAACTGTGAATTTACCGTGGATTAATCGTATTACGAGTAACTGACTATACCAAGATGTTACGTTGGGTAACAGAATTATGTGAAATAATACAAAACAACGTAATAGTATAAAAGTAGGTGTATTGACAGGAAAGAGAAGTATTTACAAGAGGTGAGGATTAGTAGAATACAGAACAAGGTAATTAGTATACAGTATCGTCGTAGAGATGTGAGAGATTGACTAGTAGAACACTTCCGGTGCAATACCAGAAATACCCGACGGACTCGCTCACTCGACTTCCTTACTCGACTTCCTTCCTCGAGGTATAATCACTACTATTTTATATAGTGATTCGAATAGTCCATTTCCGTGGAAAGTTGGAGAGCGCCTCAACACAAGCTCAAGATATACAACCGTGTCCTTCAAACACCTCAGTAACCTTGTAGGCTACAAGACAACCAATGGGGATACAACAATATGTAATCAAATGTTAGTATGAATATGTAAATCAAAAGATGATTGGTTAAGTAGGAACACCGAAAGAAAGAAGTCTGGGGGGAGAGAGAGAGAGAGAGAGAGTATAAACAGAAAGGGAGATATGTTTAAGTAAGAAAAAAAGGAAAAGATAGAGGGTGAGTGAGACAGGTAGGAACAGAGCAGAGGGGCGGGGAAAGATATTGGCAGGCAAGAACGGAGATGGAGAGAAAGAAACGGATAAGAAAATAGGAAAAGGAAAAAGATCGACATGCACAGAAGCCGGAGATGGGAAAGAGAGAGGAAGAGAGAGATATATACAGAGAGATATTGAGGCACGGTTAGCGAGGTGTAGGTAAGAAAGAGAGGGAGCTAAAGAGTGATAGGCAGATACGAACCTCAGTATGCACAAACGGTACAGAAAGAAAGAAAGAAAGAAAGAAAGAGGTGGAAAGAGAGAGATACACAAATAGGGAATAGAGAGAGGCACGAAAAGAAAGATCGATATTCACAGAATAGGAGAAGGAAAGAGAGAGATATATATAGAGAGGTATATAGAAAGGTGGACACGAATAGCGAGGTATAGATAAGAACGAGAGGGAGCCAGAGAGATACGCAGACGTTGGTGTACGCAAACAGTACAGAAATATATATATACATATATATATATATATATATATATATATATAGAGAGAGAGAGAGAGAGAGAGAGAGAGAAACAGACAGACAGACAGACAGACAGACAGACAGAGAAACAGACGGACAGAGAGAAAGAGAAATGCACAAACGGCGATTAGAGAGAAATAAACAAGCATGAACGACAGGGGTGCAAAAAGAAAGACAAATACAAAACAAAAAGAGAGAAAAATGAGTTATATGAGCATTAGAAAGAGAGAGAGAGAGAGAGAGAGAGAGAGAGGAGTGGGAGAAGGTATATACGAGCATAAATGTAGAGAGAGAGAGAGAGAGAGATCTACGGTGTGAAATGGGAGTGAGAGGTAGGCATGAACACGAGAGCAATAGAAAGGGAGATGTTAGCATGAAGAGTTGGAAGAAAAGAGATAGATAGGCAGACACGAAAGAGTGCAAGAGAGAGAAATAAACTCAAACAGGGAGTGGGAGAAAGCTTCGTAAAATAAGTAGATTCAAATAAAAAGAAAGGAAAAGAGAGTGTTGCCTCCTATAGATTTTAATGAAGGAAAAAGAAAAAAATATTCCCATTAACACTTTTCATTTCATTTTTTTATTCTCGGGTAAAAGAAAGAAATAATAGAAAAATTAAATAAAAATTGGCCCAAAGATATTTTTTCTTATGAAAAGATTTCGGCAAAAATATTTTGTTTCTTTGAATGTCGCCAAATCCGCCTCTGTTTAATTCTATTATAGACTTAATAGACTTCAGATTTCGTCTGAAACAAAAGCCGATAAGCAACATAGATTGAGCGTCATGAAATAGAAAAATCCGTTTATTCACCCCCGGCTTTTCGCTGAATGTTTTGCGTCTTTTGTCTTTCAAATGTTCTCAGAGCGAACATGAATTCAGATCGATTTACCGCCCAAGGACAATAGCAAAATGTTAAAAAGGAAAAATGATTTTATTCGAAATTTAAAAAAAAAAAGAAAAAGAAAAGAGCATGCATTTAAATCCTATCTTGAAATATAAGCAAAATATTTCCAGGTACACATTACGCATTAACATACATCCTGTCGTTGTTTACATTTATACGTGGACAACGACGATAACAACAACAAAGGTGGGGATAATAATCAGCTTGTAAAACAATCTATAGAGAACATGCACAAATATTCCTAAAGAAATATACATACGATCGGATTCTTACGATCAAAATAAGGAGAAAATATTTATATGCCGTCTAAGATGACGACAACGTATCTATTGAGTATCTGACATTAAGACGGAAAAAAAGATACGAACTCCCTCTTCCTGAGCGTGACAGGAGGGATATATATATTGATTGTTTAATTACTTAGTTTCTATTAAAACGTGTTGAATAATGTAGAACTTTTGAATATTTTCCATTTGTAAACCAGTTATTACGCGACCAACGTTTCTACCATGAGTGGTGTCTTCAGGAGAATTTCAATATTTTATTTTATTGAAAATCACCTGAAGACTCCACTTATGGTAGAAACCTAGGTCGCGTAATAACTCGTTTACAAATGGAATATATACACATATGTATATATATGTATATATATAGTCATCCGCAGACAGATCTGTTTCGCTGTATCACAGCTCATCAGTACGGTTAGACTCCGATTGCTTTTAACCCAGGATTGAAACCCGACCGAATTGGCGTCAGTCGGCGATTTATAGTGGGTTATCCATTCTTTTCCAGTTTATAGTGGTGAGTCGTTCCTTTGAAGGGTAGTTGTATAGTGTTGCAGATTAACGGAATTTGGCCTCGTTGTAAATAGCCCACTATAAGTCATAAAATGATTATAAATCATCAAGAAAACCAAATTGAGTTGAAAAATAACATACACATATCAATAAAGGTTTTTACAATTAAAGTAATCCTTTGAATATGGGTACACGGACGTTAAAATGTTCATGGCAATAAAATGCTGAAACGAGAATTAATGCTTAGTAATGTGGGAGCGTTGTAAGTAAGGAATGTCTTTGATGTATCCGCTCATTAGGCCAGTAAGTAGTTTTGAGACAGCGAAAGATAAGATGAAAGGGAAGGGAGGCTAGCATAGTAAGCCACTTGACTTCGGTCAAGGGGGATACTAATTCCACTCCTCTCTCTCGGGTCTGGGTTTGTCTGTCTGGCGATGCTTTCTGTATCGGCTTTTTATATCTTCTTTTTGGATCGCAGCAGATCATTTTGGAATTCAAACTTGTATTTGATTCTGGGCTTCCCATTGGCCGATAAATAAAATTCGCATAGGCTCGCGAACTGGAATTTAACATTTAATTAATTTTTAGTTTTCAACCAGAACAACTGCTAGTTTTGGTCATTTGCTTTTTGGCCGGTCGGTATCACCACAGATTCTACTTTTGGGCTATGTGCGCTCGGTAGAAGAAGGTAGCTTTTTTTTTAGCGTGTATATTATCATTATACACGCCCAATAGCCAAAGTGTTCTAATTCATTACTGAATGAGCGATGCGTACATGCCAGAGTAGCTACTGTTTTTCAAAGTCTACCATTTTTCCAAAGTGCTCAATCAAGGTGTGAGAGCGTATTAGTCATCCACATACAAGCCTGTTTCGCTGTATCACAGCTCATCATTGCGGCTAGACCCATCCTCTTACTTATGACTGAGATCGAACTCGACCGATTTGGTGTCAGTCGAAGTCCCTACCCGCTAAGCTATAGGCGCATGGAATGCGAGAAGGGAAATTTTAACGTGTTGTATATAGGTAGTGTATACACACGCCACTCACTGAAAGAATCCAGTTCATTGTTGAAGAGTAATATATATATATTTAGCGTATCGAGACAGCAGATAATTTTCCAAACATATATTGTGAAAGATAAAAGACAATGAATGTCTATTATGTTTAATCATGAGCCGTTCTAAACATCGTATTTTGGCTTTAATTTCAGGTAAAAATAAAAACAAAAACTGTCCAACATTAGGATATTGTACTACTCACAACACGTTACATTGCATTTAGACATATGGTTCTGTTGTTAACATCCCGGTCTCTCACGTGGTGTCACGTCATAGAACCGCATTACAAAGTACAGTGATTGTTTTCGTCGCATATCATTGATTTATATAAAAATATCCATATGTTGAACAATTTTTTTTTCACCTGAAATGAAAGCGAACATATGATGTTTAGAACGGTTCATGATTAAACATAATAGACATTCATTGTCTGTTATATTTAACAATATATATATATATATATATATATATATATATATATATATATATATATATTGATATATAATGAGTTTAGAGGTGATCACCTTGTTTCTTGTTTAGGAAGGGTTTCCCGGTTCATCCCCCTTCTCCGGTCTTAGTGTTAGTTCAGCTGGAAGCTCTTTGCAGTTACGGAGTATGGTGGCAACGTCTTTACATTCTGAGGGTACCGGGTTGGCAGTTTCCTGGTTGCTGCTTCCGACTGGTAGTCAGGAGTCCGAACTCTTGCGTAGCGTCTTGAGAGGCTGCTCTGATCAACCGTTGAATAATACCGGGGTTCTTGTAGTGCCATATCGCGCATGGACGGGCGTCACTGCATGAACGTTCGGTGGGCAACCCCGAGGCCACATTATGTTGTAGGCCGCGCCAGTCTCCGTCCTTCACAAGTTGCAAATGATTGACCGACTGATTCTATTCTAAGACCTCTCCTTAACTGAATCACTGTGGAAAAAAGCAAACATAAAAGCAAAACTAAACCAGCTCATTTGAAAACGCCCAAACCTGTCTGCATCTCTTTCATTAACATACGCGGCATCCGCACCAACTTCCTCAGCGTAGATTCATTCCTCCATAATAACTCACCTGATATATTAGCCCTATGTGAAACTAATCTTAACCCTTCTATCCCCTCATCTGAGTTCTACGTTCCTGGCTACCTTCCCTTCTTCAGGAAGGACTCCAATGTTCATATGCATGGGCTTGGTGTCTATGTCAGCGAACACCTTCCCTTAGCTAGGGTGTCATCTTTTGAATCCCCAGATCATTCTTTCGTGTGCTTCCGCCTCTCACTTCTCAGCTCGATTAGCTATCTCTTCTTTCTCTACCGCTCTCTTTCCTCCCCTGATTGTTCGTTACTTGACATCATTTCTGACAATATCGACAAAGCCATTTCTTCCCATCCCTCTGCCCATGTATTCGTGTTTGGTAACTTTAACGCCCACCACACCAAGTGGCTGAAGAACGCTGTCACTGACCCTGCTGGTGTCCACACCATGACCTTTTCAATCACCCAATCCCTTACGCAAGTAGTGGACTTCCCCACGCGTTTCTCCGACAACCCTAACGAAAGGGACTCACTTCTAGACCTCTGCTTCACTTCCATCCCAGACTCTTGCACTACCAGACAACTCTGCCCACTCGGAAACTCTGACCACACTGTAGTGTCCGTCAATATTTCACTCCACTCCCGCCCGACCCATGAAACCCAGACAAGTAGAATATCCTACTGCTATCAAAGAGCAGACGGGGATTCGTTCCGAGACTTCCTCTGTGACATCCCTTGGAACAACGTCTTTAGTCTTCCCATCGAAGAATGTGCATCCGAGGTCTCCTCCTGGGTTAAGGCTGGCATCGATGCCTTCATCCCTGCTAGGAAATTCCATCTTAATTCTCATTCGTCTCCATGGTTCTTACCCGCTTGCTCGGCTGCCATTGCCCATCGGAATCATTTCTTCCGACTCTATCGTAACTACGCGTCGGACCAAAACAGGCGCCTTTTCATTTCAGCTCGTAATAAGTGTAAAAGGATACTTAACAAAACTAAGATGTTGTTTGCTGCCAGAATGAAGCAACGCATATCATGCTCTAAATTCGGCTCTAAAGACTACTGGCGACTCTGTAAAAGAGTACTTAACAAGAGCAAGTCCACAATACCCCCACTAATCAACAAATTTGAGATTCTCACCTCCCCAGCAGATAAGGCTGAATGTTTTGCCCGCAGATTCTCGAACAATTCGGGTCTGGACTCATCTGGAGTTTTTACACCCGACGTCTCCCCTAGAACCGAGGCACAACTGAATGATGTCCACATTACACCTTCGCTTGTCTCTAAGATAATCTTAAAACTTGACCCTCACAAAGCGAGCGGTGGTGACGGAATCCCAACCATAGTCTTAAAGAAATGTGCCCCTGAACTCTCCTCTGTCCTTTCTAAGCTCTACAACCTCTGCCTATCTGCTTCCTGCTTTCCTGCCTGTTGGAAATCTTCCTCTGTAGTTCCTATATTTAAAAACACTGGAGAACCCTCTGACCCTGCAAATTACCGCCCTATCAGCCTTCTTCCGATCTTTGGCAAAGTGTTCGAAGCCATTATCAACGCCGAGGTGGTTCAGCATCTCACAACACACAGGCTCCTCTCGGACAAGCAATATGGTTTCCGCTTCACCAGGTCTACTGCTGATATGCTAACGACCATCACCGAGTACATATACCAGGCACTCGACAGGAATGGCGAAGCCCGAACCGTTGCATTGGATATATCTAAGGCGTTCGACAGAGTTTGGCATGCTGGCCTTCTGTGTAAACTGCGGAGCTATGGTAGAACTGGACATTTGTTTGAACTAATCCAGTCATTCCTCTCTAACCGCACAATGAAGGTGGTATTAAACGGACATGCCTCTCAGAACTACCATACAAACGCAGGTGTCCCCCAAGGCTTCATCTTAGGTCCTACACTCTTCCTGATATACATTAATGATCTCCCTGATTCCATAAGAGCCCAAATAGGTTTGTACGCCGATGACACCACAGTTTACTCTCGCCTCCTACAAAAATCTGGTGTAGGCGTCAAAGCTAACCTCGCAGCCGAGATTGAAAAAGACCTCCAATCCATATTGGACTGGGGTAAGAAATGGCTAGTAAATTTTAATGCTTCTAAAACGAAGCTACTCTCAATTAACCATCATCGACAATCTCACCTACCTGCCATTAGCATGGACCAGACTTGTCTCCCAGAGAGTAAAACACTACGCCTCCTTGGTCTCACACTTTCAGCGGACCTCAAATGGAATGACTATATCGAATCCATTGCTAAATCCGCTGCTATGAAAGTCGGTTCTCTGTGTAAGGCCCGGAAGTTTTTTCCGTCTAAATCTATCCTGTACATTTATAAATCTACCATCCGCCCGTGCATTGAATACTGCTGCTATATCTGGTCGGGTGCCCCTGCTGTTCTCCTCGGGCTTCTCGATAAGGTTCAGAGGAGGGTCTGTAATGTGATAGATACCGACTTGGCAGACCGCCTGCAGTCTCTTTCCCACCGGCGCAACGTGGCTTCCCTGTGTCTCTTCTATAAATACTTTCACGGCTTCTGCTCCGATGAACTTAGATCACTGGTGCCCCCTAAATACGAATTTGAACGAGATATTATATTAGCAACTAGATCCCACCACTTTTACAGTGAAACCGATAAAATGCAGCCGTAACTTCTACTCCAACAGTTTCTTTCCTCGCACTTCCCGACTGTGGAATTCTCTTCCACACGATTGCTTCCCCGACGGCTACAATCTCCAGGAGTTTAAATGTAAGGTCAATAGACACCTCCTAACACACTAACCTGCTCCCATTCTATCAAACACTCTTCCCATCTGCCCAACCCTCATCCTCGCTATCCTTACTCATCTGTCACCTTCCTCCTGACATTCCCTATGTCTAATCACTCTTTCTCTTTACCTTCCCCTATGTAGCCCCATGCGCAATAGTGGCAGTGGAATGCCTTGCTTGGGGTGAGATCATTAAAAAAAAAAATATATATATATACATATATATAGTGACGGAAATTAATAAATATACATATGAGAGGGGTGTACATATGTATAGTATTGTTATTCAGGTATTAATAAAACAGTGCTCAATGTATGAACAGATATATATATATTAATAGATATACATATTATCCTACGTCTATGGCACGACTCGGAATTTCATGCGTTATGCAATCATCAGGTGCATATTTCGAACTGACAGTTTAATAGATTTGAAAAATTAAGGCAAACACGTTATTTCATGGTAAATCGGAAGTATAGGTCTATTCAGGCGAGCTATCATCAGTTTTCGTCTTTATTTTACAGAAGGTTTTATATATATATTTTACATTATATATAATATAATGGAGAAGATTATATTATATATTATTTAGAATATTATTTGTATTTAGTATTAAAATAATAAAGAAAAATAAATTCTAATTTGTGAAGACGGTTTCTCATATGCTAATGTGGGGTTAACATAACAGCTATAGGTTTTCTATTCGATGTCTATGCAGTTTCCTGCAGTTGCTTAATGACATAAATGCTATTACTAGACTCTTTCCCAGGACGAAAGCGAAATTGAGTCAGTGGGAGAAATGCTAATAATACTATATTCATCAGTTACTAGTTTGATCTTCTTCTATGTGTCATGTCCTTACAGAACGTAGGCGATCATAGTTTTCCACGTCTCCCTATCTCTGGTGGCTCTATCTCCTATTATTCCCCTCAAATCCCGCTTTGCAATCCACTTAATCAGGCCGGTCAAGTATGTTACCCGATGTTTTCTCCGATCTGACCTGTGAGTATCAGATTCATCAAGCCCTCCTTGATCTTTAATGATGAATATGACACAGATTTCGTACAACTTATAAACACAGGCAGAGCCGTATTTATCTATCTCCTTCTTCTATGTGCCTTGTCCTTTCCTTGATGACTCTTAGCACGCTTTCTCCTGTTACACCACGCAACCTTCATTCTGCCATCCACCTGCTCAGGCCAGTCAAGTACGTTAAACGCTGTTTTCCTCTGTCTCTCCTTCCCTCTATCTGACATGTTAGTGTCAGATTCTCCAAGCCTTCCTTCCTCATTGCATGTCTCAGTAACTACAGCTGTCTTTTCCTGATGCACAATATTAATTTCCTTTTCGTTTCTATTATTTCCAAAACCTCATCATTGCTCACATGCTCGATCCATGATATTCGCAGTATCCTTCTGTAGAACCACATTTCAGTTGCTTCAAGTCTTTTTCTGATGCTCTGTATTAATTTCCTTTTCGTTTCCATCCTTTCCAAAGCCTCACCATTGCTCACATGCTCGATCCATGTTATTCGCAGCATCCTTCTGTAGAACCACATTTCAGTTGCTTCAAGTTTGTCCTTCATCTTTGATGAGATTGTCCCGTATTCACTTCCATATTGGAAAAATTGGTGAAATTGGTGAAATTTTCCTGTCTGTTAGTGCTCTACTCATTTTCTGGAATACGTTCTTCACCATGCCAATTTTCCTTTGGATCTCAGTGTCGCACTTTTCCTTTTCTGTTAGAACTCTTCCCAGGTATTCAAAAATTTGTACCTGCTTGATTTTAGTATCCCCCAGCCTATATTTGGCATTTTGGGCTCTTCTTTTTCTGATGACCATCCATTTGGTTTTCTTGTTGTTTATTTGTAGTCCTTTTTTGTCACTCTCTTCAGCTACCTTCTGTAGGAGGTCTTGTAGTTTCCTTTCTGTGTCTGCTATCGGCACTGTATCATCTGCGTATCGTATGTTGTTCAGATTGTGGCCGCCGATGACGAATCCGGGCATGACACATAGGGTCCTCAAAATAGTCTCGCTGTATATGTTGAATAGATTCGGTAAAAAGACACATCCTTGTCTTACGCCCATTTCTATCTTTGTATTTCTGCTGAATTCGTTTCCTGTCCATATGCAGGCGGTTTACTGTCAGTAGGGGTTCTTGATTACTCTAATGTCTTTTCCAAATATGTCGAGGCTTCTTAGCATTTCTATCAATTCTTTGCTGCGTCCTTTGTTGAACGCCTTTGCATAGTCTATACAACATAGATACACGTCCCTTTTTTCTGTTCTGATAGTATCCTAAGCATAAATATCGCGTTCCTTGTTCTAGTGTCATTGACGAAACAGCACTGTTCTTGTCCTACCTCTGGTCTGATTCTTCTATTCATCAGGATTCGGATGATGAATTTTGTTATGTGGCTTATTAAACTGATTGTTTGGTTGAGTTGCATCAGGCTTCTTAAGCAGTGCTACGAACATTGATCTGCTTAGGTCGTCCGGTATTACACCAGTGTTACAGGTTTCATTTATTAATTTTCTCTATGCCGAAATCGTCTAAGCTGTCAGCCTCTCTATTACAAGGCCGTCTGGTTTAGCTGCTTTGTTTTTATTCAGTTTGGCCATTGCATCTTCCACTTCAGATTTTAATATTTCCGATCCGTCAAAATCTTTGTGTATTGTTAGTTGCTCTCTCTTGTCACGGAAGAGATATTTTATATATTTTCCCATCGCTGGAGTATTTCCTCTTTCTCTAATATGATCGTTCCATACTTGGATTTTATACATCCTGTTGAAGAGTATGTTCTTTTCCCTGTCAGTTCCCTTATTTCTTTATACATGTCCCCTGTATTAATCTTGCTCAATCTCTCTACTTCTGGACATTTGTTGTTGAGCCATTCCTCTTCGGGCAGTCTGTATTTGCTCCTTATTTCATTGTGTAGATTCCTGTACTCCGTTCCATGTCTTGGCATTGTTTTATCTCTCCTTTGCATTGCATCATGTCAAGAATCTCTTCAATCATCCACTCGTTTTTCCTTCTAATTTTGGTTTCCTTTTGGGATCATTTTGTTCGCTGGTGTCACTAACGCATCCTTTAGTGTGTTCCATTTCGAGTAACCGTTTCCAGTTTATTTTTCGTATTTGTTTCTCACACTGTTAGTGTATTTTTTTCTACAGGTTGAGGTCATTCACGAGCGTGTTGTATTGCAGTCTAGGTGTTGCCCTAGGCTTCTTCAGTCTCCAAAATTTCACCCTTAGTTTGCAGATGACTGAGAGGTGGCCGCTTCAACGGTCCGCACTTGAATAGGCTTTGCATTGAACCGATGTATTTCTGAATCCCCTTTTTATGGTTATGTAATCAATTTGGTTTTTCGTGTAGCCTCCTGGGTTTCTCCATGTCGATAGACGTTTTTGGTGGTCTTGAAACCAGATTTTGGATATCACTCTGTCATTTACTGTGCCTCATTGGTCTCATTTTTCTCCTCAGTCATTGCGGATTCCTAATCCAAAGTTGCCATTTGTCCCCCCTTCCCTCTCCTTACCTACCTTGGCATTCAAGACTCCCATGATGATTCTAATTTATTGCGTTTGCACTGAGTCTTGGCATTGTCCACTATGGGGTAGAATGATTCTATTTCTTCCTCAGTTCTTTGCGTTGTTGGCGCTTTGACTACTATAATATCTATGTTGAAGGATCTCTCCCCCCCCCCCCCAGTTTGACCAAAAGGACTCTTTCGGATAACTGGCAGTATCCCAGAATGCATTTCTTCATTTCTTCGTCCAATATAAAGCCGACTCCCTTTTTTACCACCCGCGCATATTTTTTTAATCGTATCACCCCGAGCAAGGCGGTAATGCCACTGACGTGCAGGGGGCTACATAAGAGTAAAAAGATTAAGTAGAAGAGAGTGAAGAGGAAGACGAATTAGTTAGAAAGGAGCAAGAGAAAGATGGGAATACAGGTGTGATGACAGTTGCAAAGGTAGAGAGAAAAGAAAGGATATACAGGGTGGTGAAAGAACTAGAGTCAAGTGTCTAATAGATGCGTATTGACATTGCATTTATATTCCTGGAGGTTGTAGCCGTCAGGAAAGCAAGAATATGAAATATTTTTCTGTGGTTGTCGCTGCTGAAATCTCCATTGTTATGCCGTCTCGTTTCACATATTCCCAGAATATTGATGTTTAATCTGCTCATTTCCTGTTTGACATTCTCGAGTTGATCATAGTTGTTCAGTGTCCTAACGTTCAAAGTCCCTAAATTGTAATAATGAATGGTCACTGACGTCTTATCCACTAGGCATGTGTGTTGATCCGTCAGAGTATGTTCTGAATCATTTTAACTTCCCAGATTTGGCTGAATACTGGATGAATTTTTAAATTGTCGCTTCATATTTTATTTTTATTTTTTTAATTAAGTGTCATCTGTGATACACGCTTGGGTGATTATGTCTCGAAAGAGACTTGACTGACTGGGCAGAATATTTTTCCCGCAGTAGGTTGCTAGTACTTTCTGCGGTAGTCTGCTTGCTAAGTATGGCTATAAAACCCAATCTGTCTTGATATTTCACTCATAGCTAGCGGGAGAACCTACGGATTAATGCTTTTTGCAAAGGTTATTTGCGCGTAAGTGAATGCAAGAATTTTACTTGAAATTAGAAGTTGGTTTTCCGATTTCTCGTTCCGAGTTGTTATCCACTACACCCTGAGGTACATAACGTGTGATTGGGTCAAACCCTTCTTCACTGGATGTTTTAAACGAAGTGTGACCATTCATTAAATATACATCTGAAACCACTAGAGGAAGACATCTGATAAATCCAATCTTTAATGAAGGCGTTGGGACACGCACATATCCTAAAAAGGGGAATCACATTCATTGTCGTTGCTTAACTTTCCTCAACACCGAATCAGATGTGATTCTATAAAGGTAAAACTAATACTTTGGTTCGGTAAATATGCTGTATCAGTTATCAGACGAGGGATATTCGATAGCCGACATTGGATATTCAGGTGGGATCGGGTTCTTTCGGCATCAACATCACGTTGTTTTTGCTTTGTGGTTTTGTTTGTTTATTTGTTTTTTATTATTATAATTTACATTTTTTTCTTTTCTTTCTAGTGTGTTTTTTTTTTTTTCAGTCAGTTCATTTTAAAATTAAAAAAGTACACAAGAAATGGCCAGACTGGCTCAAGCTGATATAAATGAATCGGTAGCAAAAATGCCCACTCTTTACAACAACCATCGGGTAATTTATTTTATTTTTTTAAAATATGTACCAGAAAAGAGGAGAATCTTCCAAAGTATAAAAAAAAATTATCATTTCTTAACAAAATCTCTTAACAAAATCTCTCGTTAATTTAACAGCTTATATATATATATATATATATATATATATATCGTAATATTTAGTACTTGACCAATTGTTTCTTCCATTCGTAACGATGTCCTCCTCCCTCATCATGTTAATTCAGTGATTTATAAATACTAATGTAGTTGTGGACACGGCTACATAGGAAAGACGTCTCAATATTTTAAAACACTTACCTCCTAGGATTTTGAATCTGGCTGCCAACAATGGCCAACTAGTTAATACATCCGGATCGTCTATTGCAACATATGATAAAAAACATGAATTGTGTTTCTGGATTTAGTGTAGATCGTTTTCCTATTTTATAAAGATCCCACTCTTCATGTCATTTAAAGGGTCTGGAGTCCTTATACATCAGATCCCGCAATCCTTCCCTCTGTAAACAGAGGGATTGTTTGCTGGGCTTGACTGTTAATGGGCTCTAGTTTTCTTTGCATACTTTTTTCCCCATTTTCGGATATATATATATATATATATATATATATATATATATATATATATATATATATATATATTAACGAAACTTGGTTATAAGCAACCGACAATTTATAATGAATTACTTTGAACATTATTTTTACCGATACTCGTATTTAAGTAGATATTCTGTTTTTAATTAAATAGGGGTCGCAGGTTCGAATCCTGCTGGATGGCACACATTTTCGTAATAAAAATTTATCGTGAAATAATCAGGCCGGTAGATATAAATTTAAAATACTATTTAATTAAAAACAGAATATCTACTTAAATACGAGTATCGGTAAAAATAATGTTCAAAATAATTCATTACAAATTGTCGGTTGCTTATAACCAAGTTTCGTTAAAATTCGTTAATTTCCGTAACATGTTTACATTTGTTTGACATTACGATACATTACAGAGCAGATATGGTTTGTTTACGATAGATCGAAAATTGTGTTATATAAGCATGATAAAAGCCTCGTCTGATCAAGAGGCTATTCATGGTCGAGTGGTTAAGACAGTACCAGATCAAATGGTAGCTTCCCCTATGTAAATAGTGGTCGCAGGTTCGAATCCTGCTGGATAGCACACATTTCCGTAATAAAAATTTATCGTGAAATAATCAGGCCGGTAGATATAAATATAAAATACTGTTTAATTAAAAACAGAATATCTACTTAAATACGAGTATCGGTAAAAATAATGTTCAATATATATATATATATATATATATATATATATGAGAGAATTGCAGACCCTTAAAGACGGAGGGGATAATCCAAAAGATTTCACCCAATTATTATAAAATATTAATTAGATAAAAATAGGGAACTCGATGGATATAATGCAGAATTTTTATCCTCATGCACACTTCCTTCCACGTAATAAAAAAATCCCTAGCATATGAAGCAGGCCGGAGCGTACAACGGCCGAAATGTCGTAAAAACGGCAATAAAGATGAGGACAATAGTCTGAACAATATATATTTTTAATAGGCTCTTGCCTTGTGTTGAGTACTTGTAAACTTGTAATTGGTAACATCAATATAATTCGATTTTGCTAAATACAAATATTTTTCGTTATATATATATCCAATTAATATAAACTATTAATTAGATAAAAATAGAGAGCTCGATGGAGCAATATCAATTATTCAGAACAAAATTCAGCACACACAGATATGTTACGAAAAAGAACTAGAATTAAGGGAAATATTTTTAATTTTATCCGTTTGTACATTATTTTTAATGGATACTCGTAATCGAGTCGATATTGTTTATTTATAATTAAACAGTATATTTATATGTATCTACCGGCCTAAATATTGTTAGAAAAATATGCATCTTCGGGCAGGATTCGAACCTGCGACACCTATAGACAGTGAAGCTGTCAGTTGGTCTGACGTGTCGTAAACACCCGACCACGAAGAATTTTATAATTAGACAGAGTTGAATTAATCATATGATTACATAAATTTCTGATTTTTCGTAATGTTCCGGTTCGTATCCTAATGTTAACAAACGCAAACACAATTCTGCGAAATGTTACGGAAAGTCAGAAAATGGAATTGAAATTTTACATATTTTTAATTTTATTTGTTTGAAAATTATTTTTAATCGATACTCGTATTTGACTAGATACTCTGTTTTTATAATTAAACAGTATATATATATATATATATATATATATATATATATATATATATATATATATTGATTGATTGATTGATTGATTGATTGATTGATTGATTGATTAATACTTAGTTTTTGGTCCTAATAGGGTTAGTAGACAAACACTAGTGATTGTATTTCCTGATTCCCAAAAATTAAAATTAAATGCAAAAGTAAATACACATTCATCAAATATGATATAAAAAACTTTTATCCATCAATATCTGAGAAAGGTTTACTGAAAGCATTTAATTTTGCTAAAATGTACATAAAAATATCATCAGAGCATATTGACATAATATTACATTGCCGAAAATCTATACTTTTTCACAAAGATAGAACATGGATCAAGAAATCCAACAACGGAGCATTCGATGTACCACAAGGATCGTATGATGGAGCAGAAATCTCAGAATTGATGGGAATATGCACTTTAAACAAAATAAACAAAATAATCCATATTGACAACCACGGATTATATAGAGATGACGAATTAATGATAGCACCAGACAACAAAAGAATGAATGATAAAATAAGGAAACAGCTTGTTAAATTATTCAAAGAACTAGATTTTGATATTAGAGTGGACACAAACATAAAGTGGTACAATATTTAGATGTAGAACTTAATTTACAAACTGGAAATGTCTCGCCATACATGAAAACAAGCACTAAGTTATTATACGTAAATACAAAGTCCAATCATCCAAATAATATAATTAAACACATTTACAAAGGAATAGAACACAGACTATCTAATAATTCGTCAAACAAATCAATATTTAATGAAAAGAAAAATATATATGAGGATGCACTAGGAAATTCTGGCCACAAAAACATTTTACAATATAATTCTCAAACAAACAGACAAATCAAAAAGAATGAAAAACGAAATATTATCTGGTTCAACCCACCATTTAATATAGAAGTAATGACCAAAATAGGTCAAATATTTAAACTAATAGATAGGCACTTTCCAAAAGAATCAGAACAAAACAAAATTTTCAACAGAAACACAATCAAACTAAGTTATAGTTGAACTAATAATTTAGATAGTTTCATAAAAAAACAAAACGCCAGAAACTTAAATAACATCGTACAAAACAAAACCACCAACAAAGAATGCAACTGTAGGGACAAAAATAAATGTCCACTTCAAGGTCTCTACAACACAAAAGAAATAATTTATAAGGCAGAGGTACATGACCCAGATGGCCAAAACAAAATATATTTGGGCTCAACCAAAGATACCTTTAAGACCAGGTGGTTCAACCACAGATCTATATTTAAAATAGAAAAATTAAAAAACAATACAAAATTGGCTAACTACGTCTGGAAATTGAAATCAAAATATGGAAAAAACCCAGACATAACGTGGAGCATTGTAAAAACTGCCAAGCCTTACAACGGTGGACAAATATGCAGACTGTGCCAAGAAGAATAATTAAAAATTATGACATACCCAAATAAAGAGGAATTGTTAAATGAGAGAACAGAAATTATGACTAAATGCATCCACACTAAGAAATACCTTTTAGGTTCATACAGCCATGGATGAAAACGTCATAATTCGTTTTAATCTAAACAATGGTCGTTCATAAATTTCCTGCCACGTAAACGTTAAAATAAAACACAGTTACAAGAGCGTTCTTAAAAAGAAAAACGGTAAAAGGTAAAATCAGTTAATAAAAATCGCCTGAAGACACCACTCATAGTAGAAACAACTGGGAAGCGAAATAACTAGTTTAAAAATGGAATATATATATCGTCTCGCTTCAATATTCAAGGAGATTTGTCTAACTACAAATATCCTTCGTGGTCAAGTGGTAAAGACTCGTCAGATCGTTTGACGGCTTCTAGGTCTTTAAGAGTCTCAGGTTTGAATCCTGTCGGGGTATGCATATTTTCCGAACAAGATTTCTCGAATATTCAGGCCGGAAGACATTTAATTGGAGTAGATAGATCTATCTACCGCCCGGTTCACACTCCACTCACGTCTGTTGAACAGGTGAAGAGGCTCATCCCTTGTTCCCTGTTTAGGATGTGGTTTCTGGCTTTCTCTTTTCCAATCTTTTCACTATTACGTAGCCCCCTGCACATCAGTGGCGGTGCCGCCTTGCTCGGGGTGATATGATTAAAAAAAATACAGAAATATAGTATTGAATCACTGCTCTGTGGAACCGACTCTCTAGAGGATGTTTCGCCCGATCACTTCTAGCTTAAAGTCTAGAGTTAACCATTATCTCCCCTCCTATCTATAAAAAAACTGCCTGTTAACGTAACCTTCTACTTGAGTCGCCCAGGGCTTTATACGCAGTGAATCCTACTGCAACATATATATATATATATATATATATATATATATATATATATACTATTTACGCTCTCACACTCTGATTGAGCACTCTGGAAGAATGGTAGATTTTGAAAAACTGTAGCTATTCTAGCATCTACGCCTCGTTCATTCAGCAATGAATTAGAACACTCTCAGCTATTGGGCATGTATAATGATAATATACACGCTAAAAAGTCTGCCTCCTTCTACTGAGCGCCCATAGCTCAGAGGGAGAATCGCCGACTGACACCAATTCGGTCGGATTTCAATCCTGGATTAAAAGCAATCGGAGTCTAACCGTAATGATTTGCTGTGATACAGCGAAACAGATCTGTCTGCGGATGACTATATATTGTGTCTCATGGCAACAGATAATTTTCTAGACATATATTGCTAAATATAACACCCACTAAATGTCGATTATGTTTAATTATGACAAGTTGTAAACATTGTATTTTGGCTTTAATTTCAGGTAAAAATAAAGACAAAAATTGTCCAACATTTAGATATTTTTTATTCTTCTGGTTCCAAACTTTCGGCTCACATGAACCACCTTCAGAGAGGCTACAGAGACTGTAACATAAAGACATTCACCATCAAAGATGATATTATTATTATCTTGTGTTGACAAAACATTTCTCTGCTACGATGAAAGTCACCGAATAGCAGACGCAGATCGTAAATTTGAAATGTGGTTCTAAGTTTTCGGTCTCTACACCTCGTGAGAGACCGAAAACTTACCAACAGAACCATATGTCGAAATGCAATGTAATTTTTTGTGACTAGATTGAAATGTGATTTTATTGAGTGTAGCTTGTTTTGATTTAATGTAGACGGCCTCCAATATCTGAACGTTATTTTACTCTGTGTATATGTGAATATTATTGTATTATCGACTAAAATCTGTCTAATATTACATATGTGGCTATGTTTTTCAAGAAATGTTATTTAATTGAACTATGATAAAAAAGGTGGTAGGTAAGTCAACGGGAAAGCGTGGTTATAGTAAAACCCATATATGTAGTGGGTATATTATTAGTACCAGAAATACAATTTCTAAACGGGCATGTAAATTCATACACTACATTGGTTTTCTGCAAGGAATTTAGTTGTGTGGTTGTAGAGTTATTCAAGACTATGAGGTAAATTAATTAATTTTTTTAATTATATGATGAGCTAAATTTGTTTATTATCGTTTATTGGTTTAACATTTCTACGTATTAGGTTATCGTCGCATAGCAATGTTTTATTTTAACACAAGATAATATCATCTTTGATGGTGGATGTCTTTATGATAACGTCCCTGTCACCTCTCTGAAGATGGCTCATGTGAGCCGAAAGATTAGAACCAGCATTATAAAAAAAAATATCTAAATGTTGGACAATTTTTGTCTTTATTTTCACCTGAAACTAAATCCAAGTTACGATGTTTAGAACGAGTCATAATTGAACCTAATAGACATTAATTATCTGATATATTTAACAATATATATATATATATATATATATATATATATATATGAATGTGTCTATCCACACTGATGAGCGGTGATACAGCGAAACAGGCTTGTATATGAATGACTAATATATTATGCTCTCGTTACGATTGAGCTCTCTGGAGAAAAAAAATTTAAAAAGTTTCCACTTCTGCTATATGCGTGACTCTTCAGAAATGAATTGAGTTCTTTCGGTGACTGGCGTGTGTATACTCTGCTTATATACAACGTGTTAAAATTTCCCTTCTCTGATTCCATGCGCCTATGGCTTAGGGAGTAGCGACTCCGACTGATAGCAAATCGGTCGAGTTTCGATCCCGGCTAGAAGCAAGTGGATGTGTCTAGCCACACTGATGAGCTATATTACAGCGACACAGGCTTGTATGTGGACGACTTATATATATATAAGTGTGTGTAGGAAACTTTTGTGTGTACACTACATTTACAGAGAATAAAATCATAAGACCCTCAAATGATAATGTCAGTTTCTCCTGGATACGGCTTGAAATGAGGGATCAGAGTTCGAATTCCAGTTGAATTCATTTTATTCACTTATGCACAAATACTCTTGGTAAAAGTATTAATTCATCTCTTCTCCCTCCAGCTACAGCTATGGGTTGAATAGCAGAAAAGATTGGGTTCTCTAGCCTTGGTTGGCAACTGGTCTACTGCAGAAAGTAATGGCAAACTACTGCGGTAAAATCTTCTCCCTGATGCCTCGAAGATCGCCGAAGTGAGTATCACGTATGGCAATTAAGTGGCTGACTTACAGTATGAGTAAGCTAGTGAGAAGATATATGAATAAAATTTTCCAATTTTCGATGTTGTAACACTTACATCAGTCTACTATTTTTGTCAGAACTTTAAATACTGGCATATTTAGCGATCAGCTTTAGTGCACTGAAACAGTTCAGAGAAACCGACGTGATGCTTCGCTGATGGTTCTTTGTTAACAACAGGCGTTGCCTGAACATTCCTACAGCCGTATCCCAGTTTCTGGACAGACCCCGTATTACATACGCTCAGTGCATTGTATGATACAGCAGTTAGTGATTGTGTGGAGTCCTCAGAGAAAATGTGACCCAGAAAATATCATTATCGATTGCCAGAGTTCTACAACGCTTTTTCAGATCTTCATCAATTCTTGTATAATGCCTTAGTCGGCGTGGAATAATACTGGGCGTCATTTATTTATGATTGCCAGCGAAAATGATAGAATCTTGCCAAGAATTGTATTTTACACTCTGTTACACAGATGTAGAGCTGGAAATTTGTTTTGACTAGCGGGACCTAAAGGAGGTCATCGCCCGGAAAAAAATGCATCGGAAGTTACGGGTGTCAATGGGGTCAACATTTAAAGTGACGTCAGCTGTCATAGATAGCGCGTTTTTAGTTCAGTTTCGGTTCAGCCATTGGAGAGAGGACAGAAGGACTAGCCATTTTTGGCTGGCTGGCTGACCGACTCGATGGGGGTGTGCTAACAGCCCAACCAAACCTCTCACTCCACGGCCAAGTCACCGCTTTAACAAAAAAAAAAATAGAAATATATTTTTTTATATGGTGTCTATCGATTTTATCAGTTGTGAGAAAATTAAAGTCATTTAGAAGTCATTTTCATTGCAGCATGTTTCGTTTTATCTTATGTGAAGAAGAGAACCTGAATTCGATTCGAGCAGATTCTCGCTGTATTGTTAATAAGTTATGTATCGTCATTTATAAGAGAAGAAACATGCCCGACATTATGAAAAAAAGATTGTGAAATTTGTGTTGTCGAGTTAATCTTCGTCGTCGTCCCAGTGGTATACAACACAATGATCTTCTTGATGTCATGAGTTCCGAAGTTGACATCTATGTTGATGACGCCACCCTTTACTCCTGTCTCGATAGGAAATCTGACAAGGCCGACAAGGTAAACCTGGCTTTTGAGAAAGACCTCCAGTCTATGATGGACAGGGGTAGGAAATGGCTCATGAATTTTAATGACTCCAAAACGAAATTGCTCTCCTTTAACCCTCCATACAATAATTATTCTACCTACCAACAGAATGAATGATGCTAGTTTCCTAGAGAGCAATACATTGCGCCTCCTTGGCTCCACTCTATCAACCGACCTGAAGTGGAACGACTACATTGAATCTATAGCTGCAACTACTGCTAAGAAGGTTGGGTAACTAACTGTCTCGGGCCAGAAAGTTTCTCCCGTCAGTATCCATTTCATACATTTATAAATCTACCGTTCATCCATGCATTAAATTCTGTTGCCATATCTGGTCGGATACTCTTGCTAGTTATCTTGAGGTTCTCGACAAAATCCAAAGAAGGATCTGCAATGTGATCGATCCTGACTTCGCAGCATGCCTTCAGTCACTTTTTTCATCGTTCTTGATGTGGCTTCCCTCTGTCTTTTTTACAAAAATTTCATGGTAACTGCTCTGACGAGCTTCCTTCCCTGGTACCCCGACCACACGAATTTATACCTACTACTAGATTGGCATGCAGATCAAACCCTTTTACCATTGAAATACTTAAATGTAACCGCCTCTTCTACGCCAACAGTTTATTTCCTTGTACTTCTCGCCTGTGGAACTCTCTTCCGTATACTTTCTTCCCTGATAGCTACAATCTCTAGAAATTTAAATGCAACGTCAGTTACCATATTCTATCTCCTTGAATCCCATCCGTCTCTTATACTTTCTTCGACGCCAACTGTACCTTGTTGTTTGCTTTCACTGTAAACCCCTGCGCATCAGTTGCGGTCTTGCTTTGTTTAGAATGAGATGATAAAAAAAAAATACCGTCATACATGTCTACAGTCGTGACTCAAGAGAATGGAATAACATGGAAGTGAAATCTTTCCGTAAAACACGCCCAACCCTTTTCGTTGTGCTGTTATTTATTTCATTGTTAAAGAAATAAAAAAAGGATAAGAATTCAAACACGCTTAATCTCAAGGTAGTCATCAAGGAGAGCCGATGTTAGGGTGTGGTCGCCATCTAAATGGTCGTACCTACGAAACTGAATAGATCCAAGAAAAATCCTACCTTCAGTGCATAGAAGCATACAAAGGTGCATTAGACTCGCAGGGAATTGTTTTGGAGTGGAAACCATGTAGTTTGTTGTTTAGAATTGATGTAAATTCTTTGTAACATCAATCCTGTAACATTTCAGACAGGCCTCCTACATTTTTGATTATGTCTTCGGTACTATGTTCTCAGAAAAATTCGAAGTCGGCATGAGCCTGCCCAGTTAAAATGATAAATCCTTTGCATTAAAACTATCTATCTATCTATCTATCTCGGGTCATTATCTATCTATCTATCTATCTATCTATCTATCTATCTATCTATCTATCTATGTTTATTCATTTATCTATCTATCTATCTATCTATCTATCTATCTATCTATCTCTCTTTATTCTATCTATCTATCTATCTATCTATCTATCTATCTATCTATCTATCTCTGTTTATTCATATCTATCTATCTATCTATCTATCTATCTATCTATCTATCTATCTATCTCTGTTTATTCATATCTATCTATCTCTGTATCTATCTCTCTATCTATCTATCTATCTATCTATCTATCTATCTCTTTATCTATCTATCTATCTTTATCTATCTATCTATCTCTGTTTATTCTATCTATCTTTATCTATCTATCTATCTATCTATCTATCTATCTATCTATCTATCTATTGTTTATTCTATCTATCTATCTATCTATCTATCTATCTATCTATCTATCTATCTCTGTTTATTCATATCTATCTATCTATCTATCTATCTATCTATCTATCTCTTTTATTCATTTATCATCTATCTATCTATCTATCTATCTATCTATCTATCTATCTATCTCTGTTTATTCATATCTATCTATCTATCTATCTATCTATCTATCTATCTATCTATCTATCTCTGTTTATTCTATCTATCTATCTATCTATCTATCTATCTATCTATCTATCTATCTATCTATCTATCTGTTTATCCATATCTATCTATCTATCTATCTATCTATCTATCTATCTGCGTGTGTTGCTCTTAAGTAGCAGTATGATAGCATTTGTCTAACCTAGTCAGGATCAGCGCGAACGATCCTTCTTTAGCTGCAATAGTATGTGCTTCACCAGGGCTGTATGTCGAGTCGAATTCAGATTTCTAGAACGCAGTTTGTTCTACTATTTTCTAGTAGCTTTTTGTGGAGGAAAAGAGTTGGATTCCCATGAGTATTAACACGTAAGTGAATGCAATAACCTCGACTGGTATTCGATCTTGGCTTTCCACTTCCTCAATCCATCATAACAATAGCAATAGTAATAATGTTAAAATTATGAGGATAATTTTTAATGTTCGGTTCATAGAGAAATATTGAAACTCGTGCGTTGTGGTACGGTGTATATCGGCTCGGACGAGAAATCGGTGGGCAGAGTTCGAATTCCAGTTGAAATCCTTGCATTCACTTGCGCGCAAATATTTTTGGGAAAGGTTTTAATCAATGTTTTCTCTTTGAAAGATACATTGGGTTCAGCAATCTTGATTGGCACCCAGTCTATCATAGAAAGTTATGGCAACCTTCTACAGGGAAAATATTCTGCTCAGTCAGTCTTCGAGACATGATCGCCTAAGTGCGTATCACGTGGCACTTAGCTGACTGAGATATAAAAATAAGCATTTATCGTAAATATAGATGCATTTATTTAGCCGTAATTTACTGCGGGACTGCTATCACGTGGATTTTTATTGTTAATGAAGGTACTCGTGTTTCTGAGTTTGAGTTTTGTTAAATGGCATATCAACACCTCTGTGGGTTATTTAATACCAAAAAGGTGGGGTTTTAAGATATTTTTTAATGTTCAGTTATAGGGACAAGGTTGATTTAGTCAGATTTTAATTTTTGTTTTTATTCTTTTTTATTTCAGAAAACTGAAAATGTCTTCTTGTTTTCTTTTCAAAAATGTTTTGCTGAGAATAATTTTTTCGTTCAAAAAAGTGTTATGGTAATAATTTTTTTCTTTAAAAATGTATTGTTGGTAATACTTTTCCTTCAAAACTGTATATTTTTCTATAAAAGTTTATTTTTATATATATATATTTCTATAGAAGTGTATTTCTATATTTTCATAGTGTTTTGACCCAAGTTTGCGGGGAGGTTAACTATTTGCCCATAGCTGGGAACCTAACAGGTGCTACCGGTCCAGGTCAGAGTGAACCTGGAAATAACAGCAATTAAGAGGTAGTTCCATGCTCCTCACAACCTCCCAATCAGAGGCCTTGCTGCCGGATGTAGTTTAACGTCATGCCCAGGACCGACTCGTGTTTCTTTCAGTTACTGCTGGCCAACGAGTAAACTCGGTGAATATTTGTTCTCTCCTAAATTTGAAATTCTTCTCTATGACATCCCGTATCTCTTTAATATTTTGGGGGGTTTATTCCAAATTGTTGTTTCTGTTTGAAAAGTGTTTTCTTTGTTTTCGTATTTCTTTGAAATATGTTTTCTTTGTCTACTTCCCCATTCCAGAGACATATTTGTTTTTTTCATTTCACGCTGTTAATTCTGCGTTGAATAAAGAATAAAATGTTAATATGAAGCGTGAACCATTTTTTATTGGGACTAGCACAGAGGTTCAATAAGTTATAGTTCACACGTGTGTCTTTGCACACGTGTATCTGTTTTCGCGCGCGTGCGTGATTGTTTAAATTGATATCTTTTACAGCTTATCAACTTTTTGAACGTTATTTAAAGCCAGAATTGTTTTTGTTTTTGTTTTTTAGGTTCTAACAATTCCATGACTTTTTGGAAGATAATAATGATTTACTGATACAAGTCCTACTAATTAACCCATAGCTGGGGGAAGAAGAAATGGTTTCATAACTTCCCCAAGGATAATTGCATGTGAGTGATTATATAACGAATCTGACTGAAATTGGAACTAGTCGTTTCAATTCCAATTCTGTAACTTTTACAGTCTTTATCTTACGAACACTCACACCAACGCTTAAAAAATCTCATATCAGGAACCTTAACTTAAACTGATCCTGAAAATCAGCTTGGAAGAAAGACGAACAAACTCATTACTAATCGAAGTTGCAGGGTCTACAAGCGTTGAAGCCCTTATTATAATTGGTCAACTACGCTGGACTGGACATTGCATGCGCATTCCTGATGTATGGATTCCAAAGAAAATCTTCGCTTGCTGTAATGATTCCAAAGAAAATCTTCATGCGCATGCCCGGTGTATGGATTCCAAAGAAAATCTTCATGCGCATGCCTGATGTATGGATTCCAAAGAAAATCTTCATGCGTATGCCCGATGTATGGATTCCAAAGAAAATCTTCATGCGCATGCCTGATGTATGGATTCCAAAGAAAATCTTCATGCGCATGCCTGCTGTAATGATTCCAAAGAGAATCTTCATGCGCATGCCCGGTGTATGGATTCCAAAGAAAATCTTCATGCGCATGCCTGATGTATGGATTCCAAAGAAAATCTTCATGCGCATGCCTGCTGTAATGATTCCAAAGAGAATCTTCATGCGCATGACCGGTGTATGGATTCCAAAGAGAATCTTCATGCGCATGCCCTATGTATGGATTCCAAAGAAAATCTTCATGCGCATGCCCGATGTATGGATTCCAAAGAAAATCTTCATGCGCGTGCCCGGTGTATGGCTTCCAAAGAGAATCTTCATGCGCATGCCCGATGTATGGATTCCAAAGAGAATCTTCATGCGCATGCCTGATGTATGGATTCCAAAAAAAATCTTCATGCGCATGCCCGGTGTATGGATTCCAAAGAAAATTTTCATGCGGATACCTGATGTATGGATTCCAAAGAAAATCTTCATGCGCATGCCTGATGTATGGATTCCAAAGAAAATCTTCATGCGCATGCCTGCTGTAATGATTCCAAAAAGAATCTTCATGCGCATGCCCGGTGTATGGATTCCAAAGAAAATCTTCATGCGCATGCCTGATGTATGGATTCCAAAGAAAATCTTCATGCGCATGCCCGATGTATGGATTCCAAAGAAAATTTTCATGCGCGTGCCCGGTGTATGGCTTCCAAAGAGAATCTTCATGCGCATGCCCGATGTATGGATTCCAAAGAGAATCTTCATGCGCATGCCTGATGTATGGATTCCAAAGAAAATCTTCATGCGCATGCCCGGTGTATAGATTCCAAAGAGAATCTTCATGCGCATGCCCGATGTATGGATTCCAAAGAGAATCTTCATGCGCATGCCCGATGTATGGATTCCAAAGAAAATCTTCATGCGCATGCCCGGTGTATGGATTCCAAAGAAAATCTTCATGCGCGTGCCCGGTGTATGGATTCCAAAGAAAATCTTCATGCTCATGCCTGCTGTAATGATTCCAAAGAGAATCTTCATGCGCATGCCCGGTGTATGGATTCCAAAGAAAATCTTCATGCGCATGCCCGGTGTATGGATTCCAAAGAAAATTTTCATGCGCATACCTGATGTATGGATTCCAAAGAAAATCTTCATGCGCATGCCCGATGTATGGATTCCAAAGAAAATCTTCATGCGCGTGCCCGGTGTATAGATTCCAAAGAAAATCTTCATGCGCGTGCCCGGTGTATGGATTCCAAAGAAAATCTTCATGCGCATGCCCGATGTATGGATTCCAAAGAAAATCTTCATGCGCGTGCCCGGTGTATGGATTCCAAAGAAAATCTTCATGCGCGTGCCCGGTGTATGGATTCCAAAGAAAATCTTCATGCGCGTGCCCGGTGTATGGATTCCAGAGAAAATCTTCATGCTCATGCCTACTGTAATGATTCCAAAGAGAATCTTCATGCGCATCCCCGATGTATGGATTCCAAAGAAAATCTTCATGCGCATGCCCGGTGTATGGATTCCAAAGAAAATTTTCATGCGCATGCCTGATGTATGGATTCCAAAGAAAATCTTCGATTACAGACAGGCAGACGTATAGAGGTGGTCAACAGAAATGCTACAAGGATACATTGAATCACTATCTGAAACAAGGGGACATTGACCCCAAGTCGCTTGAAGTTCAAGTTCAGAACCGGTTCACGTGGCGATTGAAGAGCCACCAGGTTGAAAATACGCGAACTGAACCTGTGGCGATCAAACGAATGGGAAGGAAGGCGTAGGAAAATAACCCAAACCGGAATCGCATCCCTAATTACCACGACCTTTCAAATCTTCCAACAGACATGCGGATCAGGAAAAAAACATCTCTGACACTTTCAGACTCGTGAAATCACTAACTAAAGTGACATACTCTACTTCAAGATTTCCTTTTCTTTCATCCCCGCCCCATTTTCATTTTTTGTTCTTTTATTAATTCGCAAATCCAAGCTCTACATTAACTGGCATTCCCAAGCGGTCACCCGTCTAGATACTGAGCAGGCTCGGCATTGCTTAACTTGTGTAATCGTACAAGAAACTGTTTATCAGCCTGATATTACCGTAAGCCATATCACATGCATATCCAAGCTTGCATCATCTGGTCACCCGTCTAGCTACTGAGCAGGCTCGGCCTTGCTTAACTTGTGTGATCGTACCAGAAACCGTGCGACCGTAAGCCATACCACTTGCATATCTTAGCTTGCATATCTTAGCTTCATCAAGTGACATTCCCAAGCGGTTACCCATCTAGATACTGAGCAGGCTGGACGTTGCTTAACTTTTGTGGTTGTACTTGAAACTGTGTGTCAGCGTAATATAACCGTAAGCCATACCACTTGCATATCTAAGCTTACATCACCTTGCATTTCCTAAGCGGTCACCTATCTAGGTACTGAGCAGGCTCCACGTTGCTTAACTTGTGTGATTGTTTGAGAAACTGCGTACCAGCTTCATATGACCGTAGGGCAAATCACTTGTACATCTAAGCTTACATCACCTGGAATTCCGAAGCGGTCACTCTCTTGGTACTGTGCAGGCTAGATGTTGCTTAATTCTGTGATTGTTCATGAACGGGTGTTTCAACGTGTTATGACCGTAAGCCCCGTGCGTGTGTGTAGAATTCTTGTCAGAGATAAAAGTATTAAATATATATAAAAATTTAAAGAATGGCATCATTTTTTACTCTCTAATTAAATGTTTCTGAATATAAGATCTTTGTAATTATGCCACTATTAAATGGTTAGAGGCTTTGTATTAATTAAATTTCAGGAAATCATTACATATGTCTTGGATATCAATTCAGTGTACTCACATGTTTTACGGTTGTAGATAAAAATATAACCCCAAAGACTTTTAATCGAATGCTGATATTCCAAGTAGGATGGTAGGTTCTCCCCATCTGGAACATTGGTGCTACATAATATTCTTGGCTTCTGTTTTACCTATATTTGATCTTGGGCTATACTATACTAAGCTGAGTTAATATAGATTCTTCTTCTTCTTTATGTGCAGTGTCCTTTCAGGACGTAGGCGATCATGGACTTCCACTTGTCCCTACCCCTTGTCGCTCTTAAACCTTTTCCTCCTTGTCAGTCAGTTAAGTGCCATGCGTGATACACGCTTTGGGCGATCAAGAGACATGACTGACGGAGCAGAAGATTATCCCGCAGTAGGTTGCCATTGCTTTCTGCGGTAGACTGGTTGCCAGCCAAGGCTATAAAAAACCAACCTGTCCTATTATTTAACCCATAACCGGAGGGAAGAGATGGCTTAATACCTCTCCCAAGGGCATTTGTGCGTAAGTGGATGCAACGAATTCAACTGGAATTTGAACATGGCTCGCCGAGTTGTCGTTCCAAGTCGATATCCACTGCACCACAACGCACAATCTCAAACTCTTCAATTTACTTGTTGAAGCTCATCAAATACGCCTCGCGTCGCTTCCACCGTCTCTCTTTTTCTCTATCCGTCTCGTGGCCTCCAAGCCTTCCTTCATCATTAAGTGTCCTAGAAACTTCAACTGCCTAAATATTTGATGTGATGAATATATAATGAATATGCATACACCTTGGTTCCCCCTCACAGCAATGTGATTTGTTTGTGTCAGCCATAAATACAAATCAAGGCGAGGATGCATAGAGATCTACGTCCCTAGGTCTACCACTACAGGGTCTACTGGTCTATGACTATTTGTCTACGTCTGTTGACTACGGCTACATCTCAGGATACTGCATACGACGAGTACCGTCCATTACGTCGACGTACAAGATTGTTCTATCCGGTTACATTTGCCTAAACCGCTTAGCTACCTCGAATGATATATATATATATATATATATATATATATATATATATGTGTGTGTGTGTGTGTGTGGGGTGTGTGTGGGGGGGTGGGTGGGGGGTGGGGGGGGTGTCCCTTTCCGGGACATATCATTATCCATTTTGTTAACATTCTCTTCAAAATTTTATGGTCGCTCGCATGTTCGGTCCGTTGTTCTGTAGAACCACTTTTCTTTTACTTCGAGTCTCTTCTTCATCTTTGAGAAGATTGTCCAGCATTCACTGCCATACAGGAGGACAGATATCACATAACAGTTCAGTACTCTTTTCTTTGTTTCTCTTGCTTCAAGTCTCTTCTTCATCTTTGAGGAGATTTTCCAGCATTCACTGTCATACAGAAAGACAGATATCACATAACAGTTCAGTACTCTTTTTTGTTTCACTTGCTTCAAGTCTCTTCTTCATCTTTGAGGAGATTGTTCAGCATTCACTGCCATACAGGAGGACAGATATCACATAACAGTTCAGTACTCTTTTCTTTGTTTCTCTTGCTTCAAGTCTCTTCTTCATCTTTGAGGAGATTTTCCAGCATTCACTGTCATACAGGAGGACAGATATCACATAACAGTTCAGTACTCTTTTTTTGTTTCTCTTGCTTCAAGTCTCTTCTTCATCTTTGAGGAGATTGTCCAGCATTCACTGCCATACAGGAGGACAAATATCACATAACTGTTCAGTACACTTTACTTTGTTTCTCTTACTTCAAGTCTCTTCTTCATCTTTGAGGAGATTTTCCAGCATTCACTGTCATACAGGAGGACAGATATCACATAACAGTTTAGTACTCTTTTCTTTGTTTATCTTGCTTGAAGTCTCTTCTTCATCTTTGAGGAGATTGTCCAGCATTCACTGTCATACAGGAGGACAGATATCACCTAACAGTTTAGTACTCTTTTCTTTGTTTCTCTTGCTTCAAGTCTTCTTCATCTTTGAGGAGATTATCCAGCATTCACTGTCATACAGGAAGACTGATATCACATAACAGTTCAGTACTCTTTTTTGTTTCTCTTGCTTCAAGTCTCTTCTTCATCTTTGAGGAGATAGTTCAGCATTCACTGCCATACAGGAGGACAGATATCACATAACAGTTCAGTACTCTTTTCTTTGTTTCTCTTGCTTCAAGTCGCTTCTTCATCTTTGAGGAGATTGTCCAGCATTCATTGTCATACAGGAGGACAAAAAACGCATAACAGTTCAGTACTCATTTCTTTGTTTCTCTTGCTTCAAGTCTCTTCATCTTTGAGGAGATTGTCCAGCATTCACTGCCATACAGGAGGACAGATATCACATAACAGTTCAGTACTCTTTTTTTGTTTCTCTTGCTTCAAGTCTCTTCTTCATCTTTGGGGAGATTGTCCAGCATTCACTGTCATACAGGAGAACAGATATCACATAACAGTTCAGTACTCTTTTCTTTGTTTCCAACGAAAGCTTTCTGTCTCTCAATACTCTGATTAGCTTTTGAACTGCATCCTTGGTCATGCCAATACGTCTTCTGATCTCAGTGTCGCACTTTGCGTCCTCAGTCAGAACACATCCCAGGTATTTAAATTATTGCACCTGTTTGATCTTACTATCCCTGACCTGTAGTTGACATTTTGGAGTTCTCTTTTTGCTGATGATCACAACATACCGAATACTCACTGATCGACAAATACACAGAAATACACGTAAGCGACTCTACGCACGTTACGGTTTCTTTAATCCAGTCACATTTGAAAAAAAAATGTTCTTGTAATAGAAACAATGAGAAAATAAATATCATAAAGACTAAAAAAGAAAGAAAGACGGAAGATTTATGATGGGAAAAGAAAGATAGTAAGAAGGAAATAAAAATTGTGTGAAACATGAAGGAATGAGAAAAGAAAAAAGTGTCAACATAGAAAGGAAAAAAGAATATAGAAGAGAATACAAAAGAAAAAATGAGAGAAAAGAAAGAAAGAAAGAAAGAAAGAAAGAAAGAAATATTGAAAAAGATAAAAAAGAAAAGAAGAAATATTCGGGGAAATTAAAACTTTGAATATCGAGAGATGAAAGTAACACAGAAAAAAAACTAATGAAAGAAAGTAAGAGAATCAAAACAAGTACAACAGAAAAATGAGAATCAAAAGGAATAAGGAAAGAAAAAAGAAAGAAAAAAAGAAAGAAAAAAGAAAGAAAAAAGAAAGAAAGAAAGAAAGAAAGAAATAAAGAAGTAAAGAACAATTTGTGGAAAAGAATGATGCACAATGAAAGATCAAAAAAATCAGAAAGAGAAAGAAAATATAGCAAAAATACAATAGAAAGATAGAAAGAATGAGAGAAAAAACAAGGAAAGAAAGAAGAAATATTGCAAGGAAATGAAAAAAGAAACTAAAAAAGAGAGAAAAGGAAAAATGAAAGAAAAGACATTCTAGGAAAATGTAAAGTTAAATAACGACATATGAACGTAACATGGAAAGAGAAACGTGATTGAAGATGATTGCAAAAAAAAAAAAAAAAGAAAGGAAAGAAAGAAAGAACTGGTGGAAAAGAAAAATGTTAAAAAAAAAGAGAAATCAAAGGAGTTGTTGAAAGAAAATGAAAGAATATAACAAAAAATACAACAAAATGAGAGAAAAGAAAGAAAGAAAAAGAAAGAAAGAAATACCGAGAGAAGTTGAAAAAGATAAAGAAAAGAAAAGAAAAGAAAGAAAGAAAGAAAGAAAGAATAAATAAATAAATATTGGGGAAAATTGATTTGAATAACCAGAGATGAAACTAACACGGAAAGAGAAAGGAAAGAAAAGAAGAGAGTGGAAAGGAACCCAACAGAAAAATATGAATAAAGAAGAAATAAATACATAAATACATAAATACATAAATAAATAAATAAATAAATAAAAGAAAGAAAGAAAGAAAGAAAGAAAGAAAGAAATATTGGAGGGAAAATTGACAAAGTTGAATAACGAGGGATGAGAAAAACAAAGAAAGAAAGGAAATGAAAGAAAATAAAAGAAAGAAAACGAATACAACAGAAAAAAATAAACCGAAAATAGTTAAAAAAAAAAAAAATTCGAAAAAAGAACAAAAATAAGTAAAAAGGACAAAGAAAGAAGAAAGAAAATGGTGGAAAAACAGAAAGGCTAAACTGCTGGTGTGAGTGGCCGGAAGATAAATGTTGCAAAAGCCAAGAAGGGTAGGAGGTTTAAGTGAATTAAGTGTTTGCCATCGCTATCTCATCACGTGACCCGTAACTCCATGACACGATACGTATAACCCGCAGCTCGGGGGTTATGATGAGAGTAAAACCCAGGCCTGTACCATTATACATACACCTCGGAAGTCACACAGAAAGTGCATCTAGAACAGAGGAAATTGAGAGATCACACACACACACACACACACACACACACACACACATATATATATATATATATACACACAATGTATATATAATTTATAACTACATAAATAAATTATTCCATACGCACACACATAGACATATACACATATGTGCTTGTTCTTCTATTTTTTATTTAATAGTGAATATATATATATATATATATATATATATATATGCAGAGAGTGAGAGAGAGAGAGAATACAAACTCAATATGCATGTAAAAAGACGCATTTAGTTTTTCCCTTTTTATTTTCTCTCTCTCTCTCTATATATATATATATATATGTGTGTGCCACACACACACACAAAAATTTACGCACATACATATATAAACACATATACACATATATAAAGCCGTGTGTGTGTGTGTGTGTGTGTGTGTGTCTAAAGTAAATATGTAAACTAAATAATATCCTCACTGGCGGACACACACACATACACACACACACGCACATACATACATATACATAAATACATATAAACATATCTTCATATTTTGGAAAATGACCGGAAAGTTTTTAGCTCTCTCTTTCACACCTGCGTTCACCCACGCGTCACTGCCCGTAGATACGTTTCATGCATTGAGATATACACCTGTTCAGAAACTTTCATTACCTCACACTTATTTATTAACACTATATATATATATATATATATATATATATATATATATATATATATTTGTGTGTGTGTGCATTTTGTCGAAAGATTAGTTACGCCATTACGTTTTAATATATGTATTCATTCATAGATAGCTTTATATATTTATATAGATGTGTGTGTGTGCGTGTGATCACACACATGCACACATATATGTATGTCTGTATGTATGTAAGTAAGTATGTATGTATGTATGTATGTATATACAGGGTTTAACCTATGAGGGTGTTCACATACGAACTTTGAGAATGCTCTCCCGAGTCATATGATGTCGTGTCAATTGGGCTCCTTGATGTGTTGTCGTGCTGCGAATAATTCATTTATGTCTCACCTGTTTCCAGCGGCAAAGGGACATAATGGGGTTTTTGTTGGCGTTGGCCGTCAGTGCTGTCTTGTCTATCCCTGTCGGAGTCGTCACTGATGTCGCTACCTTTCTCCTTCCCTTTCCGACATTGACGCGGCTTTGCTGGTCTTTATCGATGGTGGCCCGGCTGGGTGGTCTTTCCACCCTGCAGGTAAAGACGCACAAACCCACGCATACAGGAACCAGCACAAACACAGACACTGGTTCTTGTAAATCCTCCTCGGATTTATGCAGTTTTCCATATCTTACTCTAACACAACGAAAAACAAACTTTGGTGTATACAGGCAAGCTATCGCTTTAAATAACGCAAGAAAGAATAATCTCATTAATTGACACAGGTAAACGGGGTTTCGGAGAATTTTTAAAATTCATTAAAAAATGAAATATAGCTTTTTCATTGTTTATTGAAAAACATAGGTAAGTAAATAAAGTTTTATTTAAACATATCCGAACACTTCAATATTGTCTTCATTGGTTGCCTGCAATACATCGAGACTGTGTCCAATTTCAGTTTTCTACAGAACACTTGTGCGTTGTGGTGCAGTGGATATCGGCTCGGAACGAGAAATCGGGGAGCCGATTTCGAATTCCAGTTGAATTCATTGCATTCACTTACACGCAAATACCCTTGGGAAAGGTATTAATCCGTTTCTCCCCTCCAGTTATGGGTATAATAGCAAGACAGATTGGGTTTTATATCCTTGGCTGGCAATCAGTCTACCGCAGAAAGCAATGGCAAACTACTGCGAGATAATCTTCTGCCCAGTCAGCCATGTCTGTTTTGAGACATGATTGCCAAAACGTATGGCACTTAACTGACAGAACACTTCCTATTTCTTTAAGTTTCTTGTGACAGACACAGATGCTAACACGAAGAAAATAGTGTATCAAAAGGATGGTTTTTCCCTTGACATCGCTGTTACAATTTTTATTGCTTTAAAAAGTAATAATTGTAATAAAACCTAAATATGGATGAAATTGATGAATTTATACATTTTGTTTTAGTTCTTGTAAAACTGATAAAGTTGGTGCAAAAGATTTTGCCGTTTTGTAAAAGGGTCATTTTAAATCATTATGATTTATTTTATACATATTGTTATTACTTAAATATATCAGTTAGTTAAGTGCCATACGTGAAACACGCTTGGGCGATCATGTCTCTTTCGAGACATGACTGACTGGGCAGAAGATTATCCCGCAGTAGGTTGCCATTGCTTTCTGCGGTAGATTGGTTGCCAGCCAAGGCTATAGAACCCAATAAATATATAAATATATCACTATGATTGATTTATAACTTTTTCTTTCAGATTATTAAAGCGTCATTCATATTTTTCTGCAATATTCTCACCCATGTTCTTCCCATTTAAAGAACACATTAGGCTTGCTCTACTCTTTGAGTTTCACAGAGGTTCCAATGCAAACGCAGCAGCCCGATCTATTCAGGATACTTCTGGAATTGATGCAGCGAAAGAAAGAAGTTGTCGGTGGTGGTTTTCCCGTTTTCGGAAAGGAAATTTCAGCTTGAAAGATGAAGCTAGATGTGATCGCCAACAAAAACTTGATTCAGTTGTGTTGAATGCCGCTGTTACTCAAAGCTCTACGGTAACCCCAAGAGAACTTGCACACCAATTTAATGTGCCCCATGTAACTGCGTCACGCCAACTGAAATGAATGGGGAAGATTTCAGTATTCGGAAAATTGAACCTGCGACAACGTGTTTCTTGTTGCGAATCTTTGCTTCTACGACACCTTCAGACACCATTTTTGAGTAGGCTTGTCACAGGTGATGAGAAGTGCCATCTTGCCCCATTCTGCATAGTCTCCTGACTTACCTCCCTTGGCTTATCACATATTTCGAGGATTTCAAAACCATTTAGATGGTCTAAGGTTAACATCACAAGAGGAGATTGAACATGAGTTAGATTCGTGTTTCACATCAAAACCTAAAGAATTTTACAAGTCGGCATTTATAAGCTCGTTGACAGATGGAATCAAGTTATAGAGAGCAAAGGCCGCTATTGTTATGAATAAAGATTTTCAAAAACACACAGTTTTTCATTTTCAAGATGAATTTTTTAATCGGCAAAAACTTTTGAACCGACCTGATATAAGCTTTTCCCAAGGGTATTAACACTTTAGTGAATGGAATGAGATTGACTGGAATTCGAACTCGGCACTAATTTCTCAGTCCAAGCCACCATCCATTACTCCACCATACCTTCTCCAGAGATGTCTTTGTGTTGGTTTTATACAGGACACTTCGTATGAACTTTTTGTGGCACGACTTGGTATCTTTGTTTATTATTATTATGTCATTTTTCATCATATTTCGATTTCTGCTTTGGTCTCACTACCAACCAAGTCTGCGGGGAGACCTAAGGCAGGTAGTAGCGTGTTGTTATGGCTCCATTTCATGTTTTTCTATCTTCCCTATCATCCCCAGCATTACATAGATAAAGTTTTCCTTAGTGTGTGGGCTGTACTTAATAAGACAATTTTTTGTATATCTCTTAAGCTGGGGTTTCCAGGGATTCTTTCAATGTGTTGTTTTGTTCCATTTTTTATCATTCCAAGTGCACCTACTATCACTGGCACAACTCTTGTTTTCAATTTCCACATTTTTTCTATTTCAATTTCCAGGTCTTTATATTTTGACAGTTTTTCAAATTCCTTGATTGCTATGTTACAATCCGCTGGACAAGCCATATCAATTAATAGACAAGTTTTCTCTTTCTGGTTTTTAACAATAATGTCTGGCCTGTTTCTTCAATTTTTCTGTCTGTGTAGATGGTGTAATCCCATAGAATGGTTACATCTTCTATTTCTGTAACCGGTGCTGGGTGATGTTCATACCAGTGTTTGTTTACAGATTTTCCATAATGTTTGCATATTGCCCAATGTAAATATTGCCCAACTCTATCGTGGCGATTTTTATATTCATTTGGGGCAAGCACAGAACAGCCTGAGATTAGGTGGTCTATTGTTTCTTGGTGTTTATCACAAAACCTGCATTTTGGATCCATATTATTATGCATAATATTTGCCTGAAAGTTTCTAGTGAAAAGACTTTGGTCTTGTGCTGCAATTATTATTATTATTATTATTATTATTATTATTATTATTATTATTATTATTATTATTATTATTCTGCTGGAGTTTTCGTATGATTTAATCTTGATGAATCAGAACATACATTGTGCTTTCTCTTGTCATTTTCATGAAAAACTAGGGATCAATAATAAGCCCTTTCAACATCTGCTTGAAAAGACAAACGAAAGTGAATTTAAAGAAAAGGGCCAACTATATTCAAATCTTCTGACATACAGAAGGACATATATATGACGAGGCAGTCCGGCACTCTTTGTTCTCAATGAATTCATTTCCATTTCTTAGGACTTTGCTTTCTCGAAATCATTTTCCCTATTCTGATTCGCCTGATAATTTCATTCACATTGTTTTCCATTTTCTATTACTACAGTTCTTCAGTCAGTTAAGTGCCATACGTGATATACGCTTTGGGCGATCATGTCTCGAAAGAAACATGACTGAATGGGAAGAACATTATCCTGCAGATAAAAAAGGGAGGAATAAGAAAAAGAAAACAGGAGGAAAGTAGAGAAAGGAGACAATATATTTTATATTTAGCTCCATTAAAATTTAACAAAAAAATCTGTTTAAAATAATAATATGGCCGGACTATTGTAGTCGGTTTAACATCTAAGCGATGATATTCTAGCTGAAATAGCAACGAATGTAAAATTGGAAATTTATATATATATATATATATATATATATATATATATATATATATGTCTCATCGGTTAGTTAATAATGATAGTAATAAACGTTTTATTGAAAATTTAAAAAAAAACACCACTTTTATTATTAAATTTGTTTAATTCGTTTAAAGGTACGGTCCAGCGGCGGAAAACTTGAAACCAAGATCTATCATTTTGAAAATGAGAGTCTGATCTCCAAATACTAATGAATAATAAATAGGTAATAACCAACACCTTCTTTACCTTCGCTTATTATACTAAACGCATTGTGATACCCTTCTTATACCTACCCATACAGCTTATATACACAATGCTTCAAGCAAATTACAAAACTCTCCTATATATATATATATATATATACCCTCCAGTCACACTCCGGGGAATAACGTGTAAGGAAGCAGCTAATAATCTTCTCAAATATTTTACCGTCACTTTTTGTGGCAGTGGTGTATTCGTAATTCATTAATAGTAAATACCGTAGTTAGTGTGACCAGCGAGGCATGCGACCAGCGTTGCACGCGACCAACGATGCATCCTACAAGTGTTGCATGCGACCAGCGTTGCATGCGACCTGCTTTGCGACCCACTTTTCGACTCCTTACCTATTAGCTGAAATTCCTACCATAGTTTACAGAAGAGACTATGTTCAACAATTTAATGTAGCGAAAGCTGGTCGTTTTCTTACCAAAAATAATTTATGTGAAGAAAGACAAATGGAAAAAATTTCTTAGCTGACACGTATAGTCCGTTTTTCATTGTCGTTATTTATATTGTCTGTTTATATGTTTAAAACTTTAATCTATTACGCTATAATCCACTAGGGCAATTATCAGTGGTGAAATTTTTGCTTTAAACTTAACCGGTCTGCTGATTAGTGTTGCTACAGCTGTGGATGCTTGTTATATTTGACTGCTGCTGATGGTGAACTGCTTCTGTTTTTGAAGACCAACTGTATTTTTGCCTTTGTTAACTCCCCCGATATTGTATTTATTTATATGATAAGCCGACTAAGGAAATCCTCATCGCCTGACATACGCAATGGTTCTTTTAGGTCTCGAACAATCGCGTATTCTTCATTAACATGTATTTTCAGTTGAATGTCTTTCCACTGAAGATATATATCCTCAAACAAGGCGTATACTGCTGTTTGGGATTTCTAACTAGTATTATATACTAGTATTATATACTAGTTATTATATACTAGTATTATATACTAGTTATTTATATACTAAATTGTAGTGAGTTGTAGAACAGTTAACACACTTTAGTGCATACAAAGATGGAATGGTGTGTGGACCGAAATCTAAATCTAATCTAAACTTATTTATAAATGGTACTTTGTGTGTGTGTGTGTGTGTGTGTGTGTGTGTGTGTGTGTGTGTGTGTGTATCCGTTACCTATAGACTCCAAAACGGCTGAACCGATTTTCTTGAAAATTTACACAGTTGTACTATAAGCGTCTGCGAGTGTTCTTAGCTAGGTTTTGTGTCGAGGTACCCCCGATAAATATCTAAAATCGATAATCGAAAAAATCGGGTTATAGAAGGAGTGGTCCGATTATAAACAAATTTGATACGCTTATAGACAAAGACATAAGAAACGATATTCAGACGTTTCAATGTTGCAGTTCTTACAATAGTGCAGAAAATCGATAATATATATATATAAAAGGCAAGTTGTTTGTGCGTGTATCTGTTTATCTGCCTGTATTTCTGTATTTTTTCAGCCCTTTTATTTTAGTTTTTGCTTCGGGTTTGGCTCTAAGTAGGTATAATTGTAGTTCTTAGGCTCAGCCATGATACCATTTACTCAGAGGACTTATTTGGCGTTCAAAATTCATACGACGAAAAAAACTTATTTGATATCGATACCAAGAAATCAAAATTTGACTTACATCCATTCATTTTTCTTTCACTCTACGGTTTCGCTTTAACTGGAAAAACTATTGCTTTTTAGTCTTTCGTGCCAATTTCCAAAGAGTCTGAGCTCCAGGACCATGGATTAGTTTTAAAGCTTTCATTACACCCGAGCAACGCCAGGCTATAATGCTAGTAACTATATAAAAAAAGGCAGGAATCCAGAGTGTCATTGATCGTAAAAGGAGATCGACTGCGTGCGTCACATGTTCACTTTGTCGGACTCTCTGCCTTTGTGCGGAGAGGAACCCAGACGAGACTCCGCCGAAAAGTACTGTCCCATCTGGAGAAAAGCAGACAAGAATCTTTACCCGAGCTTAAGGGCTCGGTTTCACGTTAATTGGCCTTGTGCGGCATCTACCTCGGGCATCTGCCAACGGGAGAAGGTCGTAAATAATTCGAAGTATCATTGCGAATCTGAGGAGATTGACTGCGTGCGTCAGTCGTTCACTTTGTCGGACTCTCTGCCTTTGTGCGGAGAGGAACCCAGACGAGACTCCGCCGAAAAGTACTGTCCCATCTAGGGAAAAGCAGACAAGAATCTTTACCCGAGCTTAAGGGCTCGGTTTCACGTTAATTGGCCTTGTGCGGCATCTACCTCGGGCATCTGCCAACGGGAGAAGGTCGTAAATAATTCGAAGTATCATTGAGAATCTGAGGAGATTGACTGCGTGCGTCAGTCGTTCACTTTGTCGGACTCTCTGCCTTCGGGCGGAGAGGAAACCAGATGAGGCTCCGCCCAACTGTAGAGTCTCGTCTGGGGAAAAGCAGATAAAAATTTTTGTCCAAGCTCGGTTTTATAACCCATTAATTGGCCTTGTACCGCATTTACCTTCGGCTTTTGGGAGGTCGTAAATAATTCAAAGGGTCATTGACGAGTATTATCGGACTGTGCTCTCTGCGATTCAAACAACGCAACCATTAACACGGAAATTGTGCTGTAGATACTTCAGCACACATAATCTGGAATCCTACTGCCACCTCGGCGAGACAACATAGTGTAGACTGAACTCTCTAGCATTGGGTGGAGGTCTATTCTGAATTCAAAATTGTGGAGAATACAATGAGAAAACATTTCACTATCAAAGTCAAAGATAATAAAGAATGGGAATGTCGTATGTGATTCGCCTCATGTCAAGCCATAATTGGTATTGTTGTTGGCGTTAAACTAGATCATCAGAAAAGCCCTATGTATCAGCGAGTGACGTACAATATGGCTCATTAGCTCCCTATTCAAGGTCTAGGCTGCTCAACATTAGTGGCTCTCTTTAACAAGTAGTCGACCAAGATGCACTTAGGTAAAGAACAAAGTAGTCGACCAAGATGCACTTAGGTAAAGAACAAAGTCGTCGACCAAGATGCATTTAGGTAAAGAACAAAGTAGTCGACCAAGATGCACTTAGGTAAAGAACAAAGTAGTCGACCAAGATACACTTAGGTAAAGAACAAAGTAGTCGACCAAGATGCACTTAGGTAAAGAACAAAGTAGTCGACCAAGATGCACTTAGGTAAAGAACAATGTAGTCGACCAAGATGCATTTAGGTAAAGAACAAAGTATTCGACCAAGATGCACTTAGGTAAAGAACAATGTAGTCGACCAAGATGCACTTAGGTAAAGAACAAAGTAGTCGACCAAGATGCACTTAGGTAAAGTGCACATGGGACGACTAATGACAGGACGATATATAAGGACACACTTGAGAATGGTTGAGGGAGCGAGTCACTTAAATACACGCCCTAAATCACACAGATGCTCGCTAATATTAATTAACACGAATATCGAGAGATTCACTCTTAGAACAAGGACAAAATTGCAGGTATCTGGGAAGAGCTGTGATCACCTAAGCTTTTAGTGGAAATATCAGGTCACGTGCTCTTGCTATTCATCCCGAAGTTCTCAACAAAATACAAAGAAGGATCTGCAATGTAATCGGTCCTGACTTGGCATCTCGACTTCAGTCACTTTCTCACCATAATGACATGGCTTCCCTCTCCTTTTTCTACAAATATCTTTATGTTAACTGTTCTGGCTTTTACCTTCCATATGAACTTGAGTCATCTTCTACCGTTGAAATAGCTAAATGTAACCGCCGCTTCTATTTCAATAGTACCTTTTCTCTCACTTCCCGCCTGTGGAACTCCTTCCCGTTTACATGCTTCCCTGATAGTTACAATCTCTAAAAATTTAGATGCAATGTCAATTGCCATCATCAATCTTCTTGAATTCCGTCCATCTTTTATCCTTTCTTCAATAACTCTGTGTCTGGTCTTTTCTCTCGCTGTAACCCCCTACCCACTAGTGGCGATCCCACCTTGCTCGCGGTGAAATTATTTTAAAAAATGGCATTTTAAAATAAACAATCATGAATCACCACACATTAGATGTAATCCAGAGAACTCCTTTGCATGATTAATGTGTTAGCCACTGCTCTACGGTCGGTGCTCAAGTGCTTCTCACGTGTTTTCTCTCGCTTCACCGCACATTATTTAAACGGTTCGCAAAATAAGTGTCTTTCGTACTTAAAGTAATAAAATTCGCAGATAAGAAGTGAAAATAATGTTTTCTTTAACTTGTACGACTAGCTCTCTTTTTCTTTTTCTTCTTTTTCTCCGCATTCATGTTCCACACCCGAAAATACCACGAGAAATAAAATGAAAACTGCAGAAACAAACACTTGAAGACGGTGAGAATTGAACAAAAAACGCATTTCAGAAAAGAATTCGGTTTGTAGGAAGTTTGTTTAAAAAAAGAAAAAATGCCTAAAACTCTCAAGTATGTTATTATAATGGCTTAATTGTTTTTCTGTTTTAGATTTAATTCACATTTTTAAAAGGTTTTGTCTTTTTTTTTTTTTTGCTTGTTTTTAAATCCAACATTTGAATCGTCTTTTGTTTTACGTCCTTATCAACAAATGATTTCGTCCAAGGTTCTTGTCCGCCTATCAATCCTGAGTCTACGAGTAAGTCTAAGCAAACAGAAACAAAACTTTTTTAATTAAATGAGAAAATTATTCCCGTGTGTATTTAAGTGCACAAGTGGAAATGTTTTGTTTTGACGACCTGGTGTTTTTCGTTTTTCTTTTTTAATAAAAACTTCATAATTAAAAAATTATAGTGATAGAAAAATAGTTTACGAGCGAGGCTCACTGTAAAGAGTTGAATCCTTCTTCTTCTTCCACACAACCGGCCACAATTATTAGGCGACCCCAGATTTTAAAAGAAATTATGTATTTCATACTATTTTTAGTATTTATTGTCAAATGAAAATAGAATAGTTCTTTTGTTATTATTAATTTGTAAAAATTTACAAAGCAAGGAAGCAAAGACGAACTAGTCCGAATCACCCGAAATTTTCTTCATTCTTTCATTGATGAAACTGCAATATAAGTAATTATTAAATATTTATAAATTCATTTGATGCACATGTTATTTTGCAATATTAACAAAAGAACAATGTTATATTCATTTACAATTATTCACTTGGCTATAAATACTAAAAAATAGTATGAAATACATCATTTTTTTAAACACTCGGGTGGCCTAATAATCATGGCCGTTAGTGTATGTGCCTTTGTTCTTTTCGGACGTAGGCGATCATGGCTTTCCACGTCTTCCTATCCCTGGTGGCTCTTAACACGCTTTCTCCTGTTACACCGCGCAATACTCGTTCTGTCAGTCACCTGATCAGGCTCTTCAAATATGTTATTCGCTGCTTTCCCCTGTCTCTTTTTCCCTTTATCTGGCCTGTTAGTATCAGGTTTTCCAGGCCTCCTTCCTCATTGCATGTCCCAGGAACTTTAGCTGTCTTTCCCTGATGCTCAGTACTAATTTTCCTTTTCGTTTCCATCCTTCCCCAAACCTCATTATTGCTCACATGCTCGATCCATGATATCCGCAACATCCTTCTGTAGAACCACATTTCAGTTGCTTCAAGTTTTTCCTTCATCTCTGATGATATTGTCTAGCATTAACTGCCATACTGAAGAACTGACATCACATAGCAATCCAGTACTCACTTTTTTGTTTCTAGCGAAATTGTCCAACATTTGAATCGTCTTTTGTTTTACGTCCTTATCGTCCTTATTTCATCCTAGGTTCTTCTCCGCCGAGCAGTCCTGCGTCTACGGGTAAATCTAAGCAAACACAAGCAAAACTTTAAAAAACGGGAGTGAATATTACTCAGTTATGTGCCATACGTGATACACCTTGGGTGATCATGTCTCTTTCGAGACATGACTAACTTGGCACAATTTTTTCCGCAGTAGGTTGTCATTACTTTCTGCAGTAGACTGGTTACCTACCAAGGCTATAAAACCCAATCTGTCCTGTTATTTAGCCCATAGCTAGAGGGAAGGGACAGATGAATACCTTTCTCAAGAGTACCTGCGCGTAATTAATCGAAGCGAATTTAACTGGAATTAGATCTTGACACACTGGTTTCTTGTTACAAGCCGATCTCTACAGCACCACAACGCATATTTACAACGCACTTCGGATTACAATGCCAAACTTTTGATCCTCTGTCACTTGTTAAAACACTTCCTATAGTATTTGTCTATATTTCTGAGAAGAGGTAGTATTTACAGTATTTACATTATTTGGACTATTGTCCTCATCTTTGTTGCCATTTGTACGACGTTTAATAATAGATCATTTTATTTGTCTATATTTCTGAGAAGAGGTAGTATTTACAGTATTTACATTATTTGGACTATTGTCCTCATCTTTGTTGCCATTTGTACGACGTTTAATAATAGATCATTTTATTTGTCTATATTTCTGAGAAGAGGTAGTATTTACAGTATTTACATTATTTGGACTATTGTCCTCATCTTTGTTGCCATTTGTACGACGTTTAATAATAGATCATTTTATTTGTCTATATTTCTGAGAAGAGGTAGTATTTTCAGTATTTACATTATTTGGACTATTGTCCTCATCTTTGTTGCCATTTGTACGACGTTTAATAATAGATCATTTTATTTGTCTATATTTCTGAGAAGAGGTAGTCTTTACAGTATTTACATTATTTGGACTATTGTCCTCATCTTTGTTGCCATTTGTGCAACGTTTAATAATAGATCATTTTATTTGTCTATATTTCTGAGATGAAGTAATATTTACAGTATTTACATTATTCGAACTATTGTCTATATTTCTGAGAAGAGGTAGTATTTACAGTACTTACATTATTCGGATTAATGTCATCATCTGTGTTGCCATTTGTACGACGTTTCGGTCGTTGGACTCTCCGGCCCTCTTCAGGTGCTAGGAATTTCGAACCAAACACTTCCTATATATCTAAATTGTTGTACTTGTTTAGTTTTGATAGGGCCAATTTGTTCCTTTTGTTCACACCCATGTATTCTGTCTTCTATCAATTTGATGTAGTCCTTTCTTTTTGCTTTCCTTTGCTATCTTCTATAGGAGAAGATTCTGTGTCTGCTACCAACACTGTATCAGCTGCATATCATACGTAGTTAAAACTGCGGCCACTAATAACAAATCCTGGTAGAACTCGTAATTATCTCAGAACCACTTCATTGTATCATTTGAAGAAGTCCGGTGTGAAGACACATTCATATTTTGCACCCCTTTCTATGCTTGTATTTTTACTGAATTCATTATCTATCCGTTTCCAAGCTGTTTACTGACTGTATAGCTTCTGGATAATTCTAATATACTGCCCCAATATAGCTGCTCCATTAGTTGTTTGTTACGTATTTTATTAATATATAAAAATGGCTGATAGCAAAATGATGGTTTAGTGATCCAGACGGAGTTGTTCTACTGATGTAAGGAGGGGGTCCGCAAATTAAATTTATACGTATGCATGTTTATAGAAGAGGGGCTGCTGCAATTATTATAGATTTATTCTTTCGGGCTAGTTTGTTCAGCGGAGTGATATTTACAAATTGTTCCAGAAATAAAATCATATGGAAGGGTGAGTGAAAAGAGAAGCAGAAAACAGAACATGAAACAAATATTTGAAGCTATCAGGGGAGCTCGTCATATTCTCGAGAATTAGATCGATCGTGCGGTGAAAATGCTTCGGCTGTGTTCCTTAAAGACAAAGCTTACGAGAAATCCTTAGTTAGGAAGAGGTTGTTTTTTTTTTAAGACAAACGAACAAGTACCAATCAAAAATGTAATTGCTTCGATCTGATAACAACAACCAATCACCAACATTCACATGAGAATAAAAAAAGGAGGTAAAAATTAGAGAAAAGGTATTTCAAAATGGCGGTTAAAATTGGGAATTGAAATGACATCAAAAGACGACATATACCTAGCATGATTATTACTGGAGGCTAGAATGCGAAAGTACAATTAACTGTTTAATTCACTTAACTATGCTTCAATATCATCATTTAATTTGTGTCTCTGGTGAAAGAATGATAGAAATTAAAGGAAAAAGTGGAACCAAGGAATAAATGGAGACGAGAAAGAATGAGCAAAGATGGAGAAGAGGAAATAGTAAACCAGAAGAGGAAGAAATAAGAGAAAGGAGGGAAAACTACATGATTAGAGAAGAGAAAGATTAAGCAAAGATGAGGAAGGGGAAATAATAAAACGGCAAGAAATGTGAGAAAGGAAGGAAACTAAAAACTGAATGGGGACGATATAACAACCGGGAGTTGAAAGAGAAAGGAAGGAAAGAAAGAAGGAAGGAAAGAAGGAAGGAAGGAAAGAAGGAAGGAAAACAAAAGTATGTCGAGGAAGAATGGGCAAATATGTGGAAGACGATATAACAAACAAGGAGTTGAAGGAAGGAAGGAAGGAAGGAAGGAAGGAAGGAAGGAAAACAAAAGGATGTCGAGGAAGAATAAGCATATATGTAGAAGACGATATAACAAACAAGGAGTTGTTAGGAAGGAAGGAAGGAAAGAAGGAAGGAAGGAAGGAAGGAAGGAAGGAAAACAAAAGGATGTCGAGGAAGAATGAGCAAATATGTGGAAGACGATATAACAAACAAGGAGTTGAAAAAGGAGGGAAGGAAGGAATCAGGAAGGAAGGAAGGAAGGAAGGAAGGCAAACAAAAGGATGTCGAGGAAGAATAAGTATATATGTGGAAGACGATATAACAAATCAGGAGTTGAAAGAGGAAGGAAGGAAGGAAGGAAGGAAGGAAGAAAGGAAGGAAAACAAAAGGATGTCGAGGAAGAATGAGCAAATATGGGGAAAATAATATAACAAACCTGGAGTTGAAGGAAGGAAGGAAGGAAGGAAATCTAAAAAAGATAGGAGACGAGGAAGGATGAGCAAAGATGAAAAATAGAAGAGAATTTACCGCGAATCAAACAAGGAAGATATAAGAGTTAGAAGTAAATTAATATTTGTTATTTGTTTGGACACAAGGAAGGATGAACAAGGAATAAAAAGAAAATTAAATCGGGAGAAGGAAGTGAAAGAAATATGAGTAAAGAATGAGAATCAAAAAATGATTGGAGACGTGGGTAGATGCGCAAAGGTAGTGGAAAAAATAAAATGGAAGAATGAAGAGGAATAAATGTTGGGAAGAAAACCCAAAGAATAATTGGGGAGTAGGAAGGATGAACAAAAATTAGAAAGAGGGAAGATGAAACCGGAAGAAGAAAGAGGAAGGAAGGAAGGAAGGAAGGAAGGAAGGAGACGATATTATAAACCAGGAGTTAAAAGAGGAAGGAAGGAAGGAAGGAAGGAAGGAAGGAAGGAAGGAAGGAAAACAAAAAGAATGACAGCGAATGCGCAAAGGTAGTGGGAAGAATAAATCTGAAGAATGAAGAAGAAGAAATGTGAGGAAGAAAACCCAAAAAATAACTGGAGACGAGGAAGGATGAACAAATATTAGGAAGAGGGAAGATGAAACCGGAAAAAGAAAGAGAAAGAAATGAGAGGCAGAAAGGAAAACCAAAAACTGACAGGAGACGAGGAAGAGTAGGCAAAGATGCGGAAGCGGAAATAATAAACCGGAAGCTTGAAGAGGAAGTATTGAGAGGAAGAACGTAAAAGGAAGAAGTGAAAAACAATGACTAAATATTGATAAAATGGACACAGAATGAGCTGCAATTAGTCAATTATTTGACGACGCATTGCAACGTCGAACTAAACAAGACAATATCTAAACTTCGTGCTTGCAAAAAAAAAAAAATCAGAAAAAAATAAAAACACAGTGTTTCAAAATGACGGTTTTTTTTCCTTGACATCGCTTGACTACTCGGAACATTTTATCGTTTCCCCTCAGGGCGCAGGCGATCATGGCTTCCCATAACTTGATGACCTTTGTAACGCTTAAATTCCTTTGTCTTTTTTATATTTCTCCTAAACCTTCTTCCGACATCCACTCAAGCTCACTAAATACGTTACACGTTGTTTACCTCTGTCACTATTGCCTTGACTCTGTCCTGTGAGTACCAAATTTTCCCTCCTTCTTCATTATACCCCAGAAGCTTCAATTGTCTCTTCCTGATGTGGGGCAAAGATGAGGAAGCGGAAATAATAAACCAGAAGCTTGAAGTGGAAGTATTGAGAGCAAGAACGGAAAAGGAAGAAGTGAAAAACAATGACTAAATATATAAGTATATGTTTCCCATTTTTTCCATTTTCTCTAAATCATTACTCACATGTTCGGTCCATGGTATTCCCAGAATCCTTTTGTAGACCCACATTTCTGTTGCTTGAAATCTCTCTCGTGCTTCTTCATCTTTGGGAAGATTGTTCAGCAATACGGGAGGACAGATACCACTAACAGTAATGTGCTCTTTTCTAACAATTAACTTTTCTGTCTCTTAATACTCTGCTTTTAAAAGACATCATTATTGACTGTGGCCGTCAATAATGAATCCTGGTAAAAATTCTCGTTCTTTCGGAATTACTTCGCTGCATAGGTTGACTAAGTCCGGTGATAAAACGAATCCTTGTTTTATAACCTTTTTATGTATATCTGTTGAACTTATTTTCTATTTGTGCGCAGGCAATTGAATATTCTAATATCCTTCCCAAATATATCAAAGCTGTTCAAAAAGATCTCTGTGGCGTACTATATCAAATGCCTTTGAGTAATTTATAAAACACAGGTGCATGTCATTTTGCAATTTGTATTGCTCTTCTTGATTATATTCTGAATATAAATATTACGTTATTAGTCAAGTTTTTTTTAATGAATTAGAGCTGTAATAACGTTTAATCATCTGAAAAAGAATTAAACGTTATTAGTCAAGTTTTTTTTTAATGAATTAGAGCTGTAATAACGTTTAATCATCTGAAAAAGAATTTATACATTTTTTTTTATTCTTGAGAATTTAAACTAAAATATTGTGGTGACTAAAATAGGAGGCCAAAAGAAGGTATTGTAGTCACCTAGGGTAAGTCTGGGGGGTAGTGGGGGTGAAGTAAGTGCTCAGTCGTCGTCGTCTAAAATAGTAATTTTTCTCCCGATCGAACCAGGGCCAAGGGACTACCGATTCTTATAGACGCTCTAGCCTCGTCGAATCACGTTGAACGAGACCTAGAGAGATTAAAAGGAACTACATTCTGTCGTACAGCAGTTTTTTTTTGTTTTTTTTTATAACAACAGGTCTTTTATAATGCTCACTTGTTGCGCACAGGAGAGTGCTGAGTTACCAGTCATTTTGACTTTCGTTACCGTTACAAGGAAGACTTCGCTTGTAAGCAACGTCAGAATTTTCGTTGCAAGCCTTGACATCTTCTTTCCTCCCCCGCTACTTGTCGGTGAGATAATCCCGATAATATTAAACAGTGAAAATGCCAAAAAGAAAATATTAGAAGAGAGGAAAATTTTATAAAAACGCAAGAAAAGTTTATTGGCCTGCTCTGTCATATATATCCTCCATGAAAACAGTGAATGCAAGACAATCTTTTCAGAGATAAAGGAAGATTCGAATCATCGAGCGGTCTTTAACACAGATGTAATGACCAACGGCAAGTTGGTTTTTTTTTCCGAGGCTGCACCGTGAACATATTCCTCGGCATAAATGGGAATCGCCTGATTCTGATCGCTTTCGAGGCTGCATCATGGACATGATGAGCAGCAAGAATTTGGACCACACGATGCGGGTTTTCAGTTGATTCTGAGGCCGCATTGTTGACATGGTGGTCAAAGTGCACAAGAACTGCATTGTGAACTTGATAGCTAACATACACGAGGACCAATTTATTCGAGTATTCACTTTCAAACGAGGCTAAATCATAACCGACATGCACAAGGACCACTTGATCCGGGTATGCAGTTGCTTCCGAGTTCGCATCGTAGATTTATAGCCGACATGCATGAGGACCACTTGACCAATGTATGCACTGCTTCTGCTGCCGAATCGTGGACTTGATAACTAGCATGCACATGGATCTCCTGATCAGTATGTCCAATCGCTTCCGAGTCCGCATCATAGACTTTATGTCTAGTAAGAAGAAGGACTACCTGATCCGGGTATACAGTCGCTACCGAGGCCGCAACATCATTTGCTCTGATTTTATGCCTAAAGTTATCTGATAAATTAATATTTACTCAGACTCCATAGATTCCTAGTACTTATACATAGCCTCACTCTATTATAATGTAAAACCAACAATTTATCTCACAAGTTTTATATCTTCAAATTTCTGTTGAGCTCGCTTTCTCGCAAGCAAGTACTATAAATCCCTCACTTGTTTCCCCAGCCATCAGTTAAATAGCAGACAAGGCTGCTTGTATTGATAGAAACCGGGTGAGCAACACTTTACATGCTGAAGCTGTGAGACGAAAGAGGAAGATAAACAAGAATAGAGATATATGGGGATATACTTTTAATCTATGATATTAGGTTGTCCTAAAAGTTCGTAAACACTTGCGAAATGGGTCTATCTGGTCCATCGAGACAAGCGGTGGGTTCAGAAAGGGCAAGAGACACCGTCGATTCCAAAACAAGATCGATTTTGCAAGAAAGTCATGTTATGCGTTTGGTGGATCTTTGAAAGAATCGTGCATTTTGAGTTGGTTCCGAATGGTCGTGCCATCAGTGCCGAACTTTACTGTCAGCAACTTGAGCGGGTCTACGAAAAGTTGAAGTAAAATTACTCGGTTCTGATCAACCGAAAGCGCGCTTTGATGAAGCAGGACAATGCTAAGCCACATACCGCCAGGAAGACCAAAGACAAGTTTGAAGAGCTGAATGGCGTTGAGATTCTGCCACATCCAACCTACAGTCCTGACTGTGCTCCATCAGATTACGGCCTTTTCCGCTCAATGCAACACTTTCTGAAGGGCCGCCGATTCGACTCGTTTGATGAAGTTGAGGAAGCGTGTCAAGAATTCTTTGATTCGAAGCCGACTGAATGGTACTTTGACCAGATCCGAAAGCTTGCAGATCGATGGCAGAATGTCTTGGAAAATGATGGTCTTTATTTTGAGCAATAATTTTTGTTGTTTTTGCGAGTAAAACTTCAATTTTTTGCAAGTGTTTTCTGGTAACTTTAGGTTACTTGGCGAGTAAAATTTCAATTTTTTGCAAGTGTTTACGAACTTTTGGGACAACCTAATACATGGCGTTTTTGGACTAGGAAAATATTTCCACGTTTACCTTTGACCATTTGTTCTGATTTCTCAAAATACAAGAGAGAAGAAAGATGCAAATCGGTAATCAATTATTACGTTTCAGATCAGACCAAAAATAGACTATTGCTGTCATTCAGGCTAGAGCTGTCCGGTACTAGGACAACTGCATACCGGACAACTGCATACCAGAACATTTGCATCCCTAGACAAATATATCTCTGGATATTTGTCTATATTTCTGAGCTGATGTAGAATTTACTGTATTTACATCATTCGGACTATTGCCTTTTGTACGACTTTTCGGTCGTTGTACGCTCCGGCCTGCTTTAGGTGCTAAGAATTTTCGAACCGAACCCTTTATAGTAGTAGTGCCTCTATACCCACTTAAGGACACATGGCCCAATGGATATAGACGTTGCTTAGTTCCTTGACTTGATGCAAGGAGTTGTGTGTTCAATACCAGGCTACAGCAGTGGTGAACAAGTAACTTGAAGGGTTCGAGGGAGATAACTCATGACTTCCAATCGAGGCTTTACGCAAGGAAATGAGGATGATATACCCCAGTGACTGCAATAAAGAGTTTGGTTCGAAATTCCTAGCACCTGAAGAAGGCCGGAGCGAACAACGGCCGAAAAGTCGTACAAAAGGCAACAAAGATGAGGACAATAGTCCGAATAAGCTAAATACTTTATCTTAGGATAATTGCGAACCCCAGATAATTTTTCGAAGCATTTAAAGACAATTATAATAAATTTTGTAAAATCTATTGGCAGTAATAGCATTATCCAGGGACACAATTATCCGAGAAGCAATTGTACAGGTACACAGCTATCTGTACATACAGGAAATGATAGTTGAAACCTCTTGGAAACTTAATGAGATAACAGGCTTTTGAGAATTTAACACTTACAGGACATATTGAAGGTTTGCTTGTATGGCAACAGTGAATCACCTACATGATGTGCTTCTAGTAGAACAGACGAGGAGGGATGATAAAATGAAAAAAGCTATTTAGAGTGACAAGACAGGTCGTTGTGGAGAGCTGTGTTTGGCATACCTCTTGAGAGATATAGCCCGTAAAAGTAGATACAGTAAATATGTTCGTTGGCTTCAGTTCTCATTTTCATCTGATTGTTTTTTTGTTTTTGTTTTTTTTTGTTTTTTTGTTGTTGTTTCTAGTGCTGAATAAAAAAGAAGCAAAATTATGATTCCTATATTATCATAATACTAGCAGTATAGGCTGGCGTTGCTCGGGTGGAATATAAGCTTTAAAACTAATCCATGGTCCTGGAGCTCAGACTCTTTGGATGTTGGCACGAAAGACTAAAAAGCAATAGTTGTTTCCAGGTAAAGCGAAACCGTAGACGGAAAGAAAAATGAATGGACGTAAATCAAATTTTGATTTCCTGGTATCGATATCAAATAAGTTTTTTCGTCGTAAACTGGATTTTGAAGGCTATGAGTAAATGGTATCATGGCTGAGACTAAGAACTACAATTATACCTACTTAGAGCCAAACCCGAAGCAAAAACTAAAATAAAATGGCTGAAAAAAATACAGACATACAGGCAGATAAACAGACATACACACAAACATCTTGCCTTTTTATATATATGTATATTATCGATTTTCTGCACTATTGTAAGAACTGCAACCTTGAAACTTCTGAATATCGTTTCTTATGTCTTTGTCTTTGAGTGTATCAAATTTCATTAAAATTGGACTACTCCTTCTATCACCCGATTTTTTCGATTATCGATTTTCGATATTTATCGGGGGTACCTCGACACAAAACCTAGCTAAGAACACTCGCAGACGCTTATAGTACAACTGTGTAAATTTTCAAGAAAATTGGTTTCAGCCATTTCGGAGTCTATAGGTAACGGACACACACACACGCGCACGCGCACACACAGACAAAGTTCCATTTATAAATAAGTTTAGATTTAGATAATTCAATTTCCTGAAGACTTCAAGGCATAGTTAATGATCGCAAGTTTCTAAAAAAAAAGGACTAAAATTTAAAAAATCAAAAATTTATTTTTGTTATAAATGCAATGAAAGATTAACTGTGTTTAAAAAAATATTTCAAAAATTGAAAATAACTGTAATTTCACAAATTAATCAAAAGTTATGAACGTTGTGAGCTATATCTTTTAAGACATTTATCTTATTTTTAGGAGTGAAATTATCTAATAACGCCATGATTGTCTTATTTGCAATTTTATTTTTGATAAAATGAGAGGTTATGTTAACCATCTTTTTGCTTTTTTTTTTTTTTTTTTTTAATCATATCACCCCGAGCAAGGCGAAAATGCCACTGATGTGCAGGGGGCTACGTAAGAGTGAAAAGATTGGAAAAGAGAAAAACCGGAAACCACATCCTAAACAGGAAACAAGGGATGAGCCTCTTCACCTGTTCAATAGATGTGGGTGGAGTGTGAACCGGGCGATGTAGAATAATTAAAAGTTGGCTTGCAGTTAGCAACAGTTAAGAAAATATAGTAACTTTAAACGTTACCAGATGTACGTAATTATCCAGGGACGCTTTTCTCTATGGACACAAATGTCCTAGTGCCCAATTGTCGTGGTGCAATTGTCCGTCCACCAGAGCTGTCCATTCATCATTTTCCAGCCTTGAGCTCAAAAGCTGCACAAGCCTGACTATATTCTATCACTCGTTCAGGCGAGCTACATCTCTTAGTTCCACCAGTTCAAACATTTTTCAGCTAAAACTCGCGATGCCTAAATCACCTAAAAATCCAAAAAAGAATCTGCACTGTTATCGGTCATGACCTAGCATCTCGGATTCAGTCACTTTCTACCACTGTAACTTAGTCACCCTGCGTCTTTTCTATATATATTTTTATGGCAATTGTTCTGATGAGATTTTTGCTATTTTACCTATATTTTATGAATATACGCGTAATAGTGTAAGCTTGACATATAAGCCTCATCATTTTATTGTTGTTATAGCTAAATGTAACCGTAGGTTCTATGCTAATGGCTTCTTTTGTACCACGTCTCACATTTTGAACACTAACTCGGGCTTATTGCTTCCCTGTGAAGCTTGATCTTCAAAAATTTAAATGTTGTATCAATTGTCATCTGTTATTCTATTGTCCTCTGTCCGTAATAATGATTTTTTCTCGAATTGTTCACACTTGGTAAATCTTTGTATCTTAATGACATTATTGCCTTGCTTCGGCCAAAAGAATTAATATATATTTGATCTTCAAATATTTAAATACAGTGTTAATCCTCATATGTATCCTTAATTCTTCATTGTTCGCTATTCGTAATAATATTTTTACTCGAATTTTTCCCACTTGGTAAATCCTTGTGTCTTAAAGGCTTTATTGCCTTGCTTGGACCAAAAGAATTAATATATATTTGATTTTCAAACATTTAAATGCAATGTTAATCTTGATGTGTAACCTTAAATCTTTTATTGTTCTCTCTTCGTAATAATGTTTTTCTCGAATTTTTCTCACTCGGTAAATCCTTGTGTTTTAGGGGCTTTATTGCCTTGCTTGGGCCAAAAAATTAATATATATATTTGATCTCCAAAAATTTAAATGCAGTGTTAATCCTAATCGTTCTCCTTAATTCCTGTTCTTTTATTGTTCCCTCTCCGCAATAATTTTTTTTCTGTCGAATTCTTTCACACCCGGTAAATTCTTATGTCTTAGGGGCTTTATTACCTTGCTTGGTCCAAAAGAATTACTATATATATTTGATCTTCAAAAATTTTAATGCAGTGTTAATCCTTATCTTTCTCTTTAATTCCTGTTCTTTTATTGTTCCCTCTCCGCAGTAAAGTTTTTTTCTGTCGAATTCTTTCACACTCAGTAAGCAAAAGATACAACCCAAAATGCCAAATACAGGTGGGGGATAACAGAATCAAACAAGTCCAAGAATTTAAGTACCTAGGAAGTGTTCTAACAGGAGATGGAAAGTGCGACACGGAGATCCGAAGGCGAATTGGCATGGCAAAGGACGCGTTCCAGAAGATGAGCAAAATACTAACACACAGGAAGATCTCAATAGAAACGAAGAAAAGAGTGCTAGACTGCTACGTGATGTCAGTTCTTCAGTACGGCTGTGAATGCTGGACAATATCATCGAAAATGAGGACAAAACTGGAAGCGGCCGAAATGTGGTTCTACAGAAGGATGCTACGGATATCGTGGACTGAGCATACAAGCAACGACGAAGTGTTAGAAAGAATGACAACAAAAAGGAAATTGATGCTGAGCATCAGGAAGAGACAACTGAAGTTCCTGGGACACGCAATGAGGAAGGAGAGCCTGGAGAACCTGATACTGACTGGACAGATAGAAGGAAGGAGAGACAGAGGAAGGCAGCGGATAACATATCTGCAGAGTCTGATCAGGTGGATGACGGAACGGGGGTTGCCAGGAGCAACAGGAGCAAACATACTAAGAGCCACAAGGGATAGAGAGACGTGGAGATCCATGATCGCCTACGTCCTGAAGGGACAGGGCACATAGAAGAAGAAGAAGAAATCCTTGTATCTTGGAGGCTTTATCATCTTTATTCTTGTATTATATTGTTCATATCTTTGTGATTTTCAGTTCTTATTTTATCTCCTTTCCAATATTTTTTCAATGTCTGCTGCAACAATAGTAACAGAAGATAAAAGAGTCATCTTCATTTTTCGATTGACTTTTCTCTGAACGTTTATATTGACCATAAATTAAACTTTCTCTTATATTTGAACCGAGCATTTAGACAATATTTTTCTGTTCTTCATTGATGTTGTTCTTCTTCGCCTTTTAAGTAACTAACTTCACGAAATCGCTGAAAATCAGGATACCCTGATGAAAACATGCCGTAAACGTAATGAAAATATAACTTTATCGTCAAAATCTTTGTTATTACTAAGAAGGATCAAAGTATTTTTCGAATATTTAATGAAATTCTTTATTCTCTTTTAGACCATTCTAAATCTTAATTAATAAACTTGTTTTTCTGCGGTTGTACTAACTTTTAGCATAGCAAATTTTAGCCTCTCTTTTGCGGAGCCAGACACATTAATTTGGAAATTCTTGCAAAAATACAATAATAGTGAGATTTTAATGAAATTTTCAGAAATTTTACATAAGTAAATGAAATTATTTTTTAATTTTTTCATTAGAGAATCTTAGTAAAATATAATTTTTATACATGTGTTTTCATTACTTAATTTTATGTAAACTTGAGAAATTCAACGTGATAATTTTTAGTGACTATATTAATAACAAAATTCATCACTTTTAAGCGGAATTGTTTGAAGAATTTAAATCACCGAATTTCTTTTACAAAATCGTACCCTGTCTTACCGAAGATTTTTTTCTAAATCGAAAAATAAAAGACGCAATAAAACTATAAAACTGAGATATCATTTAATTAGAGAAGATATATTTAAAGACAATAATGTCTGAAGAAAAATGAATTTTTACAAGATCTGTTTTAATCTTTTTTAGAATTTTAAATTCAATAATATATAAACTTTTTCAATTGCTAAAAATATAGTTTCAATAAAGGAAATATTGTTATTAAGAAAGTTATATTTACTAATCATACATTATAAGGCTTATTACAATCTGGCGACCCTTGAATAATTTAAAAAGAATTTCGATTTATTTTTAGGTGTATATACGAGCAGAATTTCTAGTATAGGTGTTCAAAACTAACATTATGATTAAAAGTCACCTGTTTTCAGGGTTGTTTTCCTTTTCGAAAAAAAAAAAACAATCATGTAAATGTTATCGTTTCGTCCATCGTACTTTGCTGTGGACACATTCGGTGGTCATTCGGCTGCCAACAAATCAATTAACATGTCAAAAAGGCAACAAGTGCTTAAGAAATGCTTGTATACAACAATTTATGCTATAAGTAAGTAATATTTGTTTTAAATCAGATTAATTTAACATTAAATTTGTTAATTTTTCACAAATTTTAAGAAATATAGATTTTATTTTTTAAAAGCGAGAATTGCCTTTTGTTTACAAAATGGCTGATTTTATCGATTTTACTGAAAAAGAACCGTTTAATATAATTTTTGTTAGAAATACAACACAGAGTAATTTGCTTACTGGAAATAACAAATTTAATCATTTAGCTTTCAATTAAAACTAAAAGAAAGTTTTAAGAAATCTTTTTCATTTTTAAAACATCATTTTAAACCTTATGTATACCGAATTAGTGGCGTTTTGTGGCGTAGTGGGTATCAGCTTGGAACGAGAAATAGGGAAACCAAGTTCGAATTTTGGTTCCAATCCTTGCATTCACTTACGCACAAATACCCTTGGAAAAGGTATTAACCCGTCTCTTCCCTCCAGTTATGGGTTAAATAACAGGACAAACTGGGTTCTATAGCCTTGGATTGCAAGCAATCTACCGCAGAAAGTAATGGCAAACTATTGCGGGATAATCTTCTGCCCACTCAGTCATGTCAATTTCGAGACATGATCGCCAAAAGCGTGTATCACGTATGGTACTTAACTGACTGACTTACTTCCGAAGAAATAATAGCTAGCGAGAAAAAATAAAAAAGATAAAACAAAAAATAACAAAAGAGTTTCATCAGAAGAATGGTAAATGAAAAAAATGTGGCTGATTTGAAATATTTTTCGTTTGAATTTTAATAAAATTAAGCGAAAAATGTTTCACTGTTTGAGCTATGATAAAATGATATGATAAAAATTCTTCGATAAAAAAATTACCGGAATGAAGCAATACTGTGTCTATGCTAATGATAATAGCTAATTATTAATTAACTACTAATCAGCAAGTGTTATACAGATAAACACGAGGCGATAAAATAAGTACTTCGGATAATTTAACCAAAATTTCAAGCACAATACTCAACACCATATCAGAAAACTGGAAAAATATAATAAAACATTAAACACAATGATTTTTACAGTTCTTTTTCAGCAAAATTATTTGTAAAATATATATATATATATATATATATATATATATATATATATATATATATATATATATATATATATATATCGTATATATATATATATCGTATATATATATATATATATATCGTATATATATATATATATATATATATATATATATTATGAATTATGTTTTAGAACATGTACATTATTTTTTAATATATGTCCTCGACAATCATATGTTTGCTTCAACGTTGGGTACGTTTCTTCGGGAGGTAAAAGCGAGAGTTTTGCTTTTACCTCCCGTAGAAATGTACCCAACGTTGAAACAAACATATGATTGTCGAGGACATATATTAAAAAATAATGTACATGTTCTAAAACATAATTTATAATAAATATTCACAGCTCTATACAGCATATACCGAGCACTGTTTTAAATTAATGTTTTGGACGGGAAAAATTCTTTCTTCGTTCTGTACCCACTCGGATATATATATATATATATATATATATATATATATATATATATATATATATATCTTTTGTCGTTAACTCTTTTCGGCTTTTATGTTCTGAAAATATCTGTATTTCCATAGTTTAACACAGACTTGTACGTCTTCAACTCGTCTTATCAACAACCTGAAAAATATCAAGATTCGCTCTATCAACCAATAAATGATCTCCTTGCAGCCTTAACAACGTCAAATGACCTGCAAATGTTCCACCTAACCGCTGGCAATTTAAATGTTTATCATTCATTATTTTCAAGAAATTTCACAGGTTATCTGCCTTTATCCCGCCCCCACTCTCCGCCCTTCTTGTTTATGGCGACAAAAAAAAAAAAACTGAATAGAGTAAATCCCAAAAAGTAACTACTTGAATTATTAAGATTCTGTTTATTTCTCTTTGTGTCTTGATAATTCAATTTATCCTGCCTTTTGTAACTTTCGAATCAGTACTGTGCTATCAGGCGGAATACCCACTGTTTTATGTCAGAATATTATCTTTGAAAAAAATACCCGCAAACAACTCATTCGTCAGACCAAATTCACTTCTTTTCATCACTGTTTCTCTTTTGTTGAATCATAGAAAGTTGATAATTCGATGTAAGTTGTCCTCTTTCTGTCTCAGATAACAAGCCTGCCAAATTCATATGATGTCAGGATTATCCCAAATATTATCTGATGTATCCTCTTCTTCTTTTTCATTGGGCCTAAATGACAGAAATCCTTTAAAAATAATTAAACTTCAATGAATAATCTGTAGTCTTTGTCGTTAACTCTTTTCGGCTTTTATGCTCATGTCGGCCTTCGTCATTGTCGTTGATGTTTTGTTTTTTGTTTTTTTCATTGTTAGACTCATACAATTCTTTGCTTTGTCGCGTTCATCACAGCTATCAAGACAAGCAACAACCACATCCAGATGCATCCTCATCAGAAAACGTTCAAAAGGGTTTTTATCCTTGCAAATCTGCCCAAGGGTTTCGGTGATCATTTTATTGGGAATCATATCGTCAACTTGTTCGTTCTCTTCTTATTCTTTTTTGCATATACGCTATCTTAGAATACATACAATGTTCTAAAGTACACTTCGAAAATACACGCAAAAGACAACGGTTGAGGTGGATGGGTAGGGTTGTCAGGGCGGCGCAAACCCGTTGCGCCATCAGCTTTGGGGCGCGATGACAGTTCCATTATGAGGGGTTTATATCGTGCCTTTTTAAATGGGAAGGCGAACAGTTTATCGCAGATATTTAAAGAAGCAAATCATTGTTTTTGCATTCATGTACGTAGGCATGAATGTATGTAGGGACATCTCTCGGGAACCTGGTCGAGCGGTTAGAACGCCCGCTTTCCGACTGGGAGACCCGTGTTCGAGTCTTCACTGGTCATGAAGGTTACTTCTTGATGTTATCTGTCTGTGGATGCGACCCCAGCGTGCAATATCTTTCAAATGTCATTAAAGACCATATTAGATACATTATTTGAAAACCGTCAATCGGTGACGTCATGAGCGAAGGTTTAATGGTAACGGCGTTGCTCAAACTGCCCATCGTGACAGATGATACACTCTCTTTCAGAAACTGTATGTAAGGTCCCCTCAGCACAGTTGCGGCACAAGCCATAGGTACGAACTGTGGCTGTTGAATAATCACAAATGTGCCTCAGCCGTCGTCTGTTACAAGGATTAGTTATCCTTCCTAAAAGACGACTGTGTACATTAAACGAAAGTAGATAGCTGTCTATATTTCCAACATGAGGTATTGTAACTATTTACACTATTTACACCGTTTGAACTGTTATCCTCATCTTTATTGGCCTATTCACGACTTTTCGGCTGTAGTACGACCTTCTTCAGGTGATATTCATTGGAATTTCAAACCGAACCGTTTATTTGATCAACGGGCGTAGATAGTTCCGATTCCACGTCCCAAAGAACACATAGCTCAGTGGAAATAGCGTCGGTTGAGTAATCGATGAAATGACTTGACCCAAATAGTTATGAGTTCAATACCTGACCACCGCAGAGGAGACCAAAACTTGGAAAGTTGAGTTAAAGTAACTGAAACTGAGATACCCCCAGAAGGGGCCAACTAAAACATTTTTTATGCAATAGGCATTAAGAATGAAACGACGCATCATCAACGTGTGGGGGTTTGGAAAACCATTCGATACCGTGTAGAAGTATTTGAAAGTTTCCACCAGCTAATAATCCAACGAGTGCATCCGTATGAAGAAGGACAATTAGAACATCTTTTTATGAATTGCTGTGTTGAGGTATTAATTGATGGCCATTTGAACATACACTACCGGCCATAATTATTAGACAAGTCCAGTTTTTTAAAAGAAATGATGACATTTCATACTGTTTTAGTGGATAATTCTAAATGAAAATAGAATGGTTCTTTTATTATTATGACTCTGCAAAACTTTAAACGGCAAGGAAGCTAAAATGAACTCGTCCGAATCACCCGAAATTTTCTTCATTCTTTCATTGATGAAACTGCAATATAGGTAATTATTAAATATTTATAAATTCATTTGATGCACATGTTGTGCGATATTAACAAAAGAACCATTCTATTTTCATTTACAATTATTCATTTGGCAATAAATACTAAAAAGTAGTATGAAATACATCATTTCTTTTAAAAAACTCATTTTTCTAAAAATCATTTTTCTAAAACACTCGGGCGACCTAATAATTATGACCAGTGGTGTATGTTTATATGAACTTTTGTCCTTGTTTTGGTGTGAGTAACCCACCTCCAAAGTTTGTAAAATATTCATGATACACCATATATATATATATATATATAGCTCAATAGGAGTGGATAGGCTCTCCTATCGTTTGTGTCACTCTCCTCCCTGATCTTTCGAACAGGAGTAGATACTCATCCCATGATTTTTGTTTAGGATTGGGTTTTCGGTTCCCTCTAAAGACTTTTTCATTCTCTTTCACTCCCAGCAGACCGTCGCATTTTAGCCGCATTATTGTTTTGCGTGGAGTAAATCGGGGACACACACACACACACACACACACACACACACACACACACACACACACACACACACACACACACGGGAATTAATAAATATACATATGTGGATACATAGTTGCATAATATTATTATTCGGGTGTTAATAAAACTGTGCTCAATGTAGTATGAACATAACTATTTTGTATATATATATATTCATAAATAGACATATTATCCTACGTCGATGGCACGACTTGGAGTTTCACAAGTTACGCAATCATCAGATGAAACTCAGAGTCGTGCCATCGACGTAGGCTAATATGTATATTTATTAATCTAATCTAAACTTATTTATAAATGGAACTTTTTATGTGTGTCTGTGTGTGTGTGTCCGTTACCTATAGACTCCGAAACGACTGAACCGATTTTCTTGAAACTTTACAAAGTTCTACTATAAGCGTCTGCGAGTGTTCTTAGCTAGGTTTTGTGTCGAGGTACCCCCGATAAATATCGAAAATCGATAATCGAAAAAATCGGGTTATAGAAGGAGTGGTCCGATTTTAATCAAATTTGATACACTCATAGACAAAGACATAAGAAACGATATTCAGAAGTTTCAAGGTTGAAGTTTTTACAATAGTGCAGAAAATCGATAATATATATATATATATATATATAAAAGGTAAGATGTTTGTGTGTGTGTGTGTCTGTTTATCTGCCTGTATGTCTGTATTTTTTCAGCCCTTTTATTTTAGTTTTTGATTCGGGTTTGGCTCTAAGTAGGTATTATTGTAGTTCTTAGTCTCAGCTATGATACCAATTACTCAGAGGACTTATTTAGCCTTCAAAATTCAGTTGACGACGAAAAAAACTTATTTGATATTGATACCAGGAAATCAAAATTTGACTTACATCCATTCATTTTTTTTTCAGTCTACGGTTGCGCTTTAACTGGAAACAACTATTGCTTTTTAGTCTTTCGTGCCAACGTCCTCAGAGTCTGAGCTCCAGGACCATGGATTAGTTTTAAAGCTTTCATTACACCCGAGCAACGCCGAGTTATACTACCAGTATATATATGCTAGTGGCCATAATTATTAGGCCACCCCAGTTTTTAAAAAATAGTGTAGTTCATACTATTTTCAGTATTTATTGCCAAGTAGATAATTCTAAATGAAAATAGAATGGTTCTTTTGTTTTCATTACTTTGCAAAATTTTACAAGGCTGCCTTGTAAAATTTTGCAAAGTAATGAAAACAAAAGAACCATTCTATTTTCATTTAGAATTATCTCCTTGGCAATAAAGGAAGGCTTCTCTTCGCCCAGCAAATATGAAAAAGAGACTAGCATGGGGAGGAGAACAGAAAAAACTGGACACCGGATGAGTTCATTTGATGCACATGTCATTGTGCAGTGTCAAAAAAAAAGAACTATTCTATTTTCATTTAGAATCATCCACTTGGCAATAAATACTAAAAATAGTACGAAATACATCATTCTTTTACATTTTTTAAAACCGGTTTGGCCTAATAATTATGGTCGGTAGTGTATATATATATATATATATATATATATATATATGCATATATATATATACATATGTGTGTGTGTGTGTGTGTGTGTGTGTGTGTGTGTGTGTGTGTGTGTGTGTGTGTGCTAAAACCCGCAGAAGTGATCAAAGAAAATAAATATCAAAACATTGAAGTTAAGAGGCTCATCCCTTGTTCCCTGTTTAGGATGTGGTTTCCGGCTTTCTCTTTACCGATCTTTACACTTAGTTTTCTTGTTTTTTTTTTCAATTGGAGTAGATAGATCTATCTATTGCCCAGTTCACACTCCACCCATGTCTATTGAACAGGTTAAGAGGTTCATCCCTTGTTCCCTGTTTAGGATATGGTTTCTGACTTTCTCTTTTCTGATCTTTTCACTATTACGTAGCCCCCTGCACATCAGTGGCGTTACCGCCTTGCTCGGGGTGATACGATTTAAAAAATAAAAATAAAAAAATAAATAAAAAAGTGGATATTGAAGTCAATACCCAGCAGTGTTGAAGCATGAAACGGACTGTCGTCGCTTGGTGTTGACTTTAGTATCAACATTTATAATTACGTACACTTTACCCTGATACTGAGCACTTTAATCCATAAATATAGCATGCCTTAAAATATAATTTATCATATATATATATATATATATATGGTGTATGGGTAGGTATTTTAAGGCTATCACAAAGGAAGGTAAAGAAGGTGTTGGGTATTACCTATTTATTATTCATGAATATTTCAAGATCAGAATCTCATCTTCAGAATGATAGGAGAGCTTGATTTCACGTCCCTCCGCTGTTAGACTGTGCCTTTAAACGAATGGTCCTCTTTCGCTGCTACTGCTGTCGTTAATTGTAGTGAGTATGTGTGTATTTACCTGTTAGTTCATTTATGTGTGTGTATATTTATGGTTTATATAAGTGTGTGCAGTAGTAGGATTTGGCTTTTTCGCCTCTTTTGTAAAGTGATAGCGGTCGGCATTTTATGATTTGATGGTATGATTGTCTGCTTTAATTTATGGTTTAATATTTGCGCGTTGGTTCGTGGCAAGGTTTGGCATTTTTGCATCTCCGTCAGGCGCCGTTTCATGACCTATCTGCTTTAAATTGGAGGCATGTTTATTGCTACGATTTTCTACCCTCCGGTATATATATAGTGGTTTGGGAAATTTGTGGAATACTATGCACCGGTTCTCTGTATTCTGCTATTCCAAAAAGTTTGGTTGCTTCTGCACAAACCTTCATCACTAGAATCAACTGTTATGTACGGGTAGTCTGTCTGTTGGTCCCAAAAACTGAGCTGACTGACCCTCATACGTCGAAAATGACGGATCGCTGTCGGACAGTTCACCGACAAATTCTAAAAATATCTGAATATTATTATACGATTATGTTGTTAAACATCTGGACCACACGGTAAACCTCGTTTTTTGTAACCGTCTGTGGCATATTCTGTCAACCTTAATAAGATCATGGTTATATTTTTCGATTGCGTAATCTGAGTTTCTCGTTTTTCCTCCTATTGGGAATTTCTCTCCAAATAGATGGAAAGAAATATTGCATTTTCTTCAACCGAAGTGAAGAATAGTCAGAAGTCAGTAAAAATCTTACGTCTTTGATCTTAGATCAATGTTAAATATTCAAAATACGGTTTAAGTCTATTAATTTTTCTTTTTAGATTTAGTATCATTTTTTCACCTTATCAGTCAGTTGACTGCCATTCGTGATACACGCTTGGGCGATCATGTCTTTTTCGAGGCATGACTGACTGTACAAAAGACTTTCCCGCAGTAGGTAGCCATTTCTTTCAGCATTTGACTGGTTGCAAACCAAGGCTATAGAACCTAATCTGTGCTGCTATTCAACCCATAGCTGGAAGGAGAAAAGATGGAATAATATCTTTTCCAAGGGTATTTGTGAGTAAATGAATGTAACGAATTCAACTGGAATCGAAAATACTATTATACGATTATGTTGTTAAACATTTGGACGACGTGCTAAATCCAGCTATAGTGGACTATTTCGTTTTGATCGCTTGAAAAGACGGAAAGGACATAATAGAGGCGCTACTTGGTTTCAGTGAGAAAAAGAAAGAAATTAACTTTACGTCCTTACCTTATAAATAATGAATTATTCCATTTTGATCGCGTGAAAAGATGGAAAGGGAATAAGAGTAGTACTACTTGGTTTCAGTGAGAAAAAGGAAGAAAGAAACGAAAGTTATGTCTTGCCAATACCTCATAAATAATGGACTATTCAGTATTTTTTGCATCGAAAGACATAAATGAAATATCAGAGTTTCGATCTGATTTCAAAGAAAGAAAGAAAGAAAGAAAGAAACGAACGTTACCTCCTGCCAATACCTCATAAATAATGGACTATTCTGTTTTGGTCCTATGGAAAGACGCAGTAGACATCTCCGAAGTGCTGCTTGATTTCAGCGAAAGAAAAAAAAATGAAAGATACAAGTGCTTAACGTCTGTTTCAGTGAAATTGAAAATTTTACAATTTCAAATCTTTTCATTTGTACCCTCTTACTTCTAAAGTAAAAATCAGCATTCATATTTTGATTGTTATTGCAATATTTTGTTCAAATTGTTAAGCTCAAATATTTATCTATGCTACAGTGGATCTCTTTGGATATTTTGGTTGTTGTAGAACTCGCCATCGGCTTATTCAATCCTTAAACTATGAATAAAACTCTACCAGGATATTAAAATAGAAGGACCATGATATTTTCTACTAATAGCGTTGGTTAGTTAGAGTGACTTGACCCAAAAAGTTGTGAGTTCAATACCTGGCTAAAGCAGTGGTGAACAAATAACTAAAAGAGTTGAGTTAAAGGGAAATAACTACGCGGCATCCGGAAGTGGCATCGTAAATAGAATGAGAATGATATACCCCAGTGATCAAAATAAAGAGTTCGGTTCAAAATTCCTAGCACCTGAAGAAGACAGGAGCGTACAACGACGGAAACGTCGTAAACATGTCAATAAAGATGAAGACAACAGTCCGAACAGTGTAAGTAATATTATAATTTCCAAGTGTGAATAGAAAAATTCTCGACTCGTCCGATTTTAGGAAGTGGATTTGGCCGATAACTTTTCAACATAATCACCAATAATATGTCTTGTAATGGTAAGTGCTCGTAAGTCGTACGATTTTGTGGCTCGTTCATTGGTTAAACATAAATTGGGGATTTCAGTCTGATTTTGTATTTTCACCTCTGGTCATGTTCGTATTTTCACCTCTTATTAAATTTTGAAATTTAATTTCCCCAAAACTTTTGCCTAATATTTATTTGTAGGAAACTTTTCGTCTTCCATTTTTATTACTGCTTCCATATTGAAAAAAAAAAAATTGATAACTGCGTATAAAACAAACAGTCCACTAGGCAAGATGGGATGAAGAATAAATAAGAGCACTCATTTATGCGAGTTTAGCGATGACCTGTGACTAACCAATTGCAGAAAAATAAAATAGTGGGCGGAAGTAGAAATACGACGATTGCAATCGGAATAACAAGTCTGAGGAAATAGAGAAAAATAAATCGATTCCTAACAAAAGTCGCAAGGCCCCGGAGCCTCTAGAATTACCGCGGAGAATTTTTTTAGTGTTAGAAATTAAGTGAAAATTCAACGTTGCAAATATATATGAGAAAAGCAATTTGAATAGAAATGTTTTGCCCGAAGCCAAATATTCAATTTTAAATGAAATCTTATTGTATTTAACCTGTTAGATGTTGGGTGTATTTAGTTGGAATATAACTGAAGGAATAACGGAATGAAAAAAAAAAACAGGAATAAAAAAAAAGTGAAAGAAATAACCCACGTATTGGTGATTTCTTTCTTTTCTTTTTTTTTTTATCTTATCTTTCTTTCAGTTTTTCATCGGATTTTGTATCTTTCTCTTTTTATTCTTTCATTCTTTCTTTCCTAGATTTGTCACTTTATAGAATAGAAAGAAAAAAATTTCGCTCGAAGCCGAATCGTCAATTTGCATTGAAATTTTGTTATCGTTATACACTTTTATTGCACACAACATTTTCAGGATTCACAATTGACAGAAAAAGAAATGGTGAGGTGGAATTGCATTTTTAGAGAAGAAAGAAATTTTATGTGCAATTCTTGATTTTCTTTTTTAATTCTTCAACCAATACAAGGTCCAGGAGTCACTCAAGGTAGAAGGTACTGAAAGTTGTTATATGAACGTAAAACTAGGAGCTTAATACAGATTTTGTGCTCGTCAATAGGGAAAAGATGGACTCCTTCATTAATAACGCAAGGCCGCATGCAACAAAAAGTAATGACGAACGTATCGTCTTAATTACTAATTACTTAATCCAATGTGGCAGTTGAGAATAAATTTTTATTTTGTGCACAACAGTGGCAGCATAGACAGTGGTTTAAGGGAAAAGTATTGTTTTCCTCGATGACAACGCGAGGCCGCTTACAGCAAAAATAGCACAGAAAATACGTTTTGTCTTGTTGTTATAGACCGCCCGCCATATTCACCGGAACTTGCCCCAACCGGATTTTACCTTTTTTGATCGCCTTGATCAAGATAAAACATCTTCTTTAATGAAAACAAGATTCAAGATTTTGTGGAAAACATTTTCAAAACCGGCTGCATTCTACTCAAATGTTCATGAGAGCTGCCTGATAAGCGGCAACAAGTTACAGATCATTATATATATATATATATATATATATATATATATATATATATATATATATATATATATAAAGCACCTAATGAGCCAGACGAACCTACCTAGGTTTCACCTAAACGGATCGTTAGAGAAAGCTTTCCCAGACGATCCGTTTAGGTGAAACCTAGGTAGGTTCGTCTGGCTCATTAGGTGCTATTTATTTAGTTTGCTCTACCTTTGTATTAAGCGCTTTCTGTTAGATGATTACTTGTGTCGGGTTTTTTTCTTTGGGCTTTGTGCTGATTTCTGTCCGAATACTTTTGACTGACTTTTTTGCCCTAAGCTCTCTTTTTTTACAACCATTTTTTCCTTCGTTCGATAGTTTTCGAGCAAGGTTTTCGAGACGAGTATAATTATAATCTAGTTTATATATATATATATATATATATATATATATATGTAAATTGAATAGAACGTAATTCAAGGATCAGTTGAATACATCCTTGACACAGGCCAATATCGACCTCGAAAGCTGGGAAATCGTTGCTACAAATCAGTTTTCGGTTGGGGTGACCGAAATTTCCGAGTCCAACCGTCAACACGAAGATAAAGTTATAAGGAAAGCTCGACCCTCCCAGTCACGTCCACCACCAACAATCCTCTGTAACTTCTGCTCACCGCTGTTCAGGAATAAGATGGGTCTTCACAGCCATCTCCGTCACTGCCAACAAAGAGGAGAATGGGAATAAGCAGATTGGATGACGGTCCTGATGCACGGGCCATGAAATTTTATCGCTTTTCAGGTAGATTGTGTATTTCATTATAAAAAAACGATTCCAGTTTCACTTTCTTTTTCAAAATGATAGGTGGACCTGGAAAACAACATCAATTAAGAAATGCTTTCACGCTCCTCAAAACATACAATCTCTCGATTAGTAGCCTCATTGTCAGACGAGTCACATTTCAACACCTTTTGGGCAGATGCGTGTAGATGGGACTACAACAGGCTAAGAAGGGGGTTTGTCGAAAGGCTGTTGTACGGCTGTTTGGGGTTTTGTAGCTACAAATAAACTACAAGAAAACTGAATGCAAGGTCATCAGTAAAAAGAGGACCCAAAAATACTAACTACAGGGCGGAGATACTAAAATCAAGTACTAATATTTAAATACCTGGGAAGTTTTCTAACAGAAGATGGAATGTGAGACAGTGAGATCTGAATGCGAATTTGGATAGCGGAGGATGTATTCCAGAAGCTGAGCAGAGTATTAAGAGACAGGAAAATTTCGCTAAAAACAAAGAAGAGAGTACCGGATTGCAATATGACAGTGAATCCTGGACAATCTCATCAAAGATGAAGAAGAGACTTAAAGCAACCAAAATGTGGTTCTACAGGAGGATGCTGAGGATACTATGGACCGAACTTGGGAACAAAGACGAATTTTTGGATAGGATGGAAACAAAAAGGAAACTAATACTTAACATCAGAAAAGTCAGCTGAAGTTCCTGGGACAAGTAATGAGGAAAGAGAATTTAGAGAATCTGATACTCACAGGTCAGATTGAGGGAAAGAGAGACAGAGGAAAGCAACACGTAATGTACTTGATGGACTTGATGGCAGAGCAGGGTTTTGTTTGGGTAACAAGAGAAAGTATGCTAAGAACCATTAGGGATAGAGAACTGGAGAATGCCATGATCGCCTACGTCCTGAAAGAATGTTGTGGCCTGTTATCACCAGGAAGAAAGGCATGAAAAGAAGAAGGTAGGTTGAACCAGTGTATTGAAATCACCGAACATATAAAAAATTAGAGTGTTATTAGTCAGCAGATAGAAGTGACCATCCGAACTGTTAAGTTACACTGAGTCTCGACTGTCTCCGTCTAGGAAGTTTCACAGGTTAGTATTTATGAGGGAGGAAGAGTTCATTCCAATGTAGATAGGGCACCATAACAAAGGAAACGATACAGAGAAGTAGAATGATGTTGAATGAATCTTGTCAAAGTCTTCAGTGGGCTGTCAAATCAGAAATTATCTATAACTTAACAGATTGACAGCAATGTTTGATGTTCCAGTTTATCAGTGCCCTTTGATGTGTGGAAGATTTGAGACGAGCTAAACTCATCTCTATCGATTCACATAAAAACCGGCAGAAATTTTAATCAAAAACTATCAAATGGCTGCCCCATAAGTGGCACCAGGTAATTCCAAATAATAATGAATATATAACTGAACAGACCCAGTAGCCGTTCCTTCTGGCTTTCAACCGACCCAAAAGACAATCTCCATTGAAAAGAAATATTGTGTGTTTGGTGGGCAAATTATTCATCTAGAGTTCAGAAGGTTCAATGAAATGCTATAAATGCACATTTATACATCGGGCAGCTGCAACAGGTTTGTTTGAATAGTTCCTGCGATCTTCGATAAAAAAGGCTGTTCTCTTCCATGATAAATCAAGGTCGCATACAGCTGGAATAACACAGAAAAGAAATGGGATTGGGTTGGTCTGTTTTACTGCCAACTGCCATATTCACATGACCTGCTGCCTACCAACCGACCCAAAAGACAATCTCGATTGAAATATGTTTGTGTCTTTTTTGTTTTTTTCTTTTTTAATACTGCGAAAGTCTTTGATGGATAAAACCTTCTCTAATGAGAACCAGCTGAAAATATTTTTACATAAAAACATGTAGAATTTTACTGAAAAACTATCGAAGAAATTCCTGATAAGTGGCAACAAGTCGTTTCAAATAAGGGTGAATGTATAACTATGTTATTGTGATTCATTTTAGGAAGATTAAATTTGGTAAAACAATACACACAGAAAGAACTTACGACCCAATACTTTTAAAATTTTGTGGTTTACTTATTGGTTTGTTGCCAGGCTGTTGTGCAAGCTGGTTGTGATTCTGTATCGACGTACAACATATTGTGCTGGAGTCCTAAAGGTCCGCTTGTATTTTTACTATTTTGTATTTTCATAATTTCATACTATTTGCCCATAGCTGGGATCCTAACAGGTGTTATCACTACAGGTCAAGGTGGACCTGGAAACAACATCAATTAAGAAATGGTTTCACGCTCCTCAAAACATACAATCTCTCGATTAGTAGCCTTTCTGCCGGATGTAGTCTAACATCAGGCCCAGGACAAAGGAAATTATTTATAAATCAGTCTATTATCCTGGGTTACTTATATCACAATGATAACAATGTTTGATTTTTTGCAGTTTATCAGTGTTTTATTTTTATATGAGTAACATATGAGTAACATTTTCAGACGTGCTAAACTCGTTTCTATCGTTTCAAGCCATTAAAAATGCAAGTCATTGAAGAAGAAAAAGATGAATAATAATGACAATATTAGTCGCTTCCTTGTAAGGAAACATTTAGTGTTCATTAACCTAACATCTAGTAATACTGTCAGTTGAAATTTACACAATTGTAGCTATTATCGCTCATCCCCGTATTAATAACGGTTTCCTAACCTTTTCGCTGAAGCAGTGTAGAATGCCAACATCTCTTTTATGTCATTATTCTCTCTTCCAGTTACTTCTTCTTCTATGTGCCGTGACGCTTCAGGACGTAGGCGATCATGGTCGCCCACATCTTCCGTCGCCCACATCTTCCTGTTCCTTGTTGGTCTTAATATATTTTGTCCTGTTATTTTTCCCAAACTCTGCTCTGCTATCCATTTATTTAAGTATGTCATTTGCTGTTTCCCATGTTTCGCTTTCCCTCTATTCGCCTTGTCAGTATCAGATTCTGCAAGCCTTCCTTCCTCATAACGTGTTCCATAAATTTCAGTTGTCTCTTCCTGTATGAGTTTCCTTTTCGTTTTCATTTTCTGCAAAAACTTGTCGTTGTTCACATGCTCGGTCTATGCTATCCTCAGCATCATTCTGTAGAGCCTCATTTCTCTTGCTTGGAGTCTTTCCATCATCTTTGAAAAAATTTTCCAATATTCGCTGCCATATCAGATGACAGATATCACATAACAGTTCAGTATTCTTTTCTTTGTTTCAAATAAAACCTTCCTATAACTCAGTACTCTTCTCAGCTTTTGGAATGCATCCTTGACCATACCAATTCGTGTCCGGATCTCAGTGTCGCACTTTTTGCCCACTGTTAGAACACTTCCAAATCTACCATCCGTCCGTGCATTAAATACTGCTGCCATATCTGGTCGGGTGCTCCTGGTATCCACCAAGGTGTCCTTGACAAAATCCAACTGAGAATCTGTAATGTGATCGATCCCGACTTGACAGCTCAGATACAGTCACTTTCTCATCGGAACAATGTGGCTTCCCTGTGTCTGTTCTATAAATACTTTCACGGCTTCTGCTCCGATGAATTTAGCTCACTGGTACCCCCTATATATGAATTTACTCGAGCCACAAGATTAGCAACTAGGTCCCACCCTTTTACTGTGAAACCAATAAAATGTAAACGCAAATTCTACTCCATCAGCTTCTTTTCTTGCACTTCCCGCCTGTGGAATTCCCTTCCGTTTACTTGCTTCCCCGACAGCTACAATCTCCATGTAAAGTCAATAGTCATCTCCTATCTCACTAACTTGCATCCTTTATCTTATGCTCCTTTCTCCATCCACTCCATTCTCATCAGTATTCTCATCCTTCTCATACCCATTTCCTGACACGCCTTATAACGTGTCATTCTTTCTCTTAACTGTCCTCCTATGTAACCCCCTGCACAACAGTGGCAGTAAACTGCTTTGCTTGGGGTGATATGATTATAAAAAAAAATTAAATTTCTGTACTTGCTTGATTTTAGTATCTCCGAATTTTAGCTGTTGCTGCTTGTAAATTTTACTGCCTCCAAAACAAAATTCTTTTTTCACCATCGTAGGCAATCTTTCCTGCCAGTCATCAGAATGTCTGAGCCTAGCCTCATGCAGAGCAGCACACTAGGAAGTTTAGACTAGAAAGTTTTTTCGTCTTGCATCCATCTTGCTCATTTGTAAATTTACAATACGTCCGTGCATTGAATACTATTGCTATATCTGGCCAGGTGCTTCTGTTATTCATCTTGAGATTCTCGTCAGAACCCATCTTGTACATTTATAAATCTACCATTCGTCCGGTGCATTGAATACTATTGCTATATCTGGTCAGGTGCTTCTGTTATTAATCTTGAGATTCTCGTCAGAACCCATCTTGTACATTTATAAATCTACCATTCGTCCGTGCATTGAATACTATTGCTATATCTGGTCAGGTGCTTCTGTTATTCATCTTTAGATTCTCGTCAGAACCCATCTTGTACATTTATAAATCTACCATTCGTCCGTGCATTGAATACTATTGCTATATCTGGTCAGGTGCTTCTGTTATTCCTCTTGAGATTCTGGTCAGAACGCATCTTGTACATTTATAAATCTACCATTCGTCCGTGCAATGAATACTATTGTTATATCTGGTCAGGTGCTTCTGTTATTCATCTTTAGATTCTCGTCAGAACCCATCTTGTACATTTATAAATCTACCATTCGTCCGTGCATTGAATACTATTTCTATATCTGGTCAGGTGCTTCTGTTATTCATCTTGAGATTCTCGTCAGAACCCATCTTGTACATTTATAAATCTACCATTCGTCCGTGCATTGAATACTATTGTTATATCTGGTCAGGTGCTTCTGTTATTCATCTTGAGATTCTCGTCAGAACCCATCTTGTACATTTATAAATCTACCATTCGTCCGTGCATTGAATACTATTGCTATATCTGGTCAGGTGCTTCTGTTATTCATCTTGAGATTCTGGTCAGAACGCATCTTGTACATTTATAAATCTACCATTCGTCCGTGCAATGAATACTATTGTTATATCTGGTCAGGTGCTTCTGTTATTCATCTTTAGATTCTCGTCAGAACCCATCTTGTACATTTATAAATCTACCATTCGTCCGTGCATTGAATACTATTTCTATATCTGGTCAGGTGCTTCTGTTATTCATCTTGAGATTCTCGTCAGAACCCATCTTGTACATTTATAAATCTACCATTCGTCCGTGCATTGAATACTATTGCTATATCTGGTCAGGTGCTTCTGTTATTAATCTTTAGATTCTCGTCAGAACCCATCTTGTACATTTACAAATCTACCATTCGTCCGTGCATTGAATACTATTGCTATATCTGGTCAGGTGCTTCTGTTATTCATCTTTAGATTCTCGTCAGAACCCATCTTGTACATTTATACATCTACCATTCGTCCGTGCATTGAATACTATTGTTATATCTGGTCAGGTGCTTCTGTTATTCATCTTGAGATTCTCGTCAGAACGCATCTTGTACATTTATAAATCTACCATTCGTCCGTGCATTGAATACTATTGCTATATCTGGTCAGGTGCTTCTGTTATTCATCTTTAGATTCTCGTCAGAACCAATCTTGTACATTTATAAATCTACCATTCGTCCGTGCATTGAATACTATTGCTATATCTGGTCAGGTGCTTCTGTTATTCATCTTGAGATTCTCGTCAGAACCCCATCTTGTACATTTATAAATCTACCAGTCGTCCGTGCATTGAATACTATTGCTATATCTGGTCAGGTGCTTCTGTTATTCATCTCGAGGTTCTTGGCCAAATCCAAAGAAGGATCTGCAATGAAATCAGTCCTGACTTGTTATCTTGGTGTCAGTCATTTTCTCGCCAACGTAACGTGACTTTCTGCTGTCTTTTTCACAAATATCTTCATACAAACTTCTCTGACATGCTTTTTTTCTGGTGCCTCGACGACATGACTTTAAGCATGCAACTAGATTGGCATCTAGGTCCCACACTTTTACCGTTGAAATAGTTAAATCTAACAGTCATTTACTTATACTCTAACAGCTTCATTTTTCGCACTTACCGCTGGTGGAACTACCTTCCGTTTACTTGCTTCTCATCATAGCTACAATCTACAAAAATTTAAATGCAACGTCAATTGACATCTTCTATTTTCTTAAACCCCGTTCATCCTTCTTTAATACCCACTCTACCCAGTCGTCTGTCACTAACTCATAAGTAGCAGTCCCGCTTGGGGTGAAATGATCTAGAAAAGAACGAGTAAAGCAATATTGTGATTATACAGTCGTTTGCAAAAGTCTACACCCCCTTTGAAAATGTATATATTTTGTAAAATTTAAAAAGAAACAACACATCTTTTCAATTCCAATGATTGTTAAATGATAAGCAGATCCATTACACTTTCCTTTGATTTAAAAATTACATTTTAAAAATTCCGCACTGATTCTTAAAATCATATAACTTAGAAAAATGTCTTTGCAAAAGTCTACAACTCTTTTGGAATGTCTTAAGCTAAAACTTTGTGGATGATCCTGCTGCGTCAATTTTCAACCTGCAGACGCCACGAGTAGCCGTCCACGAGCTTGCTGTAGTGGTCTTCTGACAGATTTTGCCATTATTCATGGTAGAACTTCTCGAGCTGTGTCAGATTGGATGGGGGGACGTCGGTGCACAGCCAATTTTAGGTTTCGGCATAGATTTTCTATAGGATTGAGGCTGTAATTTTCCTGCTAGCAAACCAAGCTTTAGTGCTTTTTTGACACAAGCTTGGGGTCGTTAACTTGTTGAAACTTCTATTGTTTACGTATTCATTCAAACACGTATATTTTTTTCATTTATAACAAAGTAATTGCCTTAGTTTACTGGTAAGCATTGATCAATTAAAGCCTATTAAAATGGTCATGTCCCAGACATATGGCCTAGTGAACAAAAGTGTTGGTTAATGATGTAGCTGTCAGGGAAGCAAGTATACGGAAGGAAATTCCGCAAGTGGGGAGTGCGAGTAAAGAAGCTGATGGAGTAGAAGTTGTGGTTACATTTTAATGGTTTCACTGTAAAATGGTGGGACCTAGTTGCTAGTCTAGTAGCTCAAGTAAATTCATTCAGAATGAGGAACCAGGGAGTTACGCTCGTCGAAGCAGAAGTCGTGAAAGTATTTTTAGAAGAGACAGAGGGAAGCCACATTACATTGGTGAGAACGTGACTGGAGTTGAGCTACAATGTTAGGATCAATTAAATTGCAGATTCGCCGTTGTATTTTATCAAGAACCCCGAGATGAATAGCAGGGGCACCCGAATGTGACAGCAGTATTTAATACAGGGGCGGATGGTAGATTTATATATGTGCAAGATGGATTCAAACGGGAAAAACTTCCTGGCCCTACATCCTTGAAGCAGATTTAGCTATGGATTCGATGTAGTCATTCCACTTGTGGCCGGCTGAGAGAGTTAGGCTGAGGAGGCGCAGTGTTGCCTTCAAGGAGACTAGCCTAATCTATTATAATGGTGGGTAGGAGCGATTGTCTATAGTGGTTAACAGATAGCAACTTCGTTTTGGAAGCATTAAAATTCATGAGTCATTTCTTAACCCAGTCCACTACAGATTGGAGGTCCTTTTCAAGCTCAGCAGCGAGGTTCGCTTTGTCAGCCTCAATGGATTTCTGATCGAGGCGAGAGTAAATGGTGGTGTAGTCAGCGTACTTGGGATCTGATTATATCAGGGAGATCATTGATGAAGATCAGAAAAAGCGTAAGATCTAGAATAGAGTCTTGAGGGACACCCGCGTTCGTATGATAGTATCTGGATGCATGTCCGTTCAATACTACATTCATTACGCGATTTGAAAGGAACGACTGGATAAGATAAAACAGTCGTCCGGTTATACCATAGCCCCGTAGCTTGCCTAGAGAGCCAGCATGCCTGCATGCCGGCCGGTTTTATATTAATATCCCGCATCTCTAATAATCCTCTAATATGCGTGAACTTCAGAAAAAAGAAAAAATATGCATTACACTTCATCAAACACAAAGAAAAACTTTGTGCTGAAAGATTTAATTGGGGGAAGATATATTGATAGTTACCATTTAAACAGTTTATGATCATTTGACACAATGTCACAAGCATGGAGCGCCCCACGTGAAGCGAATTCTCTTGTAATGGAGTTGGAGAGGTACCGATTAAAATTAACACGGAACTTGATCGTCACTGAATAGCATTTTATTAATTCCACTACTTTGTCAATTTAAATTTAAATGTAAGTAATTTTCATGTATCTTTGCATTTCTTTATGCATGTATTTATTTCCCTTACTTTCATGTCACTGTTATGCTTAATTGAACGTTTGCCGTCACATGGCTTTTCTTCTTTTTAGCTTTTTAAAAAATTTCTGTGGCAGTTGGACTGTAAAGTTAAAACGTAGTAATTCTTTACCTTACTCATTTTTTGTAATTGGAGTAGATAGAGCTTACGTCCAGTTCACACTCCTCCCACCTCTATTGAACAGGCATAGAGGTTTATCACTTGTTCCCTGTGTAGGACGTTATTTTCAGCTCTCTTATTCTCCTTAGATCTCAGTATTTATGCTTCCACGATTTTCCTGCGACGTGCGTGGTCGGTGGCAACGTCTCATTGTGAGGGTACCTGGTTAGCAATTTTCTGGTTGCTGCTTCCGACTAGTCATTAGGAGCCCTAAATCTTGCGTAGCGTCAAAAACGGCTGCTCTGATCAACAGTTGCATAATATCTGTGTTATTGCAGTGCCATGTTTCGCATGGATAGGTGTCTCTGCAAGCGGTTTCGGTGGGCAACCCCAAGGCCACACTTTGCTGCAGCCAGCGGCAGTTCCCATCCAGTGCATGCCGCAGTTAATGACCGTCTGCCTCCTCTACTCGAGGTATCTCTTTATCAAAAACAAATCTGAATGACCATATCTCAGCAAAAAAGCTAATCCAGGCAACGTAAAACCACCTAAACCTCTTAACATTTCCTTTCCTAACAAAAAGATGTTTACATAACTCCGTCTCTGGGATCTAAGATAAATTATCAAAACTTGACCCTTATAAGGCGCTGGAGGTGATGGAATCCCTGTTATTGTCCTGAAGAAATGTTCCCTTGAACTCTCCTCTGTCCTATCTAAATTATAATTACTGCCTTTCTGCTTCCTGTTTTCCTGCCTGTGGTTCCTGTATTTAAGAACTCAGTGGAACCCTCAAACTCATCCAATTATCGCCCTATTAGCCTCCTACCAATTTTCGGAAAGTGTTCGAGGCTATTATCAATGCTAAAATAATTCTTAAGGGCGACAATGGATAGGGCTAAGTGGAGGTTCAAGATCGCCGACGTACTGAATAGTCACGTCACTTAACAGAAGAAGACCAAGAGTAAAATGTTAAGAGCGACAAGGGTGAAGGGAAAGTGGAGTTTCAAGATCGCCGACGTACTGAATAGTCACGTCACTTAACAGAAGAAGACCAAGAGTAAAATGTTAAGAGCGACAAGGGTGAAGGGAAAGTGGAGGTTCAAGATCGCCGACGTACTGAATAGTCACGTCACTAAACAGAAGAAGACCAAGAGTAAAATGTTAAGAGCGACAAGGGTGAAGGGAAAGTGGAGGTTCAAGATCGCCGACGTACTGAATAGTCACGTCACTTAACAGAAGAAGACCAAGAGTAAAATGTTAAGAGCGACAAGGGTGAAGGGAAAGTGGAGTTTCAAGATCGCCTACATACTTAAGCGTGACGCACAAGAAGAAGAAGAGCAAGAGAAAAGGTGTTAAGCGCTACAAGAAATAGGGGTAAGTGCAGGTCTAAGATCGCTTACGTACTTAAGGGTGACGGAACATAATAGTAAAAGTTCAAGAGAAAAAGAGGTAAGAGATAGGATTAATTGGAGGTAAGGAATACGATTAATTGGAGGTTCAAGATCGCTTACGTACTTAAGGGTTACGGCAAATAATAGAATAAGACCAAGAGAAAAAGTGTTAAGTGCGACAAAGGTTTAAGTCTCAGGGAACATAAAAAAGAATACCATGATAAATTGTGTTCAGTGGGACAAGGAATAGGGGTAACAGTAGGTCCATGATCGACTACGTTATGAAAGACACGGCACATAACAGAAGATGATTAAGAGGAAAAGTGTTAAGTTCGACAAGGGATAGGAGTAAGTGAATGTCCAAGGTCGACTACATACTAAAGCGTCACGACACAGTAAAAAAGACCAAGAGTTACAAGGGATGGTGGTCGTGGAGGTCCATGATCGATTACGTTATGAAAGGACAAGTGAGATAATAGAAGAAAACCAAGAGAAAATGTGTTAAGATAGACAAAGGATAGGGTTATCTGGAGGTCCAAAATCGCCTATGTACTTGATAATAATACATAATAGAAGACAACCAATAGAAAATGTGTAAAGAGTGACAGGGGCTAGGGGCAATTGGAGGTCCACGATCGCCTACGTACTGAAGGAACTTGACACATAAAAGAAGAATCCAAGAGATGAAGTGTTAAGAGCGACAAGGGATAGGAATAAGTGGACGTTCAAGATCGCATACATACTTAAGGTTCAGAGCACATAAAGTTCAAGAGAAACAATGTTAATAGCGACAAGGGATAGGGGCAAGTGGAGGTCCAAGGTCGCCTACATATGGACGTCACGACACAGTAAAAACAGACCAAGAGAAAATTGTTAAAACCGACAAGAGATTGTGGAAAGTGGAGGTCCATAATCGACTACATTATGAAAGGACAAGTTAGATAATAGAATAAAACCAATAGAGAATGTGTTAAGATAGACAAGAGATTGGGTTAAGTGGAGGTCCAAGATCGCCTACGTTATGAAAGGACACGGCACATAATAGAAGACTTTTAAGAGGAAAAGTGTTAAGAGCAACAAGGGATAGGGGTAAGTGGACGCCCAATATTGCCTACGTAAATAAGGGTCACGGGACATAACAGCAGTTCAAGAGAAAAAGTGTTAAGAGCGACAAGGGACTAGGGTAAGTGGAGGTCCAAGATCGTCCACGTACTTAATTATCACGGAACATATTAGAATATGACCATGATGAAATGTGTTAAGAGCAACAAGAGATAGGGTTAAGTGGAGGTCAATGGTCGCCTACTTTCTGCAAGGACACAACCTGGGCTCCGGCCTTCCGGCTGGGGTTCAAAATGACCAAAATAAGACCAGTTTAAGACCAGTTTAGACCAGTTTTGAACCTATCCACTGCTGTGGATAGGCAATGTTTTGATCAGTACCTGGGCGTACGGGCTCAGGTTCCTTACGTTAAAAAAGACCTTGTGTCACATCCCTCTCAAGTGGGGGAGAAGAGTAAATGTGTTAAGAGCAACAAGAGATAGGGTTAAGTGGAGGTCAATGGTCGCCTACTTTCTGCAAGGACACAACCTGGGCTCCGGCCTTCCGGCTAGGGTTCAAAATGACCAAAATAAGACCAGTTTAAGACCAGTTTAGACCAGTTTTGAACCTATCCACAGCGGTGGATAGGCAATGTTTTGATCAGTACCTGGGCGTACGGGCTCAGGTTCTTTACGCTAAAAAAGACCTTGTGTCACATCCCTCTCAAGTGGGGGAGAAGAGTAAATGTGTTAAGAGCAACAAGAGATAGGGTTAAGTGGAGGTCAATGGTCGCAACTTTCTGCAAGGACACAACCTGGGCTCCGGCCTTCCGGCTGCGGTTCAAAATGACCAAAATAAGACCAGTTTAAGACCAGTTTAGACCAGTTTTGAACCTATCCACAGCGGTGGATTGGCAATGTTTTGATCAGTACCTGGGCGTACGGGCTCAGGTTCTTTACGCTAAAAAAGACCTTGTGTCACATCCCTCTCAAGTGGGGGAGAAGAGTAAATGTGTTAAGAGCAACAAGAGATAGGGTTAAGTGGAGGTCAATGGTCGCCTACTTTCTGCAAGGACACGGTGCATAATGGAAGGAGGCCAAAAAGAAAAGTGTTAAGAGCGACAATGGACAGAGGTCAGTGGAGGTCCATGATCGCCTACGTTATTAAAGGACACCACAGATAATAGAAATAATTTAAGAGGAAAAGTGTTAAAGACGAAAAGGGATAAGTGGAGGTCCTTTATCGCCTACATTATGAAAGGAAACGGTACATAAAAGTCCAAGAGGGAAAGTGTTAAGAGCGATAAGGGATAGGGTTAGGTGGAGGTCCATAATCACCTATTCATGAAAGGACACCGCAGATAATAGAAGAATTTTGAGAGGAGAAGTGTTAGCGGGAATAGAGGTCCAAAATCGCCTACGTAAATAAAGGTCACATAACAGCAGTTCAAAGTGTTAAGAGCGACAAGGGACAAGGGCAAGTGGAGGTCCAAGATCGTCCACGTACTTAATAGTCACGGGACATTAGAATATGACCATGATGAAATGTGTTAAGATAGACAAGAGATAGGGTTAAGTGGAAGTCAATGGCCGACTACTTTCTGCAAGGACACGGTGCATAATAGAAAGTGGCCAAAAAGAAAAGTGTGAAGAGCGACAAGGGATAGGGGGAAGTAGTGGGCCATGATCGACTACGTTCTAAAAGAACACGGTGCATATTAGAAGAAGCCCAATTGGAAAATTTTTAAGTACGGCAGTCGTAGGGTAAGTAAGTGGAGGTCCAAGATCGCCTACATTCTGAATGAACACGGCACATAAAAGAATAAGACTAAGAGGAAAAGTGTTAAGAGCGACAAGGGATAGGGATAAGTGGAGGTCCATGATCGGCTGTGTTCTGAAAGGACACGGAACAAAAATAATAAGAAGGCAAATATTTTTTTTAAAAAAAGTTGCATAACATAATAATCTTGAAAATAAGGAAAAAAATGTCGAAAAAAATTTTTTTTTTCAGATACGACAGTGTATTCGCTTCAGATGAAAGAAAATTTATATATTTACATTAGGGTGGGATTTACTTATGTATCTACATATAGTTTCTTTTCTCTGTTTTATATTTTTATCATTTTTTTTTTCTGTGAATACATGTTTATGCATTCCGGGCACAGGAGGAAAAGCATTTGTCACAAAAATAATGAAAGGCATAAGACTTTTATATTAAAGACAAAAAGAAAATATATTAAATGAATATTAATAATCTATAAGAGAGATAAACAAAATGAAAAAAATAATAAAATTTAAATTAAATAAAAGAAAATATAAAAAATACAAATATTATTATTACTTTATTCTATTATTATTTCTATTTTACCATTATTTCTATGCATCAGAATGTCTGCGTGTGGGTCTTTCTTTGGGCGATCATGTCTTGAAAGAGACATGACTGACTGGGCAGAAGATTATCCCGCAGTAGGTTGCCATTGCTTTCTGCGGTAGACTGGTTGCCAGCCAAGGCTATAGAACCCAATCTGTCCTGCTATTTAACCCATAACTGGAAGGAAGAGACGGATTAATACCTTTCCCAAGGGTATTTGCGCGTAAGTGAATGCAATGAATTCAACTGGAATTCGAACTCGGCTCAATAATAGATTTAAAAAAAAGGAAATAATGAAATATAAATAAATAGATAAACATAAACATAACATAAAATAAACATAAACATAAACATAAAATAATGAAATATAAATAAATAAATAAACTCGGCTCAATAATAGATTTAAAAAAATGAAATAATGAAATATAAATAAATAGTTAAAATAAACAAAAATTAAATTCTGTGAACTTGCAGATGCATTAAATATTACCATTAATTCTTCTTTGGGATTGCCTCAAAATGTGGGCGATCATGTCTACACAATTCCAATTCCTTTGGAATATTTTTTTCTTTTTATTATATATCCTAAACCTTGATCCGCCATTAATTTACTGAGGCTCGATGAGTAAGTTATGTGTTGTTTTTCTGTCTCTCTTGTCCTGTGAGTATCAGATTTTTCGAACCCTCTTTCCTCATTATGTGTCCTAATAATTTCAGCTGTCTCTTCCTAATGTTAAGTAACACATCACTCAATAAGTCCCGGGCCTGACATATAGATGGCGCTACTATGCATGAGATAGATAGATAGATAGATAGATAGATAGATAGATAGATAGATAGATAAACACATCACTCAATAAGTCCCGGGCCTGACATATAGATGGCGCTATTAATAAAAAATACATATGATTTTTATGAAGCACTAGCCTTCAAATGGCACGTGACAAATTTTGGGCCCAATCGGATTATTAGTTTACAAAATATAGTTATTTCAGTTTTTCTATTGATGCAAATTTTTAAAACAGTAGAAAAATCTGAATTTTATGTATTCACAAAGCATTGTTTTTTTATGAGAAAAATACTGTTAAAGCGAAGCAATGGCTTGATAATAGTGATTCGGACGCTGCTCCGTCAGAAATAACGGTTAAAAGGTGGTATGCTGACTTTAAACGCAGTCATACAAATACAAATGATGTTGAACGCTCAGGTCCCCCCAAATCGGTAGTTGTCCCGGAAAACACACACACACACACACACACACACACACACACACACACACAAAAAAAAAAAAAAAAAAAAAAAAAAAAAACAACAAACTCATTTTGGCTGATTGTAAATTGCATTTGCGTGAGATAGCAAAGGAGTTGAAGATGTCAAAAGGAAGTATATCCACCATTTTGCATGAGAAAACTGTGTTCAACGTGGCTGCCGCATTCACTCCAGACACTATTGCGAATTCCATTAGCGAGTTTGCATACAATCTAGAAGAAAGAATAACTTTTCAAACATATTATACAAAGGGATCTTCAAAAAGGAATGTTCGTACTGGAATGACGAAAAGAAAGTCTGATTATTATAATGAAAATTGTCCTCTGCTGAACATGGAACGTACATAAATTTTATTTTGCTGAAACAACCAGGGGAGATAAATTTTGAGAAAACTGTGGGGATATTATAAAAACTTTTCGGGGATATTACCTCATTATTTAATGCACTGTAGAATTTACTAAACCTAGTAAACTGCGACAATTTTGTCACCTACGTAGGAGATGTCAATAGAGAATGTGTGAACTTTAAGTTAAATGAGTTTACTTCTGACTCATTTAAATGTCTGATATTTGTTCAAGACTTAACTTCAAATTAGGACGCGGAAATAAGCTCCAGGATTCTGACTAAACAAGAACTGGATTCAAAATTAACTCTCCAAAAAATAACTGAAGAGTGTCAGTGTATGGTGAATTTAAAACTTGATACTGCAAGGTTTGAGGAGAGAAGTATTTCACAAATAAATAGCGTCCGGCCGTCTAAGGAAAAAAAGCAGACCTTTTGCAATTTCTGAATGTAATATAATACCTAACACTTGCCACGGTTGTGGTGGTAATCATGTTAAAAGTGATTGCTTCATTATAAACAAAAATGCTACCAATGTGGAAGATTAGGACAAGATTACTTGTTGGAAACCAAAAATAAATAAAAAAATGGAAGAGAAGCAAAAAGTATATTAACAAAGTTAATACATTAAGTAAAGACGACAAGCAGAAAGAAAAAATTAACAAAACTTCAAACAAAACATTTCCAATGCTCAATCAATGAATGTCATGTGTTTCTTTATATTACTTTTAAAATAATTACCATAAGGAAACCTCTATCAGTGATAGCAGCTACAGGGGTCGAAAAATCTATTTCCCTGAAATATTGTTTTTAAGGGAAAAGTTAATGTTTCCTGATCAGGTAACAGCTAATATTTCTATTGCCATCACTATCATAAGGAAAACTCCATCAGTACTTGAAAGATCGATAACAGTTACTTGACTTGAAAGTCCCCTATTTTCCCGAAAAAAATATTTTCAGAAAAATATTTTATAATTTTCAGTTAAAAGCAGTACTGGCTGCTCGGTCAATGAATGCCAAATGTTTCTTTATTGAACAATTTTTGCCCTGTATCATCGCAACTCAGAGGTTAGTTTGATCCTCACTGAGTGACTTATATTAACCAAAGCCAAGTAATTTTCTTTCGTGCTCTATTAGGGTGTTACTAAACGTGATAATCTGTCTGACCAATACTATTACATTGAGATGTCGATCCTCACTGTGTACTCGTAATTTCTCCTTGTGTTAAAACATAAGCGTAGGAAATTACTTGGGGTCTTGGCAAAGGTAAATGGTCGGCGCGTTGGACATTGCTGCCGGGCAGTACATTATATTCTGACAGTGAGCTGTATGCTTGTGGTCTTGCGCTAAAACTAAAATAATCTCACTCTTAGTATATTACTTTGGCGTCTTAGTGTAGCGTATTGATTAACGTTCTAACCTGTCATTACATACTAAGGTCGATCAGGTGCACGTACTTTGGCCCTGTGCCAAAATTTAGTTAAGCTTTGAAAATTAATTGTCGCTTTGGTGCGCGGTAATGGTTGACCAGCTAATCTATCTTACCAAAAGTTCGATTCTCACTGAGTGCACTACAATTGCGGCCTTCAGCCAAAATAACCAAAGCTTAGTAAATAACAAAAAATAAAATAAAATAAAATAAAATAAAATAATCTGACTAAAAAATAGTAAAAATAAAAAATAACAAATGAATAAAATACTATTACTTCTTTTTCTTCTTCTTCTTCTATGTGCCGTGTCCATTCAGGACGTATTTGTTCATGGCTCTTAGTAACTGCTTATTTCCTAATCACTGTTTTGCCAAACATTTACACATGCACATTAAGTAAGTTATGCACTGCTTTTCTCTGTCCGTCTTGCATTCAATGTCTTATGAGTATCACATTTTCTAAACCCTTTTTCCTCATTAATGTGTTTCAAAAATTTCAACTGTCTTTTTCTGATTCTAACTATACGTTTCTCTTTCGTTTCTATTTCTCCTAAAATTAGTTCATGGTATTCTCAGTATCCTTCTGTAGAACTACATTTCTGTTGTATCATGTCTCTTCATCTGCAAGGAAATTGTCTAGCATTCATCGGGATAATGGAAGATTAATATCGCGGAACAATCCATTTCTCTTTTTCTGTCTTTCTAACGAGGTTTTCCTGTTCCTTAATAATTTGCTTCGCTTTTGGAAGGTATCTTTCACTACTTCAATGCGTCGTCTAATTTCCGAACTTTGTTAAAACACTCCCTAGATATTTAATTTTTTACTTGCTTGATTTTTTAATTTGCAAGTTGGGTTGTGCCTTTTGATGACAACCATGTATTTTGTCTTCTTATACAGTAGCTTGCAAAAGTCTACACTTCCCTTGAAAATTTATATATTTTGTATAATTTAATAGGGAATAACACATTTTTCAATTCCAATGATTGTTAAATAATAATCAGATCCATCACACTTTCCTTTGATATAAAAATTACATTTTAAAAATTTCACACTGATTCTTAAAATCGTGCAACTTAGAAAAATGTCTTTGCAAAAGTTTACACTCTGTTTAGAATGTCTTCAGCTAATACTTTGTGGCTGCTCCCGCTGCGTTAATTACAGTCTGCAAACACTTCAGGTAGCCTTCCAAGAGCTTTCCGTAGTGGTCTGCTGACAGTTTTTGCAATTCTTCATGGCAGAAATTCTTATCAGATTAAATAGGGAATGTCAATGTACAGCCAGCTTTAGATCTCACCATTGATTTTCTATAGGATTGAGGTCTGGAGACTGGCTGGGTAAAAGTGTGATTTTCTTGCTAGCAAACCAAGCTTTAGTTCTTTTTGACACATGCTTTGGGTTGTTATCTTGTTGAAACTTGAAATTGCGATCCAAACGCAGAGCTCTAGCAGACTTCAGCAGGTTTGTCTCCAATATTTCTTGGTACATGACACTGTCCATGACACCTTGTATGGTTACCAGCTCTCCAGGCCCTGCAACTGAAAAACAGCCCAAAGCATGATCGAACCAGAACCGCTGTATTCAACGTGATATGCCGTCATATATCATTGGAAATAAATTTCTATATTGATGAAGAAAAACCTAAGAAAATGGATCGAGAAATTAACAGAAAATGAGATAATTTACAAAAATAGGTTTTTATTATGTGATAATTGCAGTTCCATATTGCAGTCACTCAGCAATTTCTGGCTGAATATAATGCATCATTAATGATACTACTTAGGACTAATATGTTAACAGCTATTCAATCAGTTATTATTGCTTAGGAATCAATTTGAGGATTGCTTTTATACCAAACTAGCAATATAGCTCGGCGTTGTTCGGGTGTAATGAAAGCTTTAAAACTAATCCATGGTCCTGGAGCTCAGACTCAGCCTAAAGAATATTTGTATGAAGTTTGGTGAGAATCAGATAAAAATTGTGGATTTGTGTAAAGGATATACAGACAGATAAACAGGCATACACACAAACATCTTGCTTTATATATATATATTATCGATTTTCTCCACTATTGTAAAAACTGCAACCTGGAAACTACTGAGTATCGTCTCTTATGTCTTTGTCTATGAGTGTACCAAATTTGATTAAAATCGGACCACTCCTCTATAACCCGATTTTTTCGATTATCGATTTTCGATATTTACCGGAGGTACCTCGACACAAAACCTAGCTAAGAACACTCGCAGGCATTTATAGTACAACCGTGTAAATTTTCAAGAAAATCGGTTCAGCCGTTTCGGAGTCTGTGGGTAATGGATACACACACACACACACACACACAAACAAACACACACACAAACAAACACACACACACACACACACACACACACACACACACAAAGTTCCATTTATAAATAAGTTTAGATGTGGTAACTTTCTGTTTGCATTTTTGATTGCTTTCAGATCAGCTTGAAAGTGTTATGTTCAGCAAGCTGGGATTAATGTTTTTTTATGAAATGGCTCTGAGATATATGTAGATGAAACTCGGTTGCAATCAATATGAACACTTCTATCCAGCTTAAGAGAGTGAGAATAGATTATGTATATGATCCTTGGCGTTGCATAATATGCCAAAATTAAAGCAACGGAAATATTTTTTCAGCAGAGCGTGAACAATCACGAATGATGAAGGCTGCCAAAATTCAACAAGACCTTGTCTGAAACCGAACGAGCTATTTAAGCATCGATGCTCCATAAACTATCGCCCGGTTCACACTCCACCCACGTCTATTGAACAGGTGAAGAGGCTCATCCCTTGTTTCCTGTTTAGGATGCGGTTTCCGGTTTTCTCTTTTCCAATCTCTTCACTCTTATGTAGCCCCTTGGACATCAGTGGCGTTACTGCCTTGCTCGGGTTGAGTTTTTAGTATTTATTGCCAAGTGGATAATTCTAAATGAAAATAGAATGGTTCTTTTGTTAATATTGCACAATAACATGTGCAGCAAATGAATTTATAAATATTTAATAATTTCCTATATTGCAGCTTCATCAATGAAAGAATGAAGAAAAATTAAGGTGATTCGAACGAGTTCATCTTTGCTTCTCTGCCTTGTGAAATTTTGCAAAGTAATAATAACAAAAGAACCATTCTATTTTCATTTGGCAATAAATACTAAAAAATAGAAGGAAATACATTTTTTATGAGTTGCTGTGTTGAGGTATTAACTCATGGCTATTTGAACATACACTACTAGCCATAATTATTAGGAAAGCCCAGTTTTTTTTAAAGAAATGATGCATTTCATACTATTTTAGTGGATAATTCTAAATGAAAATAGAATGGTTCTTTTATTATTATTAGTGGTATAGAAGACAGTCTAATTCAAGAAAACGTTTTAAGTGGAAAAAGTACTGTAAACCGTTCTTGAAGGCACGCACTCTACGAGGTCACTGAAGGCCCTACTGATTCTATCAAATGTTGTTACACGATTGAAATGGCAGGCATTCATTGAACAACGAGGTGTTTCCCACTTCAGTGCATCCCTCACTCAAATCATCAAATTTAAAAAAGCACTGCAATGAAGAGATCTAGACAAATGCCAAATAGAATATGTGAACGGCATAGCTAACTCAAGAATTTTGAAGACAGAGTTCGACAATTTTTCACAGAAATGCGCAACTAATTCTGAAATGTGACGCTACTGGAATGGGCTTGTTAAGCTGACAAATATCCTGAAAACACCTGATTCCCCGGACAGGGAAACTGGGTTCTCAATCTTTATTCAATTCAGGAGGAAACATAAACTATCTACAGTATAGTTTCTGGTATATGGAGAAAATGAGAAAGCTTTCCAGCGAGAATCCTAAGTTGTATGACCAATTTATACCTGGTAAATTTGCTGTGAAAACTAGTCTTGGTTATTTCAAGGTAATTGCTTCTGACTTGAATTTGAAACAAACCATCAAAGAAAGGAGCCGGAGACATAATGTCATTCAAAACATGAATCTTTTGTCACGGAATGGGAGCTCGTCGTCGTCTTGCGGCCTTGGCCGCGATAGAACTCACTACACCGCTCCAGTATTCCCTGTGCATTTGGAACCTGGCGCAGTTTTGTAGCGAAATTCATAACCTTGTCAAATAGCTGAATACTTGATGCCTCGACAGGGCTACCAAGGATTTTTTATTTATACAGGGCTACCAAGGACTTTTTATAGGCCCCATCCTGCTATTTAACCCATAACTGGAGGGAAGTGACGGATTAATACCTTTCCCAAGGGTACTAGTGCTTCAGTGAATGCAGGGTACTCAACTGGAATTCGAACTCGGCTCACCGATTTCTCTTTCCAAGCCGACATCCACTGCACCACAACGCACATCCGAATGCGAGCTAGCATGCCATGAAGTGCTAGCTATCAGCAAATATAATGCTGATATTACCTCATCGGATCTTGCTGGTTCTGATGCTGAGCCGCTTCATCGAGAACTCCGCCCCGTGTAATATGAGAGTATAATGAAGATGTGGAAAAGGTGGTCGTGTTTATCCTAGACGAGGAAACCCTTACCGTACTTCTGTGTCCTAAAATTTGAACCATTTTACATCAGGTCCAGCTGTACCGCCTGAAACCTCAGCGGAATTACTGGTTTATTTAGAAAATGGAATGAAGGAATATCTTGACTTTCGAAGAAAAAAATTATCTAAACTTATTTATAAATGGAACTTTGTCTGTGTGTGTCCGTTACATATAGACTCCGAAACGGCTGAACCGATTTTCTTGAAAATTTACACAGTTGTACTATAAGCGTCTGCGAGTGTTCTTAGCTAGATTTTGTGTCGAGGTACCCCCGATAAATATCGAAAATCGATAATCGAAAAAATCGGGTTATAGAAGGAGTGGTCCGATTTTAATCAAATTTGATACACTCATAGACAAAAACATAAGAAACGATATTCAGAAGCTTCAAGGTTGCAGTTCTTACAATAGTGCAGAAAATCGATAATATATATATATATATAAAAGGCAAAATGTTTGTGTGTGTGTCTGTTTATCTGCCTGTATGTCTGTATTTTTTCAGCCCTTTTATTTTAGTTTTTGCTTCGGGTTTGGCTCTAAGTAGGTATAATTATAGTTCTTAGTCTCAGCCATGATACCATTTACTCAAATGACTTATTTAGCCTTCAAAATGCAGTTTACGACGAAAAAAACTTATTTGATATCGATACCAGGAAATCAAAATTTGACTTACATCCATTCATTTTTCTTTCAGTCTACGGTTTCACTTTAACTGGAAACAAATATTGCTTTCGTGCCAACGTCTAAAGAGTCTGAGCTCCAGGACCATGTATTACTTTTAAAGATTTCAATACACCCGAGCAACGCCGGGCTATACTGCTAGTTATCAAAGAAATGAAGCTGAGTGAAACAATCAAGCGGGGAAAGTCATCTTCGTTTAGGCCCGCTGATCAGTCTCATTCTAAGTTTGGTGCTAGTTCTGAAACAAAAAAAGAACGTCCCTGTAAAGAAAGTTGGACATATGCAAAAGACAACATATATAGCCATGTCACGTACGTGGAATACGTACGTGTGAGTTATTAATGTATGATCACTCCGAAGTCAGTCCTCTTTTTGGTGGTAATGATATGTAGAAACCTTAAAAAACCCATCATACACGAGCTTAAAAAATACTTGGAAAAAGAGACTTTTGACATGGATAAATGCAATCATATAATAACAATAGTATTATTTCTAAGTCTAAATCATTCAGAGAAGTGTTTGAAATTGTATGAAAAATAGTCGGAAGTGTTGTCGCTGTTGATCGGATTGACATTGTATACGATAATTACCTTGAATAAGTTATCAAGGAATCATGAAGGAAGCGTCAGTTTTCAGTAGACGCATTTAAGTTAGTTAAGTTAAATCTTGATTCGTCAATCCTAGTGGAAGTAGAGCGATTTTGGGTTTCCTCAAAAAGGTTTCAGGTTCTTTCTCGAAAGTTTTTCAACAGCAAGACAATACGTGAAATCTTCAGTCTTGTCTTGAGTAAATACTTGACCGACAGTGAAGGACTCTATGATTGTTTTGCAATGAAGGGCGGTGTTTCTAGCGCCAAGCCTGAGCTGAACTCTTCTATTTAGGAAGCAGATTGCCGCTTAATTCTACACTTGTATAACTGTGTTCACGGCGGAGTGAATAAAGTACTTGACATTTCTAATGCCACAGATGTTGCAATGTATGCATTTGTCTATCAGGAACAATGTCAACGACAACGGAATGAATAACTCTGGATCAGATTCGGAGCCAGCAAAAAAAAAAAAAAAAAAGAACGAGACTTCTTCCAGTCCAGTCCCTAGCAAACAAAGTTGGTCCTCCGATTTCTCATAATCATTGGACCACGTCCAGAAAAGACAGTATGTGTTTGAAAAATGTATGTTAAAAAAGAAACCAATGCTAACATCGAGTTATTAGCTGAAGAGAACATGGAATGAAAGAAACATTACTGAAGGGTTGTTTCAAATCTGCAGTGCGTTTTGACAGCGTGTGTAAGAAAGGCCAATAACAGTGTCAAAAATATTATGCACCGACGCTGGAGACCCCTATATTATAAAACCCTAATAAGGCACATTACAAAACTGATCGTCCGATGAATAAAGCGTGAAGTAGAATCAGACCAAAGATAGGACAAGAACAGTGCGAGTTCGTCAAAGACACTGGAACAAGGAACGCCATATTTATAATTCGGATGCTATCAGTTTGGGGGTTAACTATTTGCCCATAGCTGGGACCCTAACAGGTGCTACCACCCTGGATCAGAGTGTACCTGGGAACAACAGCAATTAAGAGATGGTTCCATGCACCTCACAACTTCCCAAGCAGAGGCCTTGCTGCCGGATGCAATTTACTGTCATACCCAGGACCTAAATTTCTTGAACATTGTAGTTATTAGGGAAGTTATTAAACGGAAGGGATTTGTACGGGTGGAAATTGCGAGTAAAGAAAAATAGAAGTGGAGGTTGTAATTGGCTATTTCGGCAGTAAATCTGGTGGGACCTGTATGCCAATCTAGTAGCTTGCTTAAATTCATACAGTCGTGACACCAAGAAAAAAGCTCATCAGAGCAGTTGCCATGAAAATGTTTGTAGAAAAGACAGAGGGAAGCCATGTCACGTCAATGAGAAACTGACTAAAATCTAGAAGATACCAAATCAGGATTGATTTTTTACAGATTTTGAATTTTGTCAAAACCACGAGATGAATAGCAAGGACACCACACCAGATCCTCTACATTCATTTTCTATTTTATCGTTATTTACTATATTCAGCGGATGTGCGTTGTGGTGCAGTGGATATCGGCTTGGAACGAGAAATCGGGGAGCCGAGTTCGAATTCCAGTTGAATTTATTGCATTCACTTACGCGCAAATACCCTTGGGAAAGATATTAATCCGTCTCTTCCTTCCAGTTATAGATTAAATAACAGGACAGATTGGGTTCTATAGCCTTGGCTGGCAACCAGTCTTCCGCAGAAAGCAGTGGCAACCTACTATGTGATAATCTTCTGCCCAGTCAGTCACGTCTCTTTCGAGCGTGTTTCACGTATGGCACTTCACTTACTGACTATATTTACATTGTTCGGACTGTTGTACGTTCGACATTCTTTAAGCGATAGGAATTTTGAACTGAACCTCTTATTTCTTTCACTGGGGTCATGCCACTTCCAAATGTCTCACTTATCTCTATTGAACTCAACTCTCTAAATTTTGATTCACCTCTGCTGTAGCCAAGTATTAAACCCGCAGCTCTTGCGGACTCAAAGACACATGATCCAGTGGATAAATGCGTTGATTAGATCCAGTGACTTAACCCAAAGTGTTGTGAGTTCAATACCTGGATACAGAGGAGGCGAACAAAATCTTGTCAGGGCACATGGTCCAGTAGACAAAAATGTTGGTTGAATCCGGTGACTTGACCCAAAGAGTTGTGAGTTTAATATTTGACTACGGCAGTGGTGTATAAATAACTTAAAGAGTTTAGTTAAAGGGAGATAAGTAAGACAATCGGAAGTAAAATGGGTCATTGAACGAAAACAATCTACTCCACTGATCGAAATAAAAGTTTCGGTTTGAAATTCTACTTACCTGAAGAAGGCTGGAGCGTACAATGGCCAAAACGTCGTGAATATAACAATAAAGATAAGGGAAACAGACTAAACAACGTAAATAATGTTAATACTTGTACATGTTATTAGTTTTCAGGTTCCTGTAGACTGACTTCCTGCGTGAAAATGTGAGAATAAACACTTTCAACTTTCTTTCTCCAAGTGTTCCAAGAAGACTAGCTTACAACAGACCTATCTTAAACAGAATCTATGATCTAGAATTCGGATGAAGCAAACTGATAAAGAAAAGAAAAATCGACCTAAGCGACAGGTCGTATAGTGGCAGGTCAGCTACTGCTCTGAGTGATGATAAGGAATTTCTTTTTACCTTTATTTCTACACTTTATTTCTACACTTTATTTTTTATTTTTTTAATCATTTAACCCCCAAGCAAGGCAGTTTTACCGCCACTCTTGCGCAGAAGATTATATAGGGGGAAAGTGATGAGAAAGAGGGGTAGGTTATAGTGGGTGTCAGGAGAAGGGTAATAGAAGGAGGAGAATACTGGGGTGATGGAGGTGGAGTGGATGGAGAAAAGAGCTTGAGAGAAAGGATGAGAGTCAGTGAGATAGGAGATGACTATTGACCTTACATTTAAATTCTGGGAGATTGTCGCTGTCGGAGAAGCAAGTATACGGAAGGGAATTCCACAGGGGAGAAGTGCAATAAAAGAAGCTGTTAGAGTAAAAATTGCGGTTACATTTTTATCGGTTTCATTGTAAAAGGGTGGGACCTAGTTGCTGGTCTAGTAGCTCGAGTAAATTCATACATAGGGAGCACTAGTGAGCTAAGTCCATTAGAGCAGAAGCCGTGAAACTAAGATACAGGCACGAGTCAGTAGTGTTTATAGCAGCAGGTGAAAGTGACCTAAGTGACAAGCTCCATAGTGGCAGGTCATCTGCTGCTGATAGTGACGATAAGGCCAACTGAGATCTCTATACAGCTGACGGAAGAACCATTATTTTAAAACTATATGGCAGTGAATGCTGGACAATATCATCAAAGATGAAGGAGAGACTTGAAGCAAGTGAAATGTGGTTCTACAGAAAGATGCTGCGGATATCATGGGTCGAGCATGTGAGCAATGATGAGGTTTTGGAAATGATGGAAACGAAAAGGAAATTAATACTGAGCATTAGGAAGAGACAGCTGAAGTTCCTGGGACATGCAATGAGGAAGGAAGGTTTGGAGAACCTGATACTAACAGGCCAGATAGAGGAGAAAAGAGACAGAGGAAAGCAACGGATAACTTATTAGAAAGACCTAATCAGGTAGATGATGGAACGAGGATTGCGTGGTGTAACAGGAGAAGGCGTGCTAAGAGCCACCAGGGATAGGGAGACGTAGAGCCATGATCACCTACGTCCTGAAAGGACAAGGCACATAAAAAGAAGAAGAAGGAACCTTCATGGTAGTATCTCCAGTTTTGGGCACTAACTTGACTATTCAACGAAATGTACATAGTCTATACAAAGGGCAACGAACTGGCGTAACACAATCCTCTTTTCTTTATGCACCTCACTTGGCCTCGTGCCATACTTAAAATAATCGATACAATGGAGTTTGTCCTTCGAACGTGCGATCAGTGCAAAAAAGAACTGAACGAAACTATCCTGCGTATTCAAGGAATTTTAAGACAAAGGACATCTTAATAACATCAACGCAATGCGTGTAAACAATTTACATAAAAAACGAAAAGCTAGAGGTTTGCCGTTGGCGAGACTCGAATTCGCTCCCCTATCGATCAGAAAAAAAATAACATTGAACACGAAAAATAAAAACAAAACACAAAACATAAAAATCACACAAGAATTCAAGATATACTAAATTAAAAAGAGGAACGAAAAGACAAAAACATTTTTTAAAAAAATTCAAATATATTAATAAATCAACACAAAAAAATTACTTTCACCAAAAAAAGACAATATATATATATATATATATATATATAAGAAAAAGTAATGTAAAATAAAAATAAAATATAACATTTTTACGCTGTGAAACAGAAATGAATAAATAAATAAAAAAATTATTTAAAAAAAAAACGTTAAACCCGTCGGAAAAAATGTTTGCAAAAACATCAAAAGACAGAAAAAAAGGTTTTAAATAAAATTAAAATAAACAAACACTTGGAACTTTTGACGAGTGATAACGATTTTCGTTAAGATCAGAACAACACCTTTAAAATGAACGTTTTGTCTCCTCGTCATCAAGCTCGCCTTCAATACTTTCATTTCTTCTTCTTCTTCTTCTTCTTCTTCTTCTTCTTCTTATTATTATTATTATTATTATTATTATTTCGGCATCTTTTTTTAACTTACTCTTTGTCTTTTTCTTCTCTTCCTTTTCTTTTTCATATTTGTTCATTCGTTTTTTCGTTCGTTCGTTCTTCATTTAATTCTTCTTATCCATATTTTTTAAAAAATAAGACAACGAAACAGTAAAATATTTTCTTGTTTTATTTTTCAAATTACTCTTTTTCCCTTTCTTCCTTTCCTCTTTATTATTCCATCATTTTGTTTTATTTCTTCTTCTTTAATTTCTTTTTTCTATTTCTTTTTTTTATCATTCTTCTCTATCTTCTTTTTCATTTTCTTCTTTCGCGATGTTCTTCTTCATCTTTTCTCTCTTTCTTCTTCATCTATTTTCTTCATCTTCTTCTTCATCATCTTTCGCCTTCTTTTCTTTTCTTCTTCACATTCTTTCTTCATCTTCTTTACGCTTTTTTCTTCTTTTTTCTTCTTCTTTATCGTCTTCTTTTTCATCATTATCAAAGTGCAATTGTTGCTTGTGTGAATTTTATAATTTATTTGATTGGTTGTTCACGTGGTTTTTACTTGATGAAAAATAGATTAAGAAAGACTGGAAATTGTCGAATCGACAAAAATAAAATACATAAGAGAAGTTGCATAAAAATGAAATTCAGAAGCCATCGTATTGTGTTCAGTTCCGTTTGTAAGACAATGCGTTAAGGAATAGGTGCATTCGTTGAGGGGGGAGAGATGGTTCTAAGACGAACGATCTCTCCCGCTCAACGAATGCACCTATTCCTTAAGAGGCTTTGTCTATTGTGCTTCGGTTGTTTGGTGTACAAAATCGACAAGTAAGAAATAATCGCGGCAAGAGTAGTGGAGAAGCAGGAGAAAAGTAAGAAGAATGTAACTAGTAGAAGGAAGAATGAAAAAGAAAGAGAACAATCAAAGAAAACGAGAGAAAATAGAGAAGAATAAGATTAAAAATAAAAGAAAGAGCATTAAGAGAAAACCGGAGTAGATAGAAAGGAAGAAGAAGTTAAAGCATATATAAATGTTCAAATCACGAAACAATAAAGGGAGAGAAAAAGATGAATGTTTAAAAAATAGAAAAAGAAAAAAAGAGGAATCCAAACAGGGAAAACAAAAAAGAAAAGTAAAAAGAAAAATGAAGGAAGGAAGCATAAAATATAAAAAGGATGACAAGAAAATAGTCCAGATATATATTGAGATAGATAGATAGATAGATAGATAGATAGATAGATAGATAGATAGATAGATAGATAGATAGAACAGATAGATAGATAGATAGATAGATAGATAGATAGATAGATAGATAGATAGATAGATAGATATGAATAAACTGAAATAAATATGAATAGACTGATCTCTCTCTCTCTATCTCTCTACATATATATATATAGTGAGAGAGGGGGAAGAGGGAGATAGATAGATAGATAGATAGATAGATAGATAGATAGATAGATAACAGAATGAGATAGAATAGATAGATAGATAGATAGATAGATAGATAGATAGATAGATAGATAGATGATGAATAAACTGAAATAAATATGAATAGACTGATCTCTCTCTCTCTCTATCTCTACATATATATATAGTGAGAGAGGGGGAAGAGGGAGATAGATAGATAGATAGATAGATAGATAGATAGATAGATAGATATGAATTAACTGAGATAAATATGAATAGACTGATCTCTCTCTCTCTCTCTCTCTCTCTCTCTCTCAGTCTATACATATATATAGAGAGAGAGAGGAAGAGAGGTATAGAGAGGGGAGATAGATATGAATTGACTGAATTAGATAGATAGATAGATAGATAGATAGATAGATAGATATGAAAAAAACTGAGATAAATATGAATAGACTGATATCTCTCTCTCTCTCTCTCTCTCTCTCTCTCTCTCTCTCTCTCTCTCTCTCTCTCTCTCTCTCTACATACACATACAGAAAGGGGAAGAGGGGGATAGATAGATAGATAGATAGATAGATAGATAAATAGATAGATAGATAGATAAATAAATTAATACATGTTTTTATCAAATTAACTAATGTTAAATAAAGACGATTTTTTTTGTGGATACATGTCCGTATAAAAATGGCGAAATGATATTTTCAATATATGGACAACTTATCATTACACTTTGCGATAAGCAACGACTACGCGTCCTCTTACTTAATTTTATTTTTATGTCTTCATGTTAGCCCGACTTTTGACCGATCACTTGCCGACCTTTAACTGGGATTAATTCTAAACCATGCGTCATATTAGGTTATCGGTCCAGTTCGGAGTCAAGCAATGATTTAGCTGCGTGATGGAAGGTGATGATCACGTGGTTCTTCGAAACTCAAATAGAAAACGAACGCTGAGAATGATAAGATGATTGGGGAGCAGAGAGAGAAAGGCAACGCGTTTCGCAGTCCCCACTGAAGTTTGATAGCCGTGTTGAAATTGTGAATTAAACAAGTCGATAAAAAGAGAACTAAAGGTCGTGGAGAGACAGGGGAAAAAAGATGGAGAAAGAAAGAGAAAGAAAGAAAGCGAGATGAAAGAGACCCTAATTAGGACAAAGAGAAGGAAAAATAAGACAGTAAGGAAGAAGGAATAGACACGTTGAAAACTGTTGAACGATCACTGCTCTTGTTGAAATATTAAATTTTAAAAAAGCGAATTTAAAAGAAATAAAAGAAAAGGATCATTATATGCAAGAAAGAAAGAAAAAAAGAAGGAAAGAAGGAAAATCTGAATAAGAAAGAAAGTTAGAAATAACTCAATAAAGAAAAAACAATAACAAAGTAGGAAAATAAACAAGAATAAGGAAGAATTTCCTGAAAATTTCAAAATAAGAAAGAATTGGTAAAAAAAGAAAGAAAAGAAAGAAAGAAAGAAAATACAAATTAGAAAGTTAAAATAAATCAATACAGAAAATAACTAAGTAGAAAAAGAAAGAAGAAAGAATTCCCCCCCAAAAAAAAGAAATATAGAAAGAAAAAAAGAAAGAAAGACAAAAGAAAAAGAAAGAAAATAAAAATAAGAAAAAAAGCTATAAATAAAGATAGAAAGAAAGAGGTAAAGAAAAAGGATAAAAAAAGAATTGGCAAAAAAAAAGAAAGTAGGAAAAGAAGAATAAGAACGACTTACCTCAAAATTTCAAAATAAGAGAGAATTGCCAAAAAAGAAAGAAAGATAGAAATAAACAAACTTTTAACAAAGAAAGAAAGAAAATACAAATAAGAAAGCTAGAAAGAAAGAAATAAATAAAGAAAAAAGAAAGAAGGAAAGAAAGAAAATACAAATAAGAAAGAAAGAAAGAAACTAGGTAGGAAAAAAGAAGAATAAGAACGTCTTACTTCAACATTTCAAAATAAGAAAGAATTGCCAAAAAAGAACGAAAGATAGAAATAAACAAACTTGAAAGAAAGAAGAAAGAAAATACAAAAAAGAAAGAAAGAAAAAAAGAAAGAAAGAAAAAAAGAAAGAAAGAAAAAAGAAAGGAAGGAAGAAACTAGGGAGGAAAAAAGAAGAATAAGAAAGAATTATCTCAATTTCAAAATAAGAAAGAATTGCCAAAAAAAAAAAAGAAAGATCAAAACAAAAGAAATAAACTTTTAAGAAAGAGAGAGGAAATACAAATAATAAAAATAGAGAAAAATCCATAAAGAAATACCGAAAGACACTAAGTAGGAAAAGTAAAAATAAGAAAAAATTATCTCAAAACAAAAAAGAAAGGAAGTAAAGAAAAAAGAAAGAAAATGCAAATGATAAAAAGTATAGAAATGAATTAATAAACAGTCATAAAGAAGGTCGCTAAAACGGAAAAGAAAGAAGTAAAAATAACAAAGAATTACTTTAAAAGGAAAAAAGAAAAAGGAAAAAGAAAAAAGAAAGATAAAAACTTACACAGTAAAAAAAAAAAAAAAGAAAGAATGTAAGTGGCTAAGAAGGAAAAGAAAGAAGTAAGAATGAAAAAGAATTGCACCAAAAGAAAGAAAGAAAGAAGATAAGTTAAAGAGGGAAGAGAAGATAAAGGTAGAAAGAAAAACTAAGGACGGCAAAATTTCAAAATGTAGCAAATAAAAAAAAGACAAAAATCATGCAACAAAAACTATAGGAAGGAAAGAAGGCAAAACCTATAAAAAAAAAAAGATGAAAGAATTACAAAATAAACTAAGAAAAGACAGCTAAGCCAAGAGATAGACAAAAAATGGTGAGCAAAATGTAAAAAAATAATAAAGTCAAAAAGAAAAACGGACCTGTTGAAAAAAAGAGAAAAAAGTGAAAAAGACAAATACAAGGGAAAGGAGAGAAAAAATATCACAAAAAAAAATGTGACAGAAAAAAAATAAAAATATAATTAAAAAAGAAAGAAAAAAAGAAATAAAATGTATAAAAAATCACAAAAATGAAAACAGAAATGATATTAGAAAGGATAAGAGAAAGATATGAAAAAAAAAAACAAAAACAAAACAAATAAATAAATTTAAAATTAAAAGCGAACTCCCCCTAAAATCTTTCAAATAAGTGAATTTCGAAGAAGCACCTAATGCGAACATCCTGCGCCATTTTCTAGGTGGAGGAGGAGGATGAGCGGGAGGAGAGACAGTAAATCAATTGTAGTGTTCACTTCATTTATTTCGCTGTCAGTTTTATTTTCAAATTTTATTTTCTCCTGTTTTTCACTTGATTTATTTCCTCTTGCAAATTTCACGCTTGTCTTCGACTTTGTCCTTGCCTGTTCGCTGGAAGGGACTTACGGAAATGTGTCTTTCGCTACGAAGAGACCGGTTTTAATCATGTTTGTCTTTCAATTCCTTTTCGTTAGCGACGGTTCTGAGATTGTTACTGTGTATTGCGAGAGATAACATGAACTTTTTTTTTTAACATATTTTATTTGTTTGTTTCTTACTTTGTTTACAGTAGGATTTTTTTCTGCGTCAATTTTATTTTTATTCGTAATTGTGTCTCCCACTGATTTGTATAAGTTCTCGAAATTGTTCTTTGGCGTTTCTACAAACCTAAATTTTTGAAAATATCATAAACTTACTTGACTACGATTTGCTCGCATATTGGGGGAGAGGGGTGAATCACACACCAAGATCAATTCTTTATTGCGAGATTATTCTTCTTTTTCTTCTTCTTGTTCTTCTTCTGTTCTGTATCTCTTAAGAACATGGTGGACATGGCTCTCCACAACTGCTTAACCTTTATATCTTTTCATTATCTCGCCAAATCCTTTTTCTATCATTCGTTTACACAAACTCATTAGATAAGTTACTCGCTGCTTTCAGTATATACTGGCAGTGTCATATTCTCCAAGCTTACTTTCCTCATTAGGCATCCTAGAAATTTCAATTGTCTCTTCTTGATTCTAAGTATAACAGTTATTTTTGTTTCTACTTCACTTAAGTATTCTTCGTTATTTACATGTTCACTCAGTCAGTTAAATGCCATACGTGGGCAATCATGTCTCGAAAGAGACATGACTGACTGGGCAGAAGATTATCCCGCAGTAGGTTACCATTACTTTTTGAGGTAGACTGGTTGCCGACCAAGGCTACAGAACCTAATCTATCCTGTTACTTAACCCATAACTGGAGGTAAGAGACGGGTACTTGTGCGTAAGTGAATGCAAGGAATTTAACTGGAATTCGAACTCGGCTTCCTGATTTCCAGTTGACATGTTCAGTTCATGATATCCTCGGCATCCGTCGACAGAAACACGTTTCTGTTGTCTCAAATCTCTTCTTCATCTATGAGGAGATTTTCCAACATTTGCTGCCATATAGGAGGATTATGATTACATAAGTTTAATTTTTTCTTTGTTTCTAACGACAGTTTCCTATTTCTTACTAATTTGCTTTTAAAAGGAATCTTTCACTATTCCAATATCACCTTCCGATTTCGCTGTCACATTTTCCCTCTCTTGCTAGAAAACTTCCAGACATTTAAATTTTTGTACTTGCTTGATTTAATTTTGACATTCGTCGTTCAAAGGACATTCAAACTGATGCACAAGTTGACAGAGAATAGTTATTGTACATGATTAAGTTGGTGGTATTAAATTTAATTTAATATATAATTAGTTTTATTTCTTTAATGGAATCAGTGCGAAATATATTAGTAGCCATGAGATTTTGTAAGACTTTTTCATCTTGTTTATAAATAGAATGCATTTGATTACAGTATAGTACGTTGATATGTTTAGGGTAATTTAAGGAAGTATTTTTTCTTATATATATATATATATATATATATATATATATATATGATATATACTCATCAATATATAATTATTATTCAGGTATAAATGGAACAGTGCTCAATGCTATATAACAGCAAAATATACATTAATAAATATACATATTATCTTACATTTTACACACAAGCACCTGCTGATTACTGAAAGATTCATGAAACTCAGAGTAGTTCGTAAAACGTAGGATTATATATATATATATATATATATATATATATATATATATATATATATGTAAATTCAGATAAAACTTGGTGGGGAAATAGCTATTTTCCACATGTCATTTTAAGGCATCTATTCTTCGACCCTTTATAACCAGAGAACGAGGAAAAAAATTAAGCCCAGAGATTAGCTTAGGTAAAGAAAGTGGTTGGAATGTATTGGTTTTATTTGGGTTAGTCTAGGGGAAAGAATGTAGTAGTAATTTCATCTTTTGTAGTAGGAGGTATGTGGATTGACTCTTGAGTTAGTAGTGGTAGGTGGTGGGGAAGTAACTGCTTGGCCAAATTTTTAAAAAATTATTGGGACTAATTGGGAGAATAGGATAGTTATTGTAATTTATACTTGTTTCTATGGCGCTACATACTTATGATCTCCCTTCGTTTGTTCAGGACTATATTTTGGTCTTGAAATTTTAAAATTTTAATTTTTTCTATCAAATATAGATTACACCTATCTCTTAAGCTATTAGGAATCCTAGCTTTCCATTTTATCTGGGGATCTAAGTTACTTTCTTTTAATTCCAAATATTTTCCAGAAAGAGCTGTTTGGTATCTTAAACTAGGGTTGGTGAAGGAATGCCTGTGGGTATAAAGCCGTTGCTTCCACATTCTCGCCGAAATTCCTATATAAACATTACATTTCTCCTTATTTTCCTTAGGGTAGATGGTGTCTTGATAGATTACATTTTCTGATCGACACTTACCCTGAACCAGACAGTTATTTTTAGATGTACATTCACGGGGTGGGGGGCGGGTATCATTCTATTTTCTATATTGGATTCCCTACACTTCTTCAAGATTTGGTTATTGTGGGAGCTAAGAATGTTATTCATGTTGTTGGTACACGAGAAACAAATCTTGATAGTTTTTTTTTATTATTGAATATCTTACTCAGGGAGTGATCTCCGTGAAAATGTTTACTTATTGACTGAAGGAATATCTTACCAATGTTAATAGTTGATGTTTACAGAACGGAGGGGGTTTAACCATATATTTTTTTTCCTATGTTTACTTTGGGTCTTTAGCGATTCCAGATTCCAAGTGGATGCTAAATACGTTAATTTCTGTTTATATCCGATATTCTGGAGAGCCTTATCATATAGATTTTTTTATTATTCCTAAAGATTCTAAGGTTAGACGATAATCGGTTAATTCTAATATTAACCGTAATATACATATAGCACATCACTTAATTAAATCCCGGACATACCTAATAAAAGAACAACTTTTAGGCAAAATTTGACTTTATTCATCAACATAGTCTCCTTTTAGAGTGATTCACTGATTCCTACACTTCCCTAACAATTCGATGCATTTTTATAAAACGTTTTGACTTTGGCCTCAAAATACGCTTTAGTTTCTGATATCACTTTTTCATTGGAGCCAAATCTCCTTCCCTGGAGCATTCTTTTGAGGTCTGCAAACAGCCAGTGGTCACTGGGGGCCAGATCTTGAGAATAGGGTGAATGCGGGAGCAGTTCGAAGGTGCAATTCATGTAGTTTTGCCATCGTTGCGATCGACTTGTGACATGCTGCGTTGTCTTGGTGAAATATCACATTTTTCCTCTTTATTTGTGTCCGTTTTTTTGCGATTTCTTCCTTCAAACGCACCAATAATGCTATATATTTGTTATTGATGGTTTAAGGTAGTCGATGAACAAAATACCTTGCGCATCGCAAAATACGGAGGCCAAAACCTTGCCTGTTGATGTTTGCGTCTTTGGTCGCTTTGGACGGCTTTCATCTGCTGCTGTCAACTAAACTGACTGCCGATTTGACTCCGGAGTGAAGTGATGGATTCATGTTTCATCCATTGCCTCATATTTATGCAAAAACTCCTTCTTGTTATGTTGAAACATTTGCAAACAACACTCTATATCGTCGATGCGTTGTTATTTTTGATCGATTGTTAGTAAACAAATGTTCATGCAAAATGGTGAATACACTTCCTTCTGATACGTTCACCTCTTCTGCTATCTCACGCAACTTCCACGAGTTTGTGGAATTTGTTTGTTTTTTTTTGGGGGGGGGGTCCGGGACAACTGCCGATTTGGGGCGACCTGAGCATTCAGCATAATTTGTGTCTGGACAACTGCGTTAAAGTCAGTATACCACCTCTTAACCGTTATTTCCACCCGAGCAGAGTCCGAATAATGCTTATCAAGCCATTGCTTTACTTGAACAGTATTTTTTCCATCAGAAAGCAATGCTTTATCAAAACACGAAATTCAGTTTTGTCCATTGTTTTGAAAATCCGCAACAGTAGCTTCACTTAAATAACCGTAATTTGTAAACTAATAATCCGATTGGAGCCAAATTTTGTCACGTGCCATTTGAATGTTAGTACTTAATAAAAATCATATGGATTTGTTTTACTAGTTGGGTCATGTATATGTCAGGCCCGGGAATTATTGGATGACGTGTTAGTTTATATACATTTTTTCACTTTCTTCAGCTAGCTTCTGATTTGGTTTAGTTTTTCAACATCCATCGTAAAGAAATCTTGTCACTTATGTCAGTGTGTAATTTATTTTTCTGTCTTTGATAATAAAGCCAAATCCGCTGCTAGGAAGGTTGGGTCACTGTGTCGTGCCAGGATGTTTTTCCGCCTGAATCCATCTTGCACATATACAAATCAATCATCCGTCCGTGCATTAAATACTACTGTCATATATGGTCAGGCATCTCCGCTGTTCATCTCAGTGTTCTCGACAGGCTCCAAAGGAAAATCAGTAATGTGATAGGTACCGACTTGGTGACCCGACTCCAGCCGCTTTCTCACCGATTGGATGTAGCTTCTCTCTATCTGTTCTATAAATATTTTCATGGCTTCTGCTCCGATGAACTTAAGTCACTGGTGCCCCTGTCACATGAGTTTACTCGTGCAACCAGACTGGCAACTGGGTCCCACTTATTCACAGTTAGATCAACCAAATGTAGCCGACAATTCGTCTCCAGTAATTTATTTTCTCGCACTTCTCGCCCGTGGAACTTTCTTCCGTATTCTTGCTTTCCTGACGGCTACAACCTCCAAGAATTTAAATGCAATGTCAATACCCATCTCTTAACCACTTGACTCCAGTTCTTTCTACATCACCCTGTATATCTTTTCCTTTCTTTCTACCTTTGCAACTGTCATCACACTTGTATTCCTATCCTTCTCTTGCTCCCTTCTCTGACATCCCCTGAAACTGCTTCGTCTTTTTCTTTACTCTCCTACTATCTAATCTTTTCCTCTTATGTAGCCCCTGCGCAAGAGTTACCGCCTTGCTTTAAAAAATGCCTGGGTGATTTGTATGCATTGTTTTATCTGGGCTGATGAAAAAATCTCAGAAGAAAGTAACATCTGCTCCCTCAACTACAGATTCAGGATGATGTTCATACCAGTAAGCAGCTGTTTTTATCCCTTATCGATGACAAATCTTCCAATACGGATATTTACTTACCATGTCATGACGGTTTGGTACTCACTGGTTGTCAGTACTGAGCATCGTGAGATAAGGTCATTTATATTCTTCGCAGAAGCTACATTGTGGGTCAGTTCTATTATTAGGATCTGGTGCAATAGATATCAGAGAACTGAGTTCGAATTCCAGTTGAATTCATTGCATTCGCTTACGCACAAATACCCTTGGGAAAGGTATTAATCCGTCTCTACTCCCTCTAGCTATTGCATATACTGAACTTCAAGCTTGCTTATAGTACTTAGATGCGTTATCATCTGAAACTACACACACGCTGTTCAGGAAACGCCATCTGTTGGATTCAAGGTCCTAATATATAAAACTGCCCAAATGATCTGTAGAACCGAACGCTTTCGACTAATTTATTCATCATTATCAGGGATGATTTTTGTTTAACTGTGTGGTGCAGTGAATATGGGCTCGGAACGAGAAATCGGAGATCAGAGTTCGAATTCCTGTTGAATTCATTGCATTCACTTACGCGCAAATACACTTGGGCAAGGCATGTGATCATCTCTTCTCCCTCCAGCTATGGGTTGAATAGCAGTAAAGACTATATTCTATAGCTTGGTTGGCAACCAGTCAACTGCAAAAAGAAATGGCAACCTACTGCGGGAAAATCTTCTGCTTAGTAATTCATTGATTGAATGTATCAGTTACCACCATGGTTACTATCATGAAACGGATGTTGGTGAGGATCATTTATTGTGCATGACTGACAGTAGTGATGAGTCTGCAGATGTTAGTTTAGAGCTTTTGCATAAATCCAATAGTGACGAGTTATGGGGATTTGATTTAAAATTTCTTTAATTGTTTTATACTTTTCATGTATATTTTAAAAACTTTTAATTAATTTTTATGAAAACAAAACCACTTTGGACAATGAAAATTGTTAGTATATCTACTAACCATCAACTCGTATAACATTACCATACAAACAAAATTGAACGAGTGATTAATGTAAGCAATACGTGGCGCCACTATATGAGGGACACATGGTGAATGTGTAGTTGTATGAGAATTGCTTTTTTTTTTATAGAAATTTCTTTCTAAAATTAGGGTCCATCTACCAAGCCGCAGCGTCTTTTAAGCCTGAAAATACGGTAATTCTCAATGTACCATCGTTACAACATAACCATATCTACTTCTGTGTTACCTTTTTTTATTCATTGATAACATGCCAGCGAATGAACACAGTTCCTCCTTTTTAACCTCACTTCCTGCACTTACCATTGTCTATTTTACACTTAACATAGTTTGTTTTAAGTGCTTGTTCTTGAGTTGCACAAATCAGCATTTCCGTCTCTGGTTTCAAATCACACTTCATAAGCCCATTCCTTCTCCTTTCTATGTCATTTTATCAAGGGATTATTATTATTATTATTATTATTATTATTATTATTATTATTGCAAGTAATCTCCCTTGACCATAGGCACGAATAATATACCTATTCAACTTTTAAGATTTTAATTTTTATGTTTAGTTTTAGTTTAAATTAAATGAGAAATATTATTATAAGTAATATATCTTATTAGTAAATGGTCCTGGGTATGACGGTAAACTGCATCCGACAGCAAGGCCACTGATTGGGAGGTTGTGAGGGGCATGGAACCACCTCTTAATTGCTGTTGTTCCCAGGTTCGCTCTGACCCAGAGTGATATCACCTGTTAGGGTCTCAGCTGTGGGCAAAAAGTTAACCCCCAAACTTGGATCAAAATACTACCAAAGTATAAAAATACACTTTTATAGAGATATTTACATAAAAATAGCCTTTTATAAAAAATGGAAATGTTTGAAGGGAAAAATTATGACCAAAACACATTTTTGAAGTAAAGAAAATTATTAACAGCAATACATTTTTGAATAGGAAACTAGACATCTCAAGTTTTCTAAAATAAAATATTAATAATCATAAAAACTTATCAAAATCTGACGAAATCAAACTTCTCACTAAAACCGAATATTAAAGAAATTACCTTAAAAACACACTTATTTTAGCATTAAATAACTCGCAGAGGTTGATATGCCATTAAAAAAACTCAAACTCAAACACTTATTAGTAAAGGAAATGATGTATTCTGGTTAAATACATATATTGAATACTGTATGTAATTCTGCTGCCATATCTGGTCGGGTGCTCCTGCTATCCACCTAGGTGTCCTTGACAAAATCCAACGGAGAACCTGTAATGTGATTGATCACGACTTGGCAGTTCACTTATATAAATCTACCATCAGCTCGTGCATTGAATACTGCTGCCATATTTGGTCTGGTGCTCCTGCTATCCACCTGGGTGTCCTTGATAAAATCAAACGGAGAATCTATAATGTGTTCGATCTCGACTTAGCATCCGACCGTGCACTGAATACTGCTGCCATATCTGGTCGGTTGTTCCTGCTATCCACCTGGGTGTCCTTGACAAAATCCAACGGAGAATTTGTAATGTGATCGATCTTGACTTAGCATCCGACCGTGTACTGAATTCTGCTGCCATATCTGGTTGGTTGCTACTGCTATCCACTTAGGTGTCCTTGACAAAATCCAACGGAGAATCTGTAATGTGATAGATCCCGACTTGGCAGGTCGGATACAGTCACTTTCTTACCGGCGCAATGTGGCTTTCCTGTGTCTCTTCTACAAATACTTTTACAGTTTTTGCTCCGATGAACTTAGCTCACTAGTGCCCCCTGTATTTGAATATACTTGATCCACAATATTAGCAACTAGGTCTTACCGTTTTAGTGTGAAACCAATAAATTGTAAACTCAAATTTACTCCATCAGCTTCTTTTCTCGCACTTCCCGCCTGTGGAATTCCCTTCTGTTTACTTGCTCCCACAACAGCTACAATCTCAAGGAGTTTAAATGTAAAGCCAATAGTCATCTCCTATCTCACTGACTTGCATCCTGTCTCTCAAGCTCTTTTCTCCATCCACACCACTCTCATCGGCATTCTCATCATTCTCTTGCCCACTTCCTGACACCTCCTATAACCAGTGACTTTTTTATCATAACTTTCCTCCTATATAATCCCCTGCAAAACAATGGCCATAAAATACCTTACTTGGGGTGGTGTGTTTATAAAAGAAATAATAATCATGTAGCGGATGGTATAGATATGAAATTGTGACGGACAGACGGACGGACGGACGGACGGACGTGGCTCTTATTATAGTACAGACTATTAATCTTATTATTATTATTATTGTTATTGTTATTATAACATCAACTGCCACTCAAATTTTTAAGAAATTTCGAAGATACTACACGACAGCTATGAAGACATAGCGCAGAAATATCCGTGAAATAAACTTTACCCAAGCCGCTTGTAGTTTCTTTCTAAAAGAAATAAAAACACCAGAAAAAGTTTAAAAGTAAGCGTCCACAATCAAAGCAATATTGCTGTTTCGGATCGTTCTACTCCTGAAATCTTTTATAGAAGAGAAAAACACTGTGCGTTGTACAACATCAATTAATTCAAATTTCTACAGAAGGTGACAATTGTACTGATTTGCATTTAATTTTATTTTGTGGAATCGCGTTTGAAACTCACTATCGGCTCCATACTTTCCAACCAATTTTAATCTACAAAAATTTAAATACAATGTCAATCACTGTCTACTGTTCACTTGCTTACTCTTTCCTCTTCTTGCTCTTTATTAATGTTTCTGTTGCTAATTCTGACACAATTTTTAACCACTTGTATCTTAGTGTAAATACTGTAAAAGTATTTGTAGAAGAAACACAGGAAAGCCACATTGCGCCGGTAAGAAAGTGACTGTATCTGAGCTGCCAAGTCGAGATCGATCACATTACAAATTCTCCGTTTTTACATGGATGACTTAAAGTTGTATGCTAAGAATGATAACGAGCTGGAAGGTCTTCTACAAACAGTAAAATCCCTTGCATGGGGTGATACCGATAAAAAAAAACAACAAAATCCCTGTCGAATATATCAAACATAATTCGGTTTATGTGCGTTGCACAACGAAAAAACTAAATAAAAGGTTCAATGAACACAGGTATGATATGTCAGACACAACAATATGACGTCAATGGAGATTGCAGAATATCTTATTACAAACGACTGCAATTTCGACAAACATCTTAAGTTTTACACCCTAAAAAATATTCAGAATCTACTGTACTTTCGGCCTATAAAACGCACGAGGATGGTTTCGTCTGCAAATTACTAACTTCCCGACCCTGGTTAATGAACAGAATGACTTCCATCGGATTTCCAATAAACTGTTTGATTAATTGCTCTTACTAACTAATCAACTAACGGGAAATTCCAAGATGAACAAGAGCAACCATCATATTAAGCATGTTTCCTTCGCATTGAAGAACTTGTATTCGTTTTGATGCGCCCATTAACAGAACAGCCGCTTTTTCATGACAGGCAACCTTTGTACAAAGATTTATAAATTCTGGTAAATTTTTATATTTTTATACTTAAATATAACTTGAAGACAGTCATCCTGTCAAAATATTGTTGAACCTTGCAAACACTGTGACTTTTCTTCTCTTAAATGACATTTATTTCTAAGTATGAATAATAATAATAATAATAATAATAATAATAATAACAATGACAGTAGTAGTAACAATAATAATAATAATAATAAATTGAAATTCATTGAAAGAATCCCTAGAAACCCCAGCTTAAGAGATATACAAAAAATTGTCTTATTAAGTACAGCCCACACACTAAGGAAAACTTTATCTATGTAATGCTGGGGATGATAGGGAAGATAGAAAAACATGAAATGGAGCCATAACAACACGCCACTACCTGCCTTAGGTCTCCCCGCAGACTTGGTTGGTAGTGAGACCAAAGTAGAAATCGAAATATGATGAAAAATGACAACATAATAATAATAAGTTCTCTGATAAATGTGTTGGAGAGGATATAAACGAGAAGAAAACTCTTAATATCAGGAAGAGACAGCAGAGGTCCGGGGGACGAGGAAGAAGGATCTGGAGAATCTAATACTCAAAGGACGGATAGAGGGAAAGAAAGACAGAGGAAAGTAGTGCGAGTCATATTTGATAGGCTTAAACAAATGGATAACGAAACGGGGTTTGGAAGAGATACCAAGAGGAAAAATATTAAAAGCAACAAAGGACAGGCCAGTGAAAGTCCATGATCGCCTCTATCCTGAAGGGACACGGCACATGAAGAAGAATCGTGTGCCTGAGCAATATTGTTAAACATTGTTAAACACTGGGATTGTTCTTTTCTTTTCTAAAATCGCGTTCTTTTCTAAATAATAATAATAATAATAATAATAATAATAATAATAATAAGCGTCTTTCTCTTTAAATGCTAATCGCGTCTATGTCGGCTGTCGCTTGGCAGCCCATTTAGGAGAAGGAAAACTCCGTACAACAACCTGCAACTCAAAGTGTTAATCGTGACGAGGAGTGAATGGCTACTGCGTTATGAGGTCACAAACGATCCCCTACAGGCTTCGGGACCCTGTTTGTAAAAGACCGTTACCCAACGTGCCGGACAACTTTGGGTGGACTTTTGGACCCGGGCGTCACTCATGGGAAAAATATGAGAAATACAAATAGAAATAAAAAGTCCAGTATGGCTCTTCCAGTGGATAAACATGGAGTCTGTCCTTCAGGAGAGAACCTACCTGAGGCCGAAAAATCTGCCATAGGAACAAACTCCTACACAAAGAATGAATCTTCAGGTCCCCACAACCAGGATAATCCTAATGATGGTCCTGAAAATTATCTAGCTAGATCTATAACCGTATATTTAAAGAAAGAAAAAATAAAATGGTCTCGTGAGGAGTACAAAATCGTTATGACTGCATTTCATGAAGCGTTACTCAAACCTCAAAAAACATGACTCGCCAAACATGACATTTGGCGTGAAAAAGTTGGTCAAGCAAACAGAATGTATATTGGCAAAAATAAATTAGCCAAGGTACGAAGATACATCATGCGAAATAATCGATTGACAGAGGCTGAAATTAATGAGATAAAAAGAATTGTAACCAGAATAGACGAATCAACAAAATATGAAAAGGAACTGGAATCAGAAATAAAAAGTAGTAACATCAAACAAGCCACAGGTCATAATGTAGAAACCGTGATACACACAAATCACTGTGAAGATGCTGTAAGTTTTAAAATGCTGGAAAGGTGTGATCTGAGTCAGTTACAAGACGAAAATAAAACGAGCTCAGAACACATTGAACAGAATTATTTTACGGAAAATAAGAACAGTATACAAGAAGCCAAGGAAGAAATCATGAACCATATAAGTCAAATACAAAATATTGCAATGGAGGAACGAGAAAAGCTTCCAAAATTACAACCAACAAAGCATAACCTCCGAACTATTAAACTCTACAATGCAGCACTCAAATTAATTTTGGATGAAGACACTCATATAAATCTCAATGAAGCAATAGATGCATCAGCAATAGCAGCAACAAAAACATTGAACATCAAATTAAAAACAAGGCAGTCTCGCAGACATGAAGATCCACCTTGGAAAAGAAAAATAGAAAAAGAAATCGAACAACTTAGAAGTGAACTATCAGTACTGGAGGAACTGACTAGAGGAATAAATGTAAGAACTAGGAAAAGCAGAAGAGTCGAAAGAAGATACATTAGAAATGAAAATGAAGTCCTATCAACTAAGGAAAAAATAAAGCAAACAATACATCTGAAGGCTCAAAGAATAAGACGCTACGAGAAAAGATCAAGATTCTACAGACAAAATAAGATTTTTTAAACCGATGCGAAGAAATTTTACAGGGAAATAGGTAAAAAAAGATTTGAAGTGACAGTCCCCCACCAAAATGGAAGAATTTACACAGTTCTGGGAAAAAAATATGGGCTTGCCCTAAAGAACATAACAAAGAAGTAGATTGGATTGCACAAGAGATAGAACGAATCAAAAATAAACCAGAACAGACATAGGCTGGAATTACAGAAGAGGATGTTAAATTTACACTAAAAAAGCGCACAATTGGAAATTTCCAGGTATAGATAAAATTCCTAACTTTTGGCTATATTATTTAAATACAGCACATAAAAAAAACTAGCCAAAGAACTTCAAGAAATGATTGACGATCCCACTAAAATTCCAGCATGAATAACCAAAGGAATTACATTTCTTCTCCCCAAAATAGTGCCACAAACAACCCGAAAAGCTACAGACCAATTACATGCCTTCCGACAACATAAAAACTATTAACATCTATTTTAACAAAACAGACATATTTATTCTTAGAAAGAAATGACATGTTACCGCTTGAACAAAAAGGGTGTAAACTTGGCTGTTACGGATGTAAAGACCAATTGCTTATTAACAAAATGATCCTGGAAAACTGCTACAGTACAAAGAAAAATCTTAGTACTGCCTGGATAGATTATCGAAAGGCATTCGATAGTGTGCCACATTCCTGGATTTTAAAAACTTTAAATATATACAAGATATCAGCCGTCATCATCAATTTCATCAAACAGTGCATGTTTATATGGAAAACAACCCTTTACCTCAATCATATAAATGGAACCTATAAGTCAGATGAAATAAACATCAAAAGAGGTATATTTCAAGGTGATTCTTTGTCTCCCTTACTATTCTGCATATCATTAATAGCACAAACCAGTCAACTTAATAAGACAGAATGTGGTTATAAAATAGGCCAAAAGAAAATAAGCCATCTATTTTACATGGATGACTTAAAGTTGTATGCTAAGAATGATAACGAGCTGGAAGGTCTTCTACAAACAGTAAAATGCTTCAGCGAAGACATTGGAATGAAATTCAATTTGAATAAATGTGCTAAAGCTACAGTTTTACGTGGATCACTACAAGAAACATGCTCAGTTAGCTTACACCTTGCTGTAACAATAAAAGAATTGAAGCCAAGAGAAGTTTATAAATACCTAGGTCTAAATGAGAGTGAAAACATTCACCATAAAAAAATGAAAGAAATAGTGCGTAAAGACTACTATAGAAGGCTACGACTGATATTAAAAACTGAATTGAATTCTCAGAACAGAATTATGGCTATTAATAGCCTTACAATCCTAGTTGTCCAATATAGTTTCAACATCTTAAACTGGACTCTAAAGGACATCAGGCGAATGGATTCTAAAACAAGAAAGCTTCTTTCTAAGCATAAAATGCATCATCCAAAGGCTGATGTAGACCGTCTATACATACTCCGTAAAGAAGGTGGAAGAGGTCTTATTCAGCTAGAAGTGTCATACAAGACAACAACTATTGGGTTACTAACATACATAGAAACAACAAAGGACTGGATGATACAATTAGTTAAACAACATGAAAATAGAAAGAAAAAATATTCAATAATAAAAAAGGCAGTAAATACAAACAAGATTTACAGTTAGTAGATTCTGTAGAAAAGCAAAACAGAAGCCAAGAATCAACTATTGCGGCAAAGATATGAAAATGAAATTCAAAAATAAAGATCTTTAAAAGCTGAAACAACGCTCGCAAGGCAAACCTTTTCATGGCCAATATCCAGAACGTGCCAATAAATCAAATGTTGATAAAGTTAATACTCATCGATGGTTACGTGCATCTGGATTAAAGTCTGAAACTGAAGACTTTATTCTTGCATCGCAAAACCAAAGTCTTTTCACTAGGAACTTTCAGGCAAATATTATACATAATAATCTGGATCCAAAATGCAGGTTCTGTGATAAACACCAAGAAACAATAGACCATCTAATCTCCGGCTGTTCTGTACTTGCCCCAAATGAATATAAAAAAATCGTCACGATAGCGTGGGGCAATATTTACATTGGACAATATGCAAACACTATGGAAAATCTGTAAACAAACACTGGTACGAACATCACCCAGCACCGGTTACAGAAATAGAAGATGTCACCATTCTATGGGATTACACCATCTACACAGACAGAAAAATTGAAGCAAATAGGCCGGACATTATTGTTAATACCAGAAAGAAAAAACTTGTTTATTTATTCATATGGCTTGTCCAGCGGATTGTAACATAGCAACCAAGACATTTGTAAAACTAATAAAATATAAAGACTTGGAAATTGAAATAGAAAAAATGTAGAAATTGAAAACAAGGATCGTGCCAGTGATAGTGGGTGCACTTGGAGTGATAAAAAATGGAACAAAACAACACATTGAAAGAATCCTGGAAACCCCAGTTTAAGAGATATACAAAAAATTGTCTTGTTAAGTACAGCCCACATACTAAAGAGAACTTTGTCTACGTAACGCTGGGGATGTTAGGGGAGATATAAAAAACATGAAATGGAGCCATAACAACATACCACGACCTGCAACCATAGCAGAAATCGAATTATGATGAAAAATGACATAATAATAATAATAATAATAATAAATGTCATAGAACTTATTTCCTCTTATTATTAATTCCTTTTAGTAACTAATCTACTATTGGGAAATTCTAAGCTGAACAAATTCGCCATCGTATTAAGCATATTTTAGGTTGCATGCCTTCACATTGGTGGTGTTTCATTCGTTTGGTGCTTTCATTACCAAGACAGCCGTTTCTTTCATGACACGACAAGCAAACGTTTGTACAAATATATATAGATATAGATTTATATATTTTTCTACTTGAATATTAAAAAAAAATGAAAAAGACAGACTTTCTGTTGAAATTTTGTTTAACATTATCAAAAACTGTTTTTTTTTAATTTCACTTTTGCTTTAACTGTTGAAAAATTATTTCAAGGTCTCATCATTTTAAAGTGGAATCGCACAATATGATCTACGATCTTTTATAAATATTTGATTTCGTTTTTTACGGTTTATCAAACTTTTGTAGTTTATTTTAAAGTTAGATTTCTGTTGGTGATAATAATGATTTACTGATAAAAATCCTACTAAGTAACCCATAACCGGGATGGAGAAATGATGGATTCATGCTTTTCTCTTGCGCGTAAGTGAATAAAAACGCACTCGACTAGAACTCGAACTCAGCTCTCCGATTTCTAACTCGTTATCATAAACGAAACCTACCTTTTTCATGTTAACGACCAGAAAGATATCGAAATTCTTTTCGATGCTTATCTCACCCCGTAACCACGCTTCAAAAATGTTATTCACTGCAGAATGACTTCACGCGTAGTTTGCCGATTTTTCGGCCCATTTACTTCCTTTGTTCAATTACTACGCGAAAATTGAGTTCCAAATCGCGTAGTAATTGCAGAACGGAAGTAAATAGGCCGAAATAAGTATCCTACGCCTCAAGATATTCAGCGGTAAATCAGATATGAGAACGGTGGTAAGGGGTGAGATATAGTCTGATTTTTTTTGGCCGATAACATGAAAAAAGGTAGGTTTCTTCAATAAACAATTATCAATTTGAGTTTAGCATATACATTTGCACGAAAATAAGAATGTTTTCGAAAGATTTGAAGGGGTAAAGGCCTTCGGGGAACAAATCAAAAAATTATTTATCTAACTACTAATCAGTTGCTTTAACTTCGCTGAAAAAGTCGAGAACACTTTTTATTACTTCAAACTTTACACTAATGGACGCTCGTATTTAAAATAGATGTCTTATATTTATTTATTAAGATATTTATACGTCTACCGGAATGCGCTTACGAGAAATTTCCTTTAGAGATTGAAACCTTGTCTCCATTTGTTAGGGAAACCCCGTTTGATCGTATGTGCTTTAAGTTCAGCAATGGAATACAACGTCGGAAGCAAAGTTCTTTTCACCATTTTTAAGGGACGCACATCCTTGTAACACAGAGTATTTTTTCGAAATATTGTCTGCTTAGTATCATGTGACCGAGCAATGAATGACACCGGATAAAAACGGTGTTTTGCAGCTCTGCAAATTAGGATGCTGTTTTTTTCCCTGACTAAGCACGATATAACTAATAGGTAAAACGAGGGTGACTGTTTCAAATAGGGGAGGTTCTCCTCCACTCTGGTTCACACTTCCAGTATCCTGTATTTTGAAGAGCAGGAGATGTTTATCACTTGATTCTTGTGGTTTCTTCCTAAAGTCTATTTCAATTCTATACTTCTAACGTCACTGACTGAGATCTGGTGAAGATTTTTGTCCTTTGTTTCTTGTTTAAGATTGGATTTCTGGTTCCTTCTAAATTCTACTGAAATTTATATACTTCTAACGTTGCTGATTGATCTCAGTTGTTGTGTTTTGTCTCATGTTTTTTGTTTAAGATTGGGCCTCCAGTTTCTTCTAAAGTTTAATTTAAATTCTATACTTCTAACGTCGCCGACAGGACTCGGGTGTAGTGCAATATTTAAGGCAAAACGAATTAACTCGCAGACAGCACGTTTCGCCGATGTGGTAGAGAGGTTTCAGAAGTCTCGGACCTATTAGATGAATTTTTTTTTTCAATCGTATCACCCCGAGCAAGGCGGTAACGCCACTGATGTGCAGGGGGCAACGTAATAGTGAAAAGATTGGAAAAGAGAAAACCGGAAACCACATCCTAAACAGGGAAAAAGGGATGAGCCTCTTAACCTATTCAATAGACGTGGGTAGAGTGTGAGCCTGGCGATAGGTCTATCTGCTCCAATTGAAAAAAAAAAAACAAAGTGAGAAGATTGGAAAAGAGAAAACCGGAAACCACATCCTAAACAGGGAACAAGGGATGAGCCTCTTAACCTGTTCAATAGACGTGGGTGGAGTGTGAACCGGGCGATAGATCTATCTACTCCAATTGAAAAAAAAAAGTGAGAAGATTGGAAAAGAGAAAAGCCGGAAACCACATCCTAAACAGGGAACAAGGGATGAGCCTCTTAACCTGTTCAATAGACGTGGGTGGAGTGTGAACCGGGCGATAGATCTATCTACTCCAATTGAAAAAAAAAACAAAGTGAGGAGATTGGAAAAGAGAAAAGCCGGAAACCACATCCTAAACAGGGAACAAGGGATGAGCCTCTTAACCTGTTCAATTGACGTGGGTGGAGTGTGAACCGGGCGATAGATATATCTATCTACTCCAATACCCGCAGATAAATCCTTTCGACGCGCTAAAAGAGGTAATAATTTAGAGAACAGGCAAATCCGAAGAGAGACGGATAATCGACCTTTTTAACAATCTACAGTTATAACAAAGCAAACCATCACAATTCCTAAGAAAATTATAGTTGGGCAAGTTACCAACACATACGACCCCCGATATTAGCAACTCTGCCAGAAGATCTTGATATACAATGAATGGCAGTGATAACGGATAAAGTAGGTGAAGCAAGATTACTTAACAGCACCCAAGTTACTCCACCTGACGTCACACAAATACCAGACTAAGTACAACAACTACAACAACTAATAGATAAACCAATACAACAAATGGAACAACTTAATTGAAGATATTTGCAGCAAGTACGTGGCAGGAAGAATTTCAAATATCGTAGCAGATCTTTATCAAGTGTAACGAAAGACATGACTTTCCTCGGAATTCGAAACGAGCGCGAACGTGTCTTGCCTGCAAGAGAATAACAAAAAAGAAAGATGGCCGCTATTGAAGACACAATTTATGCGTGCCTATCTCATCCAAAACGAGACGATATTTGCATACAGGCAAATTTTGGCCGTCTTGGAATGGCATAAAACGCGGGTGCCAGCGCTGCTGTGACAGACGATTTTTTCGGTGGATTGCGTGTGTCGAAGTTGCGCATTGACAGTCTGACTGACAAAGAGGAAAGAGAAGCGGATTAGTTGGTGTCTGTTTCGCAACTGCCAGATGTGTAACGGGTTGAGAAAGGAAAACCTGAAATCTATTTCCTTGAGGCGACCAAAGAAAGAAAGAAAGAAAGAAAGAAAGAAAGAAAGAAAGAAAGAAAGAAAAAAACAGCTGGTCTGCCTGAGAGCGAGCGTCTCGCTGCACTTTTGCCCCCCCCCCCCCCCATCATCATTTTTTATATACTACATCAAGAACCAGAAAAAAAAAACAGCCCTAATATTTGCTGGCATCATCGTAGATTTGGACAAGCAGCAAGACACTGTACAATGCCTTGTAATTTTTAACCAAATTCTACACCCAAAATTATCTCACAACAAGCGGGAAAAGATCTTCCCAACAGCCTCTTGAAGACGGCGTCTGCTGTTGGAGAAATACAAACCAGCTGTCTATTTTACGTAAAAGATACTAACTCTAGACAACTATTCCTGGTTGACACAGTTGCCCAGGTTACTGTCGTTGCACCCAACCCGGGCATGGTCACAAACAAGCCTTCGTACAGTCTACAAGCAGCTAACGCCACTAAAAGAGAGACGTATGGTTAGGTCTTGAAGGCTATTACAATGCGTTTAGTAAAATAAAGGAAGGTAAAGAAGTTGTTGGGTATTATTTATTATACATTAATATTTAGAAATCAAAATCTCATCTTTAGAATGGTAGGAGAGCTTGTTTCGAGTTCCGTGCCTTTCAGCGAATTATCATTCTTGGCTGCTACTGATGTCATTAATTGTATTGAGTGTGTGGGAGGGTGTAAGTGTGTTAGAGCATATATGTGTATGCGTGTTTATGGCAAAATTCAAACTATCGGTCAGGTCAACGCATACTTAGATAAACCACATATTAAAGCGGGCTGATATCACCAGACCGTAAAAAGGCCCCAACTATCTATCACACATATATATACCATAAACACACGCACATACATGCTCTAACACACACACACACACACACACTCTTACTACTGTCATCACAACAGACCGCGGACCACAATTCCAATCTAGACCCTAATTCAGGAATTTGTCAATCTTTTAGGAGCAAAACACATATCAACTACAGCTTACCACCCTTGTGCCAATGGTCTAATCGAAAGATTTAATCGACAACTTAAGACAACATTCACCAGTTCTAATAATGCACAAACTTGGCTTGTAAAACTTCCACTCGTAATGCTTTCATTACGAATCTGATTACAAGAAGATCTACCATGCACAACAGCAGATCTCGTATTTTGTACTTCTCTCACACTACCAGGCCAATTCCTAGACAGAAAAAAGACAATTACAAAAACAACTACTTCATTTGTACGCTATTTGCAACACCGCATGTCGGAAATTTCATTCACGCCGGCTCGTGTTAATTCAAAACACATATTTGTTTCGAAGACCCCACAAAGATTGTGACTACGTTTGCGTGAGACAAGATGCAGTCAGAAAGCCACTTACACCTAACTATTCAGGACATTTTAATGTAATTTCTCGAGAACCTAAATACTTAACTGTTCTAATTCGCGATAACCAGTTAAATATCTCTGTTGACAGACTTAAACTAGCATTCTTGGAGTAAATTTCTCTAAAAGTTTCTCAAGATCCACGTCAAACTGCAGAGCAAACAAACATCGACCGTTTTACTCACTGGACAGTTGCTATTCCATTACAAATAACCACGGTTGAATCTGTTGCCAGAACAATTTTGCGAGAGTGGATTACCATTTTTGGATGTCCTTCTATCATCGCAACAGATCGTGGAATTTGTCAATCTGTAAGGAGGAAAACACGTCTTGACTACAGCTTACCACCCTTGTGCTAATGGTCTAGTTGAAAGATTTCATCGACAACTTAAGACAGCATTCGCCAGTTCTGATAATGCATAAACTTGGCTTGAAAAACTTCCACTCTTAATGCTTTCATTACGAAACTTGTTAAAACAGATGATCTACAATACACAACAGCAGATCTCGTACTTCGTGCTTCTCTCACACTACCAGGCCAATTCCTAGAAAGAAAAAAAAAATGGTTACAAAACCAACCACTTCATTTGTACGCTATTTGCAACACCGCATGTTGGAAATTTCATTCACGCCGGCTCGTATCCATTCAAAACACATTCATATCCAATGAACTTAGTTCACTGGTGCCCCCTTTATATGAATTTACTCGAGCCACATGATTAGCAACTTGGTCTCACCTTTTTACTGTGAAACCAATAAAATGTAAGCGCAAATTCTACTCCAGTAGCTTCTTTTCTCGCACTTCCCGCCTGTTAAATTCCCTTCCATTTACTTGATTCTCCAACAGCTACAATCTCCAAGAATTTAAATGTAAAGTCAATAATCATCTCCTATCTCACTAACCTGCATCCTCTCTCTCTCTCTCTCTCTCTCATGCTTCTTTCTCCTTCCACGCCACTCTCATCAGTATTTTCATCATTTTCTTATCCACTTCTTGACACCTCCTATAACCTGTCACTCTTTATCATAACTTTCCTCCTATGTAACCCCCTGCAAAACAATGGCAGTAAAATGCTTTACTTTGGGCGATATGATTATTTTAAAAAATTGTCCTGAAAACCATACAAGATTGTGACAACGTTTTCTTGAGACAAAATGCAGTCAGAAAGCCACTTACACCTAACTTATTCGGGACATTTTAAAGTGGTTTCTCGACAACCTAAATACTTAACTGTTCTAATTCGCGACAACCAGTCAAACATCTCTTTTGACAGACTTAAACCAGCATTTCTCCATAGATTTATCAAGATTCACGTCAAACTGCACAGCAAGCAAACAATCCACAATCATCATCAAGGTCATCACAGCAAACAGCAACGCAACCAGAACCATTACACACGAAAACGGGTAGGAGATTTCACCGGCCTGCTAAATTCAGTTTTTATATGACATATTGAAAACAACTACTTCATAGCTTTATCAATCTACGGGAATAGAAGTATTGTGCGATATCACTCACATCCCAATTACTTACGACATTCCCACTCAGAGGCTTCGTCAAATTCATCCCCAGCCTTGTCATCTCTTTCAATATTTCGATTCGTTTTCTCTATTTGTCACTTTTATTTACAGTCTCTATTTTTGTATTTCGCTTTTCATTTGTAATTATTTATAACGGTTTGGGACGCAACTGCATGCTTTTTGTGTGCTTGTTGGTTGCGTTCTCTGCCCGTAAAGGTTGATTCAAGTCTCTTAAAGTTCTTGGTGTTTGTAATAAAACTGAAGATTAAACTTTTCTCAACCGGAAACGACCTAAACGCATGCGTGTGATTGTAGAACCAGGCATTTATTCATGCGCCCGACTATATGTTAGCACGAGATCTCTGTAATCTTATTCACTATTTATTTTGCTTCTCTCCACAATGAAAGTAGATAGATTCGCTTATCGACTAGCTTACTCTCCTCCTCAGTTTTAAGAACAGAAGTAGAGTTATATCACGTTTCCTTTTTAGGATTGGGTTTCCGGTTCCTTCTAAAGTCTATTTCAGCTTTATACTTCTAACGTCTCCGCTTGAACTGTGAAATTTTATTTACTTTTTATTTATTTTTCCATGGAAGAATTTAGATAAGTTCACTTATAGTCCGGTTCACACTCCTCCCAGGTGTTTTGAACAAGAGTAGAGATTTATTCCTTTTTACTGTTTCGTGTTAGTTTCCCCGTTAATTCTAAAGTCTACTTCAAGTTTGTACTTCTAACATCTTCTCTTAAAATCTTAAAATTTAATTTACTATATATTGGTTCATTTATTTATTTTCCTCAATAGGTTTGCTTATCGCCCGGTTCGTACTACTCATCATTATTTTGAACAGGAGTAGTGGTTTATCCCTTGTTTTCCTTTTAGAATTGGGTGTCCCGCTTCTTATAAAGTCTTTTCATTCTATCTATGATGTCATAAGCAAGCAATAATATATTCCCACTCCAAATAATCCTCATAGAAAAAAAGTGGGAAAGCGATCCACCATTTGTATGTCTGCAATGCTCGTGAATTTTAATGCTTCCAAAACGAAGCTGCTATCTATTAACCATCACAGACAATCGCTCCTACCCACTATTAGCATGGATTAGTCTTGTCTTCTTAAAAGCAAAACACTGCGTCTCTTCGTATTAACTCTCACAATAGGCCTCTTATGGAATGAGTATATCGAATCCATAGCTAAATGCGCTGCTAAGAAGGTCGGTTCTCTGTGTAGGGTCAGGAAGTTTTTCCCGTCTGAAACAATCCTGCACATACATAAATCTGCCATCCGTCCGTGCATCGAATACTGCTGCCATATCTAGTCGGGTACCCCTGTTATCCACCTATGTGTCCTTGACAAAATCTAACGGAGAATCTGTAATGTGATCGATCCCGACTTAGCAGCTCAGATACAGTTACTTTCTCACCGGCAATGTGGCTTACCTGTGTCTCTTCTACAAATACTTTCACTGCTTCTGCTCCGATGAACTTAGCTCTCTGGTGCCTCCTATGTATGAATTTACTCGAGTCACAATATTAGCAACTAGGTCCCACCCATTTACTGTGAAACCAATAAAATGTAAACGCAAATTTTTCTCCAGCAGCTTCTTTTCTCGCACTTCCAGTCTGTGGAATTCCCTTCCGTTTACTTGCTTCCCCAACAGCTACAATCTCTAGGAGTTTAAATGTAAAGTCAATAGTCATCTCCTATCTCACTGACTTGCAGCCTCTCTCTCATGCTCTACACTACTCTCATCAGTATCCTCATCCTTCTCTTACTCACTTTCTGACACCCCCTATAACCTGTCACTCTTTCTCATAACGTTCCTCCTATGTAACTCTCTGAGCACTAGTGGCAGTAAACTGCCTTGCTTGGGGTGATATGATTATAAGAAAAAAGTAAAAAAAAGACATACCATCACAACCTTTTGGTGTGTTGTATGAGAACAAAAGTGTTAAAAATCGCTTACGTTTGTGTTTGTGGTGCGGTTGATATCGGCTCGGAACAAGAAATCGAAGAGCCGAATTCAAATTCCAGTTGAATTCGTTGCATTCACTTACGCGCAAATACCCTTGGGAAAGGTATTAATCCATCTCTTCCCTTCAGTTATGGGTTAAATAACAGGACAAATTGGGTTCTATAGCCTTGGCTGGCAACCAGTCTACCGCAGAAAGCAATGGCAACCTACTGCGGGATAATATTCTGCCCAGTCAGTCATGTCTCTTTCGAGACATGATCGCCCAAGCGTGTATCACGTATGGCACTTAACTGACGTTTGTATAGTAAGAAAGAAGAAGAAGAATATTTCCCATCGAAAGGTGGTTCGTCAACTAGTAAACAAAGCTGATCATAGAAAATTCATCTGTCACTGATTTTTCTCTCTCTAGTTATCGTTAGATATTTGCAAGAGTTTGTGTTCGTGTGTGCGAGCGTGTAATTTATAACCGACTTCATGAGCTATGGAAAAACTATTTGTGGCTTTTACACTTAATGGGTCTGACTTAAAGAGACGGTATAATATTACTTGATATATGTGCATTTACAATGCTATCAGCCATTGGTTCGAATTTGCAAGTCTGCCTCTCTGTGCCTCCACGTTCGCTTTATGCTGACTTATCATGAGATATAAATTCTACAGGCCAGAAATTCCCCCACCAGTATTTTTTACCTTCAAGGAAACATTATGAAAAGAATGCGACAAGCTATAAGTAAGCAATTTAAGAACAAACCTCCGAATATAGAGACACAGGTGATGGCGGTACGGGCATCTGTAAACATTAGGTATACAGTATAACAACCAATTCCTGCGACCTCTTTTTGAGTGCTATGTCACTTCGGGACGTAGACGATCATAGACTTCTACTTGCCTCTATCTCTTTTCACTCTTAAACTTTCTCCGGAAATAGAATATTAAACAGGAAGCAAGGGATAAACTGTAACTCCTGTTCAAATGACCGGGAAGGTGTATAGCCAAGTGATTGAAGTATCTATTCTTATGATAGTAAATTTTGAAAAAGTCCGAATCCTACCAGAAACCGCATTATTTTTCTAATAAGCTTTCTGGCATATTCAGGCCGGTAGGTTGAAATAAGTAAATATACTGTTTCATTAGATCATCTACTCAGATATGGGTATTCACAGAAAATAAAGTTTTAGCAATAACATTATATATATATATATATATATATATGTCAAAAGCAAAACTTATTTCAGCCGATGTGTTTCGTCTACTGAGGAAATTATCAAAGCAGTTGTCTTGATACGGTTCCTTGGGGGATGAAACGCGTCCGCTAAGATAAATTTTCCTTTTGTTTTGATTCATATTGTCCTTTTCCATATATACTCTTTCTGAATTTTTTACACACACACAGATATATATATATAAGCTTACAAATTGTGGAATATGCACGAAGCTACCCAGGTTTGAACCCGGTAACATAGGGCGTATTCCACAATTTGTAAGTTTATTTTCGCTCTACTTTCTCCTGAACGTATGAACAATTTTGTTGTTCCATGCCTTCGAAAGCGGTTATTTACTACCTTCCAGTGATATATTGTTGTTATATATATATATATATATATATATATATATATATATATATATATATATTCTTCCATACATACATACCTACATACATATGTTCAAATTATCCACACTTTCACTCTGACATATAAATAAGTTTACGCGGATGAATTTTTAACTTTCCCTCATCTGTCTCTTCCTCTGTACATATATATATATATATATATATATATGAGAGAGAGAGAGAGAGAGAGAGAGCGAGAAAGAGAGAGAGAGGGAGGAATTGTGAGTGAAATAGAAATTCTATGTCAGTCATTCTGTCAACATATATTTTCCAGTTTTCAACATAATGCCCCTCATTAACTTTGGAATTCTGATAATAAACACGTTGGCTAAACAACCCTGACAAATATCACTGAATGCGTTGGCATTCAGCCTATTTTATTTTAATAGGTCATCACAACCCACTTAATCCAATAAATAGCTAAGTTAATTATTTCCGACTTCACATATTTATACAGACTCGTTGTCAACAGCCAATGTCGGGTATTATCCATGGATCTTAATCATTCGTCTATAAAAATTAAGAACTAATTATGCTGCTGAATAATTCTACTCTGACACCTGGAGTAAATTTCGAAATGCAATGTGTCGACTTGTCCATGATGGTTTAATTAATCCAGCAATTAGACCAGTCAGGTGATATCCACCCTTCAGCTAAGTGTTTTTAAAGTCGGCACACAGATAAAATGAGGTTAATAAAATGAACGCGACTCAAACGCATACAGGATAATATTTTAAAAAATTACGTGTAACAGAAGTCAGAATGTATAGAAGTCAACAAAAAGTAGAGCTCAGCATGGGAATAAAACTTTCTTCTTCTATGTACGTTGTCCTTTCAGGTCGTATGTTTCTCTATCTCTATCGCTTTCCACGTCTCTCTATCTCTGGCGGCTCTTAGCACGCTTTTTCCTGTTACACCACACAACCCCCGTTTTGTCATCCACCTGTTCAGGCCCTTCTAATATATATTATCCGCTGCTCTCTTCAACCTCTTTTCCCCTCTATCTGCCCTGTTAGCATCAGGTTCTCTAAGCTCTCCTTCCTCATTGCATGTTCCAGGAAATTTAACTGTCTCTTCTTGATGCTTAGTATTAATTTCCTTTTTCTTTCCATACTTTCCAAAACCTCATAATTGCTGACATGCTCGATCCATGGTATCTGCAGCATCTTTCTGTAGAACCACATTTCAGTTGCTTCAAGTTTTTCCTTCATCTTTGATGATATTGTCCAGAATTCACTAGTATATTGAAGAAATGACATCACATAGCAATCCAGTACTCTTTTCTTTGTTTCTAGCGAATTTGAACGAGTGCGTTTTTTTTTTTTTTTGTATTTTTTCAAAGAAATTTTTTTTTTTACTGGAGGATAATTTTGTTTTAAAATTCCTCTGTTAAATTCCTTGGTCGTCTTCTTTGCTCGGCCATTGTCTAGTTAGTTGACTCCCATACCCCTCTGCATTATACGCACGTAGTATCCAAAAAGATAAAATAATTCTTCTATCACTGGTTGAGCACGTGTTTTTTTTGTTTTTTTTTGGTGGGGTGGGGGGGGAACAACTTTAATAGTAAGTCATGATTTTGCATTGATTTTATTTTATTTTAATTTTTTGTTGTGGCTAATTTTAAAAGTTTCATAGTTATTTGAACGAGTGCGTTTTTTTGTATTTTTTTCAAAGAAATTTGTTTTAGTGGACTTTAACTAAATTAAAACTTAGTTAACTCAACGCCCCTACTTTTTATTTTTATTTTTATTTTTATTATTTTTATTTATTTTTTATTTATTCATTATTTTTTTTTCAATTGGGGTAGATAGACTAAACTATTGCCCGGTTTACACTTCACCCACGTCTATTGTACAGGTGTAGAGGCCCATCCCTTGTTCCCTGTTTAGGATGTGGTTTCCGGTTTTCTCTTTTCCAAATCTTTTCACTCTCACGTAGCCCCCTGCACATCAGTGGCGTTACCGCCTTGCTCAGGGTGATATGATTAAAAAAAAAAATTACCAGTTCGCTTTCAGATCTCTGTGTCGCACTTTCTGTCTTCTGTTTGAACACTTCCCAGGTATTTAAACTTTTGTGCCGACTTGATTTTAGTATCCCCCACCTGCATTTGGCATTTGGGGCTGCTTTTTTGCTGATGACCATGCATTCGGTTTTCTTGCAGTTTATTTGTAGTCCTTTTTTGTCACTCTCTTCAGTTACCTTCTGTAGGAGGTCTTGTAGTTTCATTTCTGTCTGCTATCAGCGCTGTATCATCTGCGCAGCTTATGTTGTTCAAATTGTGGCCTCCTATGGCAAACATCCAGGGTCCTCAGAAAAATCTCGCTGTACAAGTTGAATAGATCCGCTGAAAAGACACATCCTTGTCTTACGCCCTTGTTTATTTTTGTATATCTGCTGAATTCGTAACCTACCCGTATGCAGGCGGTTTGCAGCCAGTAGATATTCTTGATTAATCGTATGTTTTTCCTAAATATGTCGAGGATGCTGAGCATCTCCATCAATCTTTTGTGGCGTATTTTGTCGAACGCCTTTGCATAATCTATAAAATATTGGTACAAGTCTTTTTTTATTTATATTGTTCTTCCGGAGAGCATACTAATCATAGATATTGCATTGCAGATACCAAAACCAATCAAATATAGAAACTTAAATATCTAAGAAATATTTTAACACAGGACGAAAAATGCAACATAAAAATCCGAAGGCGCGTTGGGATAGCGAAAGGTGCCTTCGAAAACCTAAGAAAAAGCATTAAGAAAGAGAAAAATGCCGTTACTGAACCCTTATTTAATATCAGTCTTCCGATACGGCAGTGGATGCTAGATAATCTCATCACAGCTGAAGAAGGGAGTTGAAGGAACACAAATTTTGTCCTAATAAAAGATGTTGAAAATGCCAATGACGGAACGTTGAGCAAAGATAATAAAGTTTTAGATTAAAAGAGAAACAAAATGAACACTTATACGCGACATCAGATAGAGAGAATAGGAAATAACTAGGGAAAATAATGAGGAAAGATGGATTAGACAATTTGACACTCACAGCTCATATTAAAGGCAAGCGGAACAGTGGAAAACAGCGTACAACCTACCTAACGAGCTTGTGTAAATGGATGGAAAAATAAATACACATAATGAAGAAAGAGGGATTGGCGAATTTGACACTCACTGAACATAGTGAGGGCAAAAGGGACAGATGGAAGCAGCGTATAACCTACCTAACTGATGTGGACCCAAAGTGGGGGCCACGGAAGGAAAACACGGAACACGGGTTAGAAGTAAAGAAAGATATATTAAACAGAAAGGTTACAAAGAATAGTGTAAGAGTAAGCGGAGCTTACTATCCAGTGGTGTCCGATATTGGTAGTCGTACGCGGCTGAGCACTACTGCTAATACACTATTTATTTGCAATTAAAATACAAAATTATAGCAAAAAGGGGAGGGGCAGAGGTTGGCACACACTTAACTATCCTATACCTAGCTAAACACTATCACGACCCATTCATTCATTACAATTTGCACAATAACCAAAAGAACCCATCCATCTACTCCCAATCCTTCATACACCAAATATCACAAACTTACAAGGGACACCTAAAAAGGGGGAAACAACCATGACAATAAAAATGTATTTATGTACAATATAAAATATAATTTAAAGCCTTTAATGAAAGATGAAATGATGGGAGGGGGATGAACCCAAAAAACAAACTGAAAATACAACAAATTTTGAACTAAAATAATAAACAATGTTAGTAAGACCCGTCCATCCCAGAAAAAGAGTGGCCGCTGTGTTCCTCCAAACGGCGAAATCAAGAAGCACACTCGCTAAGGGAGTGGGGGGTATAAAAAATTAATGGAATGGGACAATCAAAGGCTGAACCAGTCGAGATAAAAGGAGGCCAAAACAAACTGGGGAGGTTGGGAATCTCGACTTGGATCATAACAAAAGAGAAAGCCGGGTACAAGCTAGGAACATATTCATTCACATTAACTAGGTACACAAAGAAAGCTACCTTAAACAGGGGAGGGTTCCAAAGGAATTCACCCTGATGTAACCAGCAGATCTAAAAGAGAAAATCAAGGCAAGCCCCACTCACGCAAACCAGGCTCGCCACATTTACCCACCTTTTGCTGAAGTCTGTCGAAGTCAAACGTTTCCAATGAGTTCTAATCCTAATTTTGAGCTGATGATCAAAATATCGGATCAGATCCTGATGTGAAAGACGCTGACATCGCAAGACTTCCTCCGTTCGCGTCGTCCAAATCAGCATTCGAGCCGTGGCTAGCATCGACAGAAACACCATACGCTTCATCCAAAAAAAACGGGGGCGACACGCCTCAGCCAAACAATTTAAGGGCAAATTCCTTCGAGGCCAAGTCTCGACCGACGCACCGACCTTTGCCAATACTTCTGACCAATTTTTCTCCAACTGAAGGTCGGGCCCAAACCACACTCCAAGAATGTGGACAGGGTCATCCGTCCAGTCGAAGCGCCCAGGAAGAGTAACACCCTTCCATGCACCTAACCGCAAGCCGGACGACTTGTTGCGATTAATCTTGGCCCCTGTCACCTGTTCCTACCGTTGACTCGCCTTTTGTACCACCTCGATGTCACTCTGGGAGGACACGAAAGTAGTGACGTCATCGGCGTACGCGGAATCCCTGGCTCGAGCACCACCAGGGACAGCAATTCCACGTATGGCCGGACTGCACGCCCTGTCCCTTATCCGGCGAAGGAGGGGCTCCAACGCCAAAGCATAAAGTAGGGGCGACAGTGGACAATCCTGTCGGACCAACCTAGACAGAACGCCCGACAACTTTCCATTCACTTGTACCACAGCCGTTGGGGATTGATACAGAAGGCTAATCCAGCGGCGGAAGTTGGTTTCGAATCCAGCGGCCTGCAAGACAGCCGCCAGGTAACGATGGCCAACCCTATCAAATGCCTTGGACTAATTCAAATTGATCTTCGTCGTCTTTTATCCCCTCTATGATCGTGCGTATCAGATTCAGGTTGCTCTGAATTGTTCGGCCCTTCACAGCACAAGTCTGCTCAGATTCCAACAGAAACTCGGCAACTAATTGCAAACGATTTGACAAGATCTTGACCAAAATCTTTAACTCTGTGTTTAGCAGAATTATGGGCCGGTAACCCTCTAACACTTTCCCAACATCCTTGCCTTTTCTCAACAACGTGATCACACCCCTGGTGAACCTGTTGGGGATTGACCTCTGCCAGAACCAGTTGTTGAACATGGAAGTCAAAATCGGGACAAAGATGTGCAACAGCCTCAAGTACAATTCATAGGGCAAACCATCGAGACCCGGCGATTTGCCTCTGCCGACCTCCTTCAAAGCCTCATAGACTTCGCCCTCTGTAATCTCTCCCTCGCATCTAACTACATCAACCGGCAAAAGCTGGGGGAAGTCAGCCAAATAGCTTCGAAACTCCTCATCACGGACAGCAGGCTCCTTGGTTAACAGGATCTCGAAATGCCACCGAAACGCCTCGCACATGTCGTCATCCGGGTTGCAAACCTCTCGAATGTACCGGTCGCCGCCTCGGTGAATCTCTTCTTTGCGCAGTTCTGCGCCCATTTTCACAGCTTCGGAAGACGTCTTGCTTAACCTATGTCTAATTACCTGACCCATGTAACGATTGCTAGTTGACCGCGCCAGGGCTCCCTTAGCTATGACTATTTCTAGGAGATTCCCACCAGCCTCCGCCCGGGAGTAAATTAGCTCTGTCTTCACCTTGTCAGCCTGAACTTGGTGGTGAAAGACCTCATACTGTTCTCAAGTTTCTCCCACTACTTATTCCCAATGACTTCCCAGTTAACGCCCGCTGCACTAAGTTAATTAGCTGGCGCCGGAAGTCCTGTTTGTCCAGTAAGGACACGTTGAACTTCCAGTAACCAGTCATTCTAGACCTATTTTCTAAATCTACCCGGGCACAAACGAGTTTGTGGTCCGAGTAGCCTAACCAGTGGAACGTGGGACAATCTAAAAGATCTATGTCGACTTCTTCCCACCCTTGTGATCGACCCGGTATCTATCGACGAGCCCGAACTCTTTGGTGAGATCGATCAAGCTACGATCACGTGTCTTCCCTCTAGCTCTCTACTCTCTATCCAGCTGTGGGTCCAGGATGGCATTTCGGTCCCCCACTAAGACGAGTCGCGTTGAATCCACCAGGAAGGGCTCCAACCGCCGAAAAAACGAGACGCGCTCCTCCCGGTCGTTATGCGCATAAACCGTAACCAGCTGAAACGCATTGCTTTTCACTGCAATATCGGCCACGATCTGCCGGCCCTCGGCTCCTACATGGACAAGATCCACATTCGCGTCCAGGTTACGCTTAACCAGCAAAGAAACTCCTCTGGCCAGTCGGTTCCCATATGCTAAATAAACGACAAAGTCGTTAGACAGCACACAGGCATCGACCTTGCAAACAAAGTGAGTCTCTTCGATCGCGGCGACATCCACACCAAAGGACAAGAGGTCCCGAAGCAGGCGGGCAGCCTTACTCCGATCCCTAAGGCCCATCGCATTCAAGCTGACTAACTTAATTGACATCTTTTAGACCTGAAAAGAGAAAGCAAAAAATTACTCCTGGTCACATACCGAGAAATCTATGGCAGTAGTGACCCCGACGGTTTGTCCAAGACTTTCACATCCAATATCGGACGTAATTCATCCGTCCTGGACAATCCCGCCGACGTCCGTGGAAAAAGTTAGCTTAATTGCTCTATATAACGAGGGGTGGAGGATTACAAGGACCCTCCCAGAACAATATATTGATATTTTTTTTAATAGGAGTTCCTATCTGGGACATCCGTATATCAGGGAAAGCATCCGCAGCTCCCTGCATAAAATTCCAAACTTTTTGGTTTCCCCCGGTACTTCTAACCAAAGTTAACACACCGGGGGCTTTAGGCGCTCGTAAAGAATTTGGTCTATCTACGATTACGTAGGCGCTGACGTCCTATGTTGGTATCCAGGCATTGCTCATGACTCTGTTCACCTCCTCCACCGTTCCGAATTGTGACAAGTAGGCTCCGACGTGGTCGCAGTGGATTTCATGAGGCACACCATGTATCATAATATGCGTGCGCCTTGTTGCCCTGTATTCGGTCTGTAGGCGCACTCCCTTTGTTTTTAGGCCAATTCCTGCCGACGTTTTAGCTTCATTCTCCGAGCCAAGGAGAACATCCCACGGGATCTTTTTGCCAGTACCTTTGGATTAATGTTCAGTAACAAAAACAAACGAGCGACAAAGACAAATACATCAAGGGTTAAACAAAATGACGTACTCACAGGTAAGACTCAGAAAATCAGGTAGCAATATGACACGCAGACCAAATGGTACTTATGTATACTGTGCAAAGAAAAATTGTACTCCAAGAAGTTGAAAGAACTCCTCGCACTACTGGTAATACTACACATAATACTACCATTCACACAGTAATATGGTACTGGAAGAGTCCATGATATAGGTAAGTATCGGTCTCACAACACTAACGAGATTGTGTAAATTGATGGAAGAACAGGCACACGTAATGAAGAAAGAAGGATTGGTGAATTCGACACTCACAGGACATATTGAAAGCAAGATGGACAGAGGAAAGCAGCGTATAAACTACCGAACGAATTTGTGTAAATGGATGGAAGAACAAGCATACATAATGAGGAAAGAGGTTTTGGATAATTTGAAACTCACAGGACATATTGAAGACAAGAGGAAAAGAGGAAAGCAGTATTTAACCTACCTAAGGAGCTTGTGTAAATGAATGATAGAACAGACATACATAATGAGGAAAGAGAGATTGATGAATTTACCACCCACAAGACATATTAAAGGCAAGCAGAGCATGATAATTCCGAATGAGCTTTGTAAATCTTTGACAGAACATGGATTAGGGAGATAGCAGAAAGAAACACTTTACTAAAGCTAAAAAAGACGGGAAATTGTGGAAAGCCATTGCATGATTTCCTATTATTATAAGAGATTGGGATATTGATCAGATATGTTGCAGTATATATATATATATATATATATATATATATATATATATATATATATATGTGTAAATATATAGTGTATCGAGACAGCAAATAATTTTCTAAACATATACTGTTAAATATTTAATAGACAATGAATGTCTATTATGTTTAATCAGGAGCTGTTCTAAACGTCGTATTTTGGCTTTAATTTCAGTTGAAAATAAAGACAAAAATTCTCCAACATTTGGGTAATTTTTTATTAAGTTTTACTAAGCTTTCGGCTCACATGAGCCATCTTCAGAGAGGTTATTAAGACGGTAATACAGTAACATCCACCATCACCGACGATTTTATTTTGTGTTGACATAAAACTCCGCTAGGCAACGGCAATAGTTACCAAAAAAAAACAAATGCAGTTCGCAAATTTGCAATGCGGTTCTATGACGTCACACCGCGTGATAGCGCGAAATGACAACAAAACCATATATTCAAATGCAATGTAACGTGTTATGACCGGATTTAAGGTTCAGATATTGGAGGCCATGTACATTAAATCCAAACAACCCACACTTAATAAAATCACCTTATATTTAACAGTATATGTTTAGAAAACATATATATATATATATATATATATATATATATATATATAAAGAACAGATAGCAAAATAGTGTTTTTCATCTAATATGTTTCACGTTAGCAAGCTTCTTCGGGGATATTTTTTAAGAGGAATGGTTTAAATTTTTTTAATTAAAAAAAATCCACGGAGACAGTATGTTGGTTGAGGTTTGATTTCATTGTTCCGATACGTGTCACGTGTAATAAAGCAATGGATGAATATTTTAAATGTGGAGAAAAACTTATGTCTGTTTATGTGTGTGCGCTAAAATAACAAAAAACAATCGATGTTTATTTTGAACGTAAGTGGATGTATGCAAAAATAATATAGGTGCCAAACGTATTTTCACTATAGGCGAATTAAGTGTGTTTATATGTCGGTAACGTTAGAATGCGAGTGAATGACAAAATGAAATACATTTCCGTTCAAAATTGTAGCGAAATAATGTAATTGTTTTTTATTACACGTGGCACAAAATTTACCTTTTAGTCAACAATAATTTTCTGAACTATATCATTGATAAACAAATAAAATTATTCTTACAAAAACTACGTGACACCTGTATTACAAGTAACACACAAAAAAAAGCAATCAAATACACAACGGGACGAATTTGCAAAATGAAAAATTATTAAACAGCATATTTCTGTCGTAATTCCTCAAAAACATGTAAAATATATAATATATTATATAAAATAGAAGACTATAAACCTTGTTGTTTCTAATCAAAATAACACCATCGAATGTAAACTAGCGATTAGTTTTTTGTTTTTTTTTAATCATCTCACCCCAAGCAAGGCATTCCACTGCCACTATTGCGCATGGGGCTACATAGGAGAAGGTAAAGAGAAGGAGTGGTTAGACATAGGGAATGTTAGGAGGAAGGTGACAGATGAGTAGGATAGCGAGGATGAGGGTTGGGCAGATGGGAAGAGTGTTTGATAGAATGGAAGCAGGTTAGTGTGTTAGGAGGTGTCTATTGACCTTACATTTAAACTCCTGGAGATTGTAGCCGTCGGGGAAGCAATCGTTTGGAAGAGAATTCCACAGTCGGGAAGTGCGAGGAAAGAAACTGTTGGAGTAGAAGTTACGGCTGCATTTTATCGGTTTCACTGAAAAAGGGTGGGATCTAGTTGCTAATCTAGTATCGCGTTCAAATTCGTATTTAGGGGGCACCAGTGATCTAAGTTCATCGGAGCAGAAGCCGTGAAAGTATTTATAGAAGAGACACAGGGAAGCCACGTTGCGCCGATGGGAGAGAGACTGCAGGCGGTCTGCCAAGTCGGTATCTATCACATTGCAGACCCTCCTCTGAACCTTGTCGAGAAGCACGTGAAGAACAGCAGGGGCACCCGACCAGATATGGCAGCAGTATTCAATGCACGGGCGGATGGTAGATTTATAAATGTGCAGGATAGATTTAGACGGAAAAAACTTCCGGGCCCTACACAGAGAACCGACTTTCATAGCAGCGGATTTAGCAATGGATTCGATATAGTCATTCCATTTATATAGTTATATAGTGTATGACTTTCAATGCCTTGTACAAGACTGTTTCTTGTTATAAATCAATTAATTATATTGGCCATACTCCCACTTCTTTGAATGGACAGCTCACACAACTCTGTGTCGCGCTGATCACATAACAGCTTTTAAAGAACGCTACTTTTTAAAAACAAAAATTAAGTAACAGTCAAAACATGAGGATAAAATAACAACATCGAAAATATCATTCTTGAACAGTGAAGTGGTTAAAAGCGGTTGGAAAGTGAACACTTATGGAACATTTTTACACTCTTTATCTCCAGCAAAAAAGAATAATACTGGAATAATTAAATCAAAAAGTAATCAAATATATATATTTGTAAAACGTACCAACAAAACAGTAGCACTAATCACGACCGAAATCAGAAAAACCTACGACTAATAAATCGGTAAAGTTAGTCGTCAAACCCAAAAGGTACTACCCAATGGGTAGAGGGGAATAAAAGAAACAAACAAACAAAGCATAAGCTGTGTTCGACAGAAAGAAAAAAAAACCCACGTCGAAAACCTTAACAAGAAAGAGCTCAATACGAAAGTACGAAAGTAGAGCAAAAACACGAACTAAATCTAAATTGCATGACAGTATATATATATATATATATTCAATTGGAATAGATAGATCTATCTATCGCCCGGTTCACACTCCACCCACATCTATTGAACAGGTTAAAAGGCTCATCCCTTGTTCCCTGTTTAGGATGTGGTTTCCGGCTTTTCTCTTTTCCAATCTTCTCACTTTGGTTTCTTTTTTTTTTCTCAATTGGAGTAGATAGATTTATCAATCGCCCGGTTCACACTCCACCCACATCTATTGAACAGGTTAAGAGGCTCATCCCTTGTTCCCTGTTTAGGATGTGCTTTCCGGCTTTTCTCTTTTCCAGTCTTTTCACTCCTACGTAGCCCCCTGCACATCAGTGGCGTTACCGCCTTGCTCGGAGTGATACGATTAAAATATATATATATATATATATATATATATATATATATATATATATACTGTCATGCAATTCATCAGTGACGGGCAACTTTGGCATTGCTCACAACCATCAATTTCCAGTGCCCCCACTCCCTGCGCATCCAAAATTGGTTTTCGGAGCCAACTATGGATCTACTGATGAATTGCATGACAATATATATATATATATATATATATATATATATATGAAGACAGAAAATCTAAGCAAGAGCCAACAACCTACCACGGTTTCGCCCTACGGCTCGTCAGGGAAATTATCTTTGCTTAGATTTTCTGTCTTTGTTTGGTCTACTTTCGTATTGAGCGCTTTAGTGTTAGGGTTTTCGTCTTGGTTTTTTTTTTCTTTCTTACGAGTGCTTGACTTTTTGTTCATGTACTTCGTTTGTTTCTTTTTTTACTTCCCCTTCTTTTCCCTCCGAGTTCGCTCTCGGTGGGTTGGTCAAGACGATTTAAATTATAGCTTGATTAATACTAGTTTCGGCAGAGTTAATTCTGTTACTATTGGTATTGTTATTACTATAGTTAATATTATTAATATATATATATATATATATATATATGTGTGTGTGTGTGTGTGTGTGTGTGTGTGTGTATGTATGTATGTATTTAATAACATCTCTCACACACACACACACGCATATGTGTGTGTGTGTGTGTGTGTGTGTGTGTGTGTGTGTGTGTGATGAAATCAAATATGGATTAAAATCCGACAGTATGATAGAATAACGAACAGATAGGACATGTTTCTGAATATATCGAGGAGAAAAGTAATTTATCAAGTAGCAAATTCTTACAAAAGTAAAACACATTCTTCAAGTAAAAAGAAATATTTTTTAAAATTTCGACGCAACATATTCAGACTATCAACTGTCACTTTGGTTTGGTTTACCTATATTTATATCATGTCCTGAGTAAGGTAGCGGGCCAGACAAGATTCACTTGAATACTGGATGTGGCCCACAGGCCGGGGGTTGCTGACCATTGATTTAAAGTGTAGAATTAATAAATACCAAGCATTTCAAATGTCTTGGTGTATGGATCAGTTGTAACAAATGTTACATGTTGGAAATTGTAACAAAAAAAATGATTGACCAAAACACAGAGCTAATATATTATTATAATATATAATATATATATATATAATATAATATATAATATATATATAATATATATATATATATATATAATATATTATATATTATATATTATATATATATTATATATTATATATTATATATATTATATATTATATATATTATATATAATAATATATTATAATATAATATAATATTATATATTATATTATTTAATTTACTAAAAAGACAAAATAAAATATATACAAAATATACAATTTTGGCATTCAAAACAGTAACATAGAGTCTATGACTGGCAAGTGTTATGAGGGGAGAAGGTAAGGTAAGGAGCCCATCAAGGTACCAAATAGATAAACACATTAAAAATGTAGTGTTATCTATATTTGTAGAATACTGTGTATGTTTTATGTTACGAACACGGTAAGTAACACACCCGTGTTCGCAGTTGATATTATTGAGTGATTGTTTTTTTTCTTTTAATTTATTAATAATACTTCCATTATTTTTAGTCTTTCTTGCATGTGGATGAGGCTATGATATTTGTGTTGTCAACAAGTATGTTCCGGTTAGGGTTTGGTAGGTGATCGTGTGTGTTTAAAGAAGATTGAATTGAGCTCTCTTCTGGGAGATGCAGCGTGAGTCTTCGTATCAATTTCTTTTCAGAACCGAAGGGTAACCATGATGACGATGATATATATATATATATATATATATATATATATATATATATATATATTTCTCCTTATATACCATAAGTATATATATATATTGCTTCTTAAGTCGAACTCTCTTTGGAAAATTCCGCTTTCGGATATTATTATAAATCTAAAATTCTCTGCAGCAGGATGGAGAAATTTACTCCAGAATACTCCTGAAAAATATTCCTTGTCCCTCTTTACATTCCTTCATTCTAGAACCTACAGAAAATAATTGAATTCATTAAAAAACTAAGATGGCTTCTTTTTAATTAGTATTTTTTCTTTTTTAATTTTTCTATTTCACTTGACTTTGTCTGGATAAATCTGAAACATTCATTGGTCTGGGGAGCTGCTGAAGCCGCGGAATATATTATTACCAATGGATTTGTAAAAATATCTACATTTTGTTTCATATATATATATATATATATAAATTCAGATAAAACTTAGAGGAGAGATAGCCGTTTTCAACATGTCATTTTAAGATAAACAATAAAACAAAGAATGAAGAAAAATTCTAAGCCCAGAGGTTCGCTCTAGTTAAGGAAGGGGTGGGAAGATATTGGTTTTTATAGGGTTAAGCTAGCAAAATTTTAGTAGTAATTTCTTCGTTGGTAGTAGAAGGCATGTGGCTTGACCCTTGACTTAGTAGTGGTAGGTAGTGGGGAAGTAACTGCTTAACCAAATTTTAAAAAAAACATATTTGGGCTACCCAATATCAATATACCCAAGTAATTAATTATTTAACTGAAATGTAATTTAATTAAGTGTAGTTTATCATTAACTTTTTTTTAATACTGAATATTGCAGTTAATGACTTATTCTTTTTTTTTTTAATCATTTCCCCCAAAGTAAGGTAGGATTACTACTGGCGCGCAGAAGGTTTCACTGAGAGAAGAAAAATCAAGGTACACAGGGTGTCGAAGAAAGCATAAGAGATCGATGGGATTCAAGAAGATAGAAGATGACAATTGACAATGCATTTAAACTTTTGGAGATTATTAGGAAAGCAAGTAAACAGAAATGCGTTCCACAGACGGGAAATGCGAGAAAAGAAAATGTTAGTGTAGAAGAGGCGGTTACATTTAACTATTTCAACGGTAAAAGGGTGGGACCTAGATGCTAATCTACTAACATACGTAAATTCATCTGTTCGGGGCACCAGGAAAAGAAGCTAGTCAGAGCAGTTGCCGTGAAAATATAGGATGTTCCAATAACTTGGAGCGATTTTAAATGTAAATTAAGTTTAAGTGTCTAATGATTTTTTTCAATTTATTTCAGATTTACCAACTTCAGTTTCTGGCAATTTTAATCAATGAAAGATTAACAATCAAACAACGTGTTAAAGTTATCAAAAACCTATTACGAAAATGAACGTTCAAACACAAATGCATTTGCGACACTTCGCGATATTTTACATTAATATTTTAAATTATTTTATTAAACTTTTATTTTATTTTATTAAATTATTTTATTATATATTAAATTTTAAATATTAGATATTAAATATTAAATATTAATATTAAATATTAAATTTTATTAAACTTTTATTTCATTTTATTTTATTTTATTAAACATTTATTACATGAATATTTTACATTATATTGTACATTACATGTTTACATTTTGCATAAATATTTGACATCACCAAGAAATAAAGATCATGAGAGCAGTTGCCGTGAAAATATAGGGTGTTCCAATAAATGTAATGTTTTTGTTTTGTTTTGTTTTTTTTTGTTTTTTTCAATTTATTTCAAATTTACCAATTTCAGTTTTTGGTAATTTCAACCCTGGAAAGATTAACAATCGAACAACGTGTTAAAGTTATCAAAACCTCGAAAATGAACGTTGAAACACACATGCATTTGCGGCACTTCGCGATATTTTGGTCAACATAATCGACCAACCGAGAGTGCAATTGGAAAAATTGTTCGTAAATTCAAACTGGGTCGGTGGCAGATGTGAAAAATTGCGTGTCTCGTTTACAACGTTCAGCTGAAAACATTGCTGCAGTGAGCGAGAATGTGGCCGAAAATTCAGACACCTCTACTCGTCATCGCGCGCAGGAATTTAACCTCCCCACAACAACGTTACGAATGTTAATAAAGGATTTGTCTCTACATGCTTACAAAATTCAATTGACATAAGAAATGAAGCCTTCTTACCATTTGAAGCACCGTACATTCGAAAACTAGGTGCCCGAGCAAAAACAAGACACTTTGCTGAGATCGAGGAAAAACTATACAGAGACGTCATCAAAAATCTTGACCATCGAGTCGAAGTTTGCCGCCAGAGCCTTGGTGGACATTTGGGCGATAATATCTTTTCACCACATAATTGCCATAACTCAAATAACATGATCCAATAGGGAAATGAATAAAATTTCACCAATAACACTGAACTCGCAAATTTTTTGTCCTCACATAGCCACGTAGATAAAATCGTTCGTTAGAACCAGTGACTTAACCCAAAGAGTCAATCAGTTAAGTGCCATACGTGATACACGCTTGGGCGATCATGTCTCGAAAGGGACATGACTGACTGGGCAGAAGATTATCCCGCAGTAGGTTGCCATTGCTTTCTGCGGTAGACTGGTTGCCAACCAAGGTTATAGAATCCAATCTGTCCTGTTAATTAACCCATAACTGGAAGGAATAGACGGATTAATACCTTTCCCAAGAGTATTTGTGCGGAAGTGAATGCAATGAATTCTGCTGGAATTCGAACTCGGGTCCCCGATTTCTCGTTCCGAGCCGATATCCAATGCACCACAACGTACATCTAACCCTAAGAGTAACCACCAATAATACTGTTTTATTTACTGCTAGCTTCGATCCGTCTTAATTGAGCACCCTTTACTTGTAGAAAAGACGGAGGAAAACCACATCACGTCCGTAAGAAAGTGACCGATGGCGGACTGGCAAATCAGAATCGATTACATTGCAGATTCTCATTTGTGTTCTTTTTTGTATTTACAATCCAACTGAAGTTATTATACACAAATCTCAATAACTTGCATTTGCCTTGACGCGTTTTGTGAAATTTTAAACGCCTCATTTAGACATCAAAGCAAAACTTGAGTTAATTTTGTTATTTATAGTTAAGGTTTTATTAAAGTTATTGGATTCATTATAAAAAAAAACTGCCGTCTGAAATCATTATGCGAATTAAACTAATATTAGTTTAAAGCCTCTGAAAAAAACTGTTTTTCTTTTTTCTATAATATACAGTGAAACATGTGTAATGGAAAGGATGTAAAAAATGGTGAAAGCATAAAATAAAGTTATTGAGCGAGGGAAGCTCCGCATTGGAGATATCAAAGGAGCTTCGCAAATATCATCGAACTTTTGAAAACATAACTAAGTTGAGAACTAGGATCAAAGGAAAAGGCTTTAAGAAGTTTTTTCTTCGAGGGGAACGTAAACTAAAATGGATTATTAATCTTTGAACAGTCTGAAATTGAGAGAGTCAAGTTGGAGGAAAGGTACGGAATAGTTCGCAGATTGGGTTCTGTCAAATAATTTCTGAGGCAAACTCTTCTCAGTAATGTAAATAGTTACAGTGTCAACGTTTGCCCAAGAATTTTTTTTTTTAATCGTATCACTCCGAGCAAGGCGGTAACGCCACTGATGTGCAGGGGGCTATGTAATAGTGAAAAGATCGGAAAAGAGAAAGCCGGAAACCACATCCTAAACAGGGAACAAGGGATGAGCCTCTTAAACTGTTCAATATACATGGGTGGAGTGTGAACCGGGCGATAGATAGATCTATCTACTCCAATTGAGAAAAAAAAAACAAAGTGAGAAGATTGGAAAAGAGAAAGCCGGAAACCACATCCTAAACAAGGAACAAGGGATGAGCCTTTTAACCTGTTCAATAGACATGGGTGGAGTGTGAACTGGGCGATAAATAGATCTATCTACTCCAATTTAAAAAAAAAAACAAAAAAAAAACAAAGTGAGAAGTTAACTAAGTTTTAACTTAATTATCCTCCAGTAAATAAATTTCTTTGAAAAAAATACAAGACAAAAAAGCACTCGTTCAAATAACTATGAAACTTTTAAAATTAGCCACAACAAAACTGACTTACTATTAAAGTTGTTCCCAACCCCCCAAAAACACGGGCTTAAACCAGTTGATAGAAGAATTATTTTATCTTTTTGGACGCTACGTGCTGTGTATGCGGGGTGGGGTGGGAGTCTACTAACTGTACAATGGCCGAGCAAAGACGACGACCAAGGAATTTAACAGAGGAATTTTAAAACAAAACAAAAAAAAATTATCCTCCAGTAAATAAATTTCTTTGAAAAAAATACAAGACAAAAAAGCACTCGTTCAAATAACTATGAAACTTTTAAAATTAGCCACAACAAAAAATTAAAATGAAATCAAAGCAAAATCATGACTTATATGAAAATGGACTTTAGTAATTTTTATTTATTTAATTATTTTATTTGATAATTTCACCTCAAGCAAGCCAGGAACTCCATTAGTGCGCAAGGGTTTACAGTGAGAGAAAAGTCTGGTTACATGATAAATTGAAGAAAGGATAAGAGATAAACGGATTTCAAAAAGATAGAAAATGGCAACTAATGGCATTTTTGAAGATTGTCCCAAGTCAGGGTCCCAAGTCAGGGCCTATAAGCGTTCAATGACGGATGTGCGTTTTGGTGCAGTGGATATCGGCTTGGAAAGAGAAATTAGTTGAGTACCCTGCATTCACTTAAGCACTGTTACCCTTGGGAAAGGTATTAATCCGTCATGGGTTAAATAACAGGATGGGGCCTGGAGGTAACCCATTTAGTGTAGGTATCACAATAAAAACATCCTTGGTAGTCCTGGCGAAGCATCAAGTATTCAACTATTTGACAAGATTATGAATTTCGCTACAAAACTGCGCCAGAATCTCGAGATAGAAATGGTAGATTTCCACATATGCAAGATGGATTCTGACGAGAAAAAACATTTCTGATCCGATACAGAGACCCAAGTTTCCTAGCACTAGATGTCAGCTATAGATCGGCTATATTTGTTCCACTTCAGGTCGGTTGAAAAAGTGCGTTTAAGGAGGCGTAGTGTGTTTCGTTCAAGGTGGTTACTCTTTGACTTAAGTCACTGGATCTAACCAATACTTTTACCCACTGGGACATATCAAGACAGAAGATTTGCGAGTTCAATACTTGGCTACAGCAGTGGTGAAAAAAATAACTTCAAGAAATGTGATAAAGGGAGATAACTAAGATATCCAGAAGTAGCATGGCTTATGGAACGAGAACAATATAACCCAGTAATTAAAATAAAAGGTTCGGTTCGAAATTCTAATGACCTGAAGAAAGGTGGAGCGTACAACGCCTGAAACGTCCTGAATATGACACTAAAGATGAGTACAGCAGTCCGAACAATGTAAATAATGTTAATACTACCACATCTCAGAAGTATATATATATATATATATATATATATATATATATATATATACTTCTGAGATGTGGTATTATTAGCATTATTTATATCCTTCGGTCTGTTCTATAGATAGATAGATAGATAGATAGATAGATAGATAGATAGATAGATATAAATTCAAATTTTCTTATATCGGATCGCCATTTCGACTGGTATATTTAACCTTCCATCTCATCAGCCAGAAAAAAACATTTATGGGAAAATAAATTCATTTTGTGTGTGTGTGTGTGTGCGTTTAATTTTTATATATAACAAATATTGGTTCTGTAGATAATTAAATTAAATTACATTGAGCCCTCTGGCTGGATCAGTGTTAATATCAATATTAATGTGATAAAGGGAGATAACTAAGATATCCAGAAGTAGCATGGCTTATGGAACGAGAATTATATAACCCAGTAATTATAATAAAAGGTTCGATTCGAAATTCTAATGACCTGAAGAAAGGTGGAGCGTACAACGCCTGAAACGTCCTGAATATGACACTAAAGATGAGTACAGCAGTCCGAACAATGTAAATAATGTTAATACTACCACATCTCAGAAGTATATATATATATACTTCTGAGATGTGGTATTATTAGCATTATTTATATCCTTCGGTCTGTTCTATAGATAGATAGATAGATAGATAGATAGATAGATAGATAGATAGATTTAAATTCAAATTTTCTTATATCGGATCGCCATTCCGACTGGTATATTTAACCTTCCATCTCGTCAGCCAGAAAAAAAATCATTTATGGGAAAATAAATTCATTTTGTGTGTGTGTGTGTGTGTGTGTGTGTGTTTAATTTTTATATATAACAAATATTGGTTCTGTAAATAATTAAATTAAATTACATTGAACGCTCTGGCTGGATCAGTGTTAATATCAATATTAATGTGATAAAGGGAGATAACTAAGATATCCAGAAGTAGCATGGCTTATGGAACGAGAACAATATAACCCAGTAATTAAAATAAAAGGTTCGGTTCGAAATTCATGACACTAAAGATGAGTACAGCAGTCCGAACAATGTAAATAATGTTAATACTACCACATCTCAGAAGTATATATATATATATATATATATATATATATACTTCTGAGATGTGGTATTATTAGCATTATTTATATCCTTCGGTCTGTTCTATAGATAGATAGATAGATAGATAGATATAAATTCAAATTTTCTTATATCGGATCGCCATTCCGACTGGTATATTTAACCTTCCATCTCGTCAGCCAGAAAAAAACATTTATGGGAAAATAAATTCATTTTGTGTGTGTGTGTGTTTAATTTTTATATATAACAAATATTGGTTCTGTAAATAATTAAATTAAATTACAGTGAGCCTTCTGGCTGGATCTGTGTTAATATCAATATTAATAGAATCCTTTGGGATTTACCATCAAACCGGTTTTTTCGGATTTATGACAAATACATATACCCCTTCATGTATACCTTAACATGCAGATTTAGGCCGAAAAAGAAAGATCCAAGAAATACTGTCTTCGTATCCGAATATCCCCTGTCCTATCTAGTAATGTTTAATAAACTTTGCAAAGGCAGGTTACCCATGCATAGGATGACATTAAATACACCATTCAGGTTAGTTACAGAAAGCAGCATGAATAAAAAGAAATAATATTCTGAATGCATCTCTCCAGTTCATGACAGAGATAAAAGAATGCACCTTCTCGAGCGAAATTAAGCCTTTTCGCCGGAACCATGTCATATGACTCTCAACCAACAAAATGGCGATCGTGACTAAATAATTATACGAACGGAAAACTAATCTTTCTGGACTGGCTTCTCTATTTACAAAGAGAGGGAAGCAGAAACCAGGATCCAGTATTTGGCATCGGCAGATTATCCAACTCTTTCACATTTTCACAAGAAAATGGTCAAATATCAGCGGTTCTCACAACCCCACGCCACTTTTCTTCCGCCGAAATATTTTCCTTCAGCCGCCAGGCGACAAAGGATTGTAACGTTAAACGAGGGATTTCCAAGCGCTCATCGTCAACCAAGGTTCCGATAACCTTCCTGGAAGGCTGGTTTATCGTTTAAAAGGTTTCTGGTCTCTTCGGATTTGCGAAAGCGCCCTCTTCTTAGCAAGCCTCAATGAAGTGATCAAAGTTGCTAGAAGCCAACAGATTTTTTTCATGTGTACGTATAAAGTGCGGTCTTCGAGTTTACCAATTCGCATTTGATTTGGAATGCGACGGGTTGGCAGTCGGAAGAAATTTGCTTGTAATGCAATTCGTGTGAAACACGGGAATGTAATTGTTTCGTGCCAATCAATGTCTTACATATGCTTGCAAATAATTGTGGAATTTGAATCTGCAAAAAGAGATAATGTTACTTCGCTCAAATGTCTTATCTAAAGGAAGCTTTTACGAAGGCAACTCTAATGAATTATGTGGCCATATCATGTTGAAACACTACGATAAAAATATTATTAAAATTGAAATATAACTATGGTTTATAATAAGTTGGTAAATCTTTATAATTTTGTTTATCTATTTTTCTTCTTTGCGTCGTAGTTTTCAGGTGAGCAATCATGTCTTTCCAGAATTTCCCGTCCTTTGTAGCTCTCCATAAGATTTCTCTTTTTGATATCTCTCCTGATCCCTCTTCTGTCAAACTCATTAGGTAGGTTATTCGCCGCATTTTCCGTGCTGTTCTTGCCTCCAAGTCCCTGATATCCTCAGCATTCGTTTATAGAGTTACATTTCTGTTGCCTCAAGTATCTTCTTCATATGTGAGCAGATTGTCCAGCATACAACTGCCATATAGGAGGATTGATATTGCATAACAATCCAGGATTCTCTCCTTTTTTTCTAACAAAGTTTTCCTTATTCTTAATACTTTGCTTAACATTTGGAAGACACCTTTCGGTATTCCATTTCGTATTTTTGGTTTGGTTGGTTTTACGGCTTATAAACCTAAATGGTTTATTTAATACTGACAATGTGCGTTGTCGACTCGAAACGACAAATCGGGGAGCTGAGTTCGAATTCCAGTTGAATTCCTTGCATTCACTTACGCACAAATACCCTTGGGAAAGGTATTAATCCATCTTTTCCCTCCAGTTATGGGTTAAATAACAGAACAGATTGGGTTCTATAGCCAAGGCTATAAAACCCAATCTACCGCCAGAAAGCAATGGCAACCTACTGCGGAATAATCTTCTCCTCATTCAGTCATGTCTCTTTCGAGACATGATCGCCCAAAGCGTATATCACGTATGGCACTTAAGTGAATGAATGCTGACAAGATTTTAACAATAGATTTGTATGAATAGCATATATATTCTTTGTTCGGTTTCATTTACACTCAGTTTTTTCTTTTCTCACTCACGGTATTTTTCACTCTTATTTTTTTCATTCTTATTTTCTTTCACTCACCGTTCCTTTCATTCTAAATTTCTTTCATAGTAATATACTTCCCTCTCAGTTTCTTTCACACTCACTTTCAATATCAGTTTCTTCCACTCTCAGATTCTCGATTTCTCAATAACTTTCATTCTAAATTTCATTTACGATTAGTTTCGTTCTCTCAGAAATTCTTTCATTTTCGTTTTCATCCACTCCTAGTTTCTGTCAGGCTCAGTTTCTTTCATAGTCAGTTTTTTCACACTTAAGTTTTTTCTCTATCATTTTCTTTAATTCTTCCTTTATTTCATTCACAGATTTTTTCATTCACAGTTTCTTTCAATTCTAGAATGTGTCAATCTGATTTACTTTCACTCTCAATTTCTTTCACTTTCATTCTTTTTCATTCTCACCTTTTTCACTCTAAATTTCTTTCATGCCCACTTTCTTTTATTCTCAATTCCTTTCACTCTCAGTTTCTATTTATTTCGTTTTCTTTCACTCTCAGTTTCTTGCACACACACTTTCTCTCGATCTCAGTTTCTTTCACTCACAATCTCTTTCATTCTCTGATTCCTTCATTATCAAGTTCATTCATTCTCCGTTTCATTCACTCACAGTTTCTTTCGTTCTCAGTTTCTTTTATTTCCATTTTCTTTTACTCTCGATTTTTTTCACTCTCCTCTTCTTTCATTCAAAATTCATTTCATAATCAATTATTTCATTTTCAATTTCCTTTATTCTCAGTTTCTTTCATTCTCAGTTTCTTTCTGTCTTGCTTTCTTTCATTCTCAGTTGCCTTCACTCTCATTTTCCTTCACACTCACTTTCTTTCATTCTCCGATTATGTCATTGTCAGTTTCTTTCGTTTTTCGTTTCATTCATTCTCAGTTTCTTTTATTTCCATTTTATTTCGCTCTAATGTTCTTTTACACTCACAGTTTCTTTCATTCTCCGTCTCTTTCACACTCAGTTACTTTCATTCTCCGTCTCTTTCACACTCAGTTACTTTCTTTCTCCGTCTCTTTCACACTCAGTTTCTTTCTTTCTCCGTCTCTTTCACACTCAGTTTCTTTCATTCTCCGTCTCTTTCACACTCAGTTACTTTCATTCTCCGTCTCTTTCACACTCAGTTTCTTTCATTCTCCGTCTCTTTCACACTCAGTTTCTTTCTTTCTCCGTCTCTTTCACACTCAGTTTCTTTCATTCTCCGTCTCTTTCACACTCAGTTACTTTCATTCTCCGTCTCTTTCACACTCAGTTTCTTACATTCTCCGTCTCTTTCACACTCAGTTTCTTTCATTCTCCGTCTCGTTCACACCCAGTTTCTTTCATTCTCCGTCTCTTTCACACTCAGTTACTTTCTTTCTCCGTCTCTTTCACACTCAGTTTCTTTCATTCTCCGTCTCGTTCACACTCAGTTTCTTTCATTCTCCGTCTCTTTCACACTCAGTTTCTTTCATTCTCCGTCTCTTTCACACTCAGTTTCTTTCATTCTCCGTCTCTTTCACACTCAGTTTCTTACATTCTCCGTCTCTTTCACACTCAGTTTCTTTCATTCTCCGTCTCTTTCACACTCAGTTTCTTTCTTTCTCCGTCTCTTTCACACTCAGTTACTTTCATTCTCCGTCTCTTTCACACTCAGTTTCTTTCATTCTCCGTCTCTTTCACACTCAGTTTCTTTCTTTCTCCGTCTCTTTCACATTCAGTTACTTTCATTCTCCGTCTCTTTCACACTCAGTTTCTTTCATTCTCCGTCTCTTTCACACTCAGTTACTTTCATTCTCCGTCTCTTTCACACTCAGTTACTTTCATTCTCCGTCTTTTTCACACTCAGTTACTTTCATTCTCCGTCTCTTTCACACTCAGTTGCTTTCATTCTCCGTCTCTTTCACACTCAGTTACTTTCATTCTCCGTCTCTTTCACACTCAGTTACTTTCATTCTCCGTCTCTTTCACACTCAGTTACTTTCATTCTCCGTCTCTTTCACACTCAGTTTCTTTCATTCTCCGTCTCTTTCACACTCAGTTTCTTTCATTCTCCGTCTCTTTCACACTCAGTTTCTTTCTTTCTCCGTCTCTTTCACACTCAGTTTCTTTCATTCTCCGTCTCTTTCACACTCAGTTACTTTCATTCTCCGTCTCTTTCACACTCAGTTTCTTTCATTCTCCGTCTCTTTCACACTCAGTTACTTTCATTCTCCGTCTCTTTCACACTCAGTTACTTTCATTCTCCGTCTCTTTCACACTCAGTTACTTTCATTCTCAATTTCTTCATTTCAATTTTTATGACCATCAGATTCTTTTGCTCAGTTTTTTCTTTCTCAGTTTCTTTCACTTTAAATTTTGTTTGTTTTCAGTTTCTTTCATTCTCAATATATTTCACAATAAGGTTACTTTCATTCATATTTTCTTCCATTCTAAGTTTCTGTCATTCTCCATTTTGTTGACTCTAAGTTTCTTTCATTCTCAATTTTATTCATTCTCCGTTTCATTCACTCTCAGTTAATGTCATTCTCGGTTTCTTTCATTCTCAGCTTATTATACTCTCGGCTTTTTTACTCTCAGTGTTTTTCATTAAATTCACGGACATTTTCCTTCTCAGTCCCTTTCATTCACGCTTTCTTTTATTGTCAGTTTATGTCACACTCGATTTCTTTCATTCTTGGTTTCCTTCACTCTCTGTTTCTATCCTTCTCAGTTTCTATGATTCTCAGTTTCTTTCATTCATCGTTTCTTTCACTCTCAGAATCTTTTATTCTTAATTTCTTTCAGTCTCATTTTCATTCACTCTCAATTTCTTCCACTCTCTGCTTCTTTCATTCTACATTTCTTTCACACTTACTTTATTCAGTTACTTTCTCTATGAGTTTCTTTCATTCCTAATTAAATTCATTCACAATTCCTGTTACGATCAATTTTTCTTTATCAGTTTATTTCAATCTCAGTTTTTTTTTTCGATCAGTTCTTTTTAATCTCACTTTCATTCACTCACAACTTCTTTCTCTCTTAGTTACTTTCAATCAGTTTCTTTCATCCCCATTTTCTTTCATTCTCAGTTTCTTTCACACTTAATTTCTTTGATTCCCAATTTTTCTTCTCAATTTCTTTTACAATCAGTTTCTTTCTCTCTCAGTTTATTTTTTGCTCAGTTTATTTCATTCTCGGTTTCATTCAATCTCAATTGATTTTATTCTCAGTTACTTTCACTCATGTTTTGTTTTAATCAATTACTTTAATTTTCCATTTCTTTCAATTATTTCAATCTTAGTTTCTTTCACTGTCAGATTATTTCATTCACAATTTCTTTCATTGTCAGTTTCTTTCAATCTTAATTCCTATCATACTCTATTTCTTTCATTCATAATTCCTTTCTCTGTAATTTCCTTTCTCATTTTATTTCACTGTCGGTTTCTTTCATTTTCAGTTTCTTTCTTTCCTAATTTCTTTCACCGTCAGTTTCTTTCATTCTCAGTTTCTTTCACTCTCGCTTCGCTTCACTGTTAATTGCTTTCATTCTCATATTCGTTCATTCTTAGTTTCTTTAACTCACACTTTCGTTGACACTCAGTTTCTTTAATGCTCAGTAACTTTCATTCTAGTTCCTTTCATTTTCACTTTCTTTCACTCTCAATTTCTTTCACGCACAGTTTCTTTCCTTCTCGGTTTCTTTCATTTACAAATTATTTCACTCTTAATTTCTTTCACTCACGGTTTCTTTCATGTTCCATTTATTTCATTCTCAAGTTCTTTCATTCCTAGTTTCATTCACTCTCATTTTCCTTCATGTTAGTTTTTCATTCTCATTTTCTGTCATGCTCAGTTTCTTTCTGTCTCAGTTTCTTCATTTCTCCGTGTATTTAATTCTCAGATTTGTTATCGCTCAGTTTCTTTCAATCTCGCTTTCTTTCGGGCCATGTTATCATCAGCATCTTTTCGTAGAACTACATTTCAGCTTTTTCAAATCGTTCCTTCATCTTTGATGAGATTGTCCAGCATTCGCTGTCACATAGAAGGAGGACAGATATCGCATAACAATCCAGTACTCTTTTTTTTTTGTTGTTTCCAACGAAATTCCGTGTCCTAGAAATTTAATCTGTCTCTTCCTGATGTTAGTATGTATGTTTCCTTTTCGTTTCTGTTCTCTCCAAAACCTTCAGAACATGTCTGAGAAGGCGTTAGCCCGTCATCTAAGACACACTCAAACCATAGCACCGATCGATTAATAATTTTGGTCAACATGATTTTTGGCGTAAAGAAACAAAGCACATTTTTTAGCTAATTTGATGGTGCTGATTCCGAAAATTACCTTAGATTTTCATGGTTAGTTACTGTTTTCTCGACACAGAAATTGCTCATTTTTTTTAAAAAAAAGATCAATTTACGATCTTACTGATCGGGCAACATTTAGGTCGTATAACCCATTAATTTTCAGGTAGGCCGAGCAATTTATGTCAGCTAATTGAAAAAACTTTTTATAAGAACAAAAGTGTTTTTGAGTAAAAAATTTTCAAATAGAAAAATCGAATTTTTCCAATTTATCGCCAAAGTTCAAATTAACTGATAAACTTTATCAGTAACTCACTTTATTAGTAATAATCTAATATGAGTATTAAAGCTCATTTTTTACATAGCCACCGAGATAAATTTCCGGTTAATTCCGGCGATATGAGTGATGATCAAGGAGAACGATTCCATCAGGATATCAGAATAATGGAAGAGTGCTACCAGGGATGGTGGGACACAAGAATGATGGCTGACTATTACTGGGTAGCAAAAAGGATATAAATAACACTGAACATGATAGAAAATCAAGAAAGAGAACATTTTTGCCATAGTTCTTATGTTCACAAGGGTTTTATTTCTGCTGATATTTTATTAAATGATTTGACGAAAATACTTGTTGGTTTTGGTATATTCAATCGTGTTATTTTTAAAGACTTAGTGTCTGATTGTTATTAAAAAAAATAGTATTTCTCAATATGCAGACCAATATTAGTTGATTTAAGTATGAATTGTAAGGTTTCTATTGTTTTACTTTGAGAAATATTGCCATAGGTCAATATCATATACACAGAAAACAAATGAAAAAAAATGCATTTTTAATGAGGCATTTCTGTATAGCAAAAACGGTCATTTTCAGATTCAAGCCCTCAAGTTAGCTAAATAAGATGTTTGGTGTCTCGACACTATTTCAAAATTTTTGTTGAGCAGTGTAATAAAGAGCTGTTATCTAAATGCATGCATCTATGGGTGTTATATATTAAACGTGAAGGCGACGTATTTATACTTCATCAAATCGTACTTTTTTGTTCAGACTAGTCTGTGAAAAGAAAAAAAAATAACGAAACTGTTATTTTGCTGAGAACTGGGTGATAAATTTCAGCTTATCACGATCGTGGCTTTGAAACATCCCCACTCCACAACAAAACATTCTGTAATTTGATTGGTTGATAGTGATGTAATTTGGAAATCCTTTATGACGCTAGATGGAATTCTAAATTTGCATATTCCCGCGTCATAACCAGAGATATTTTTAGCGTTTATTGACTATTTATTCAGGAAAGTTTGTAGCGAAAAGGAAAATTCAATTTGGTGTAGTCTGCAACAGCCATAGATTAATTCAGACGATGAATTTGATGAAATTTCTTTTGAAATAGATATTTATATTTGGAGTAGTGATGATACTAGCGAAGATTTTTTTTTTTTTTTTTTTTTTTTACAAAAATGTTCTCTCTGTGCAAAGCCACTCTAGGGAGAGAGTTACTGACTAAGAGGCACAATTTATGTAGATATGTGGGAAAGATAACGGTTCACCCTAGACGTGAACACGTTGAGCGTGCACAGTAATCGGGGAAGGATCCTCTTGGGGGTCGGTTCCACAAAGCAGCTGTAATATAACAATCTGGGCCCACCCAAAGAAAGCTGATGCAAGCGGGGGTGTTTTCCGGTCGTTGAAAGTAACGGATGTCACTTTGACCCTATTTCCGGCAGATGCGGAAATAACTCAGAGGCAAACAGACAGGTGACTCTGAGAATTACGTAGGCGTCGCGTGGGCGTCGCGTGATCAAGGCAAAGCCGGAAGAAACAAGTCCCGGTTTTGGAAGATATATAAAGACCGCGAAAACACGGATTCGCCAGTCAGAAGAAGTGAGAGCAGAAGTAGCAGCAGAACCACAGAACTCGAAGGAAGGCAGTTCACAGCTGCCCCCAATAGCATGCTGCTATTGCGGGGTACGCATTCGTCAACCCTTAGAGGCGCGCTCTCTCACTCTCTGTTCACTAGGCTACACGGTCCATTGTCATTAATAAAAATACAACTTATATTTTTATATATATGCGTGTTTGTTGTTTATTGATATACAACACAGCGACTCGTGAGAAGAAGCTGCTAGAGTGGACCTTACATCTCACCGATGAAATACGAAGGGAATTAAAGTGGTTTGCTACAATGCGTGTGAAGTAGCAGGTTTTAGTCGGAAAGGCTAGAGCTACTAGAACCAAGAATGTAATTCCATAGAAACAGCGATAGAAGAAAAAGGCTTGCAACGTTTTATCGTTGAGAATTATCGAAAGAAGAGATAATTACTTAATTAATTATTAGAATTAATGTTGTCGCTTATTTTATTGAACATCTTGGCTCCGAAGACTACTGGCGGCTCTGTAAAAATGTGTTAAATAACTGCAAGCCCTCAATCTCTCCTTTAATCAATGAGGTACTCACATCTTCAGCGGACAAGGCTGAATGCTTTGCTCGCAGACTCTTCATCAACACAACATTTGATTCGTCTGGGGTATCTGCACCCGACTTTCTACCTAGAACTGAGGCTCAACTGAGTGACGTTAGTATTGAATGGACATGCTTCCAGATACTTTTATCCCTCTAGGGCCATTCGTATCATATTAGTGGGGGATCTGTTTATTACTTCATAACAATATAGAACTGATCCCCCACTTTATAACAAGTAGAAACCTTAATCATATTATATTATTAACCCTCTAGGGCCATTCGTATCATATTTGATACAGTATGAAAACAAGTCTTGAAAGAAATATTTTCCTGAAAAATTTTTTAATATTTTATAAATTTCAAATGAAAGCAGTACTGACTGCTCAGTCAATGAATACCAAATGTTTCCTTATAGGGAAATACCAAATGTTTCCTTATAGGGAAATACTGTATCAAATATTATACGAATGGCCCTAGAGGGTTAAACAAACGCGTGTGTCCCTCAAGGTTCTATTCTAGGTCCTTCGCTTTTTCTGATCTTCATCAACGATCTCTCTGATGTAATCAGATCCTAAGTAAGCATTTATGCTGATGACACCACCATTTTATCCCACCTGGATAAGAAATATGCTGAAGCTGACAAGCAAACCTCGCTCTGATCTTGAAAAGTATCTTTAATCTGTAGTGGATTGGGGTAAGAAATGGCTCGTAAATTTTAATGCTTTCAAAACGAAGCTGCTATCTTTTAACCACCATAGACAACTGTTCCTACCCCCATTAGCATGGATCAGGCTAGTCACCCTGAAAGCAAAACTCTGTGCCTCCTCGACCTCACTCTATCAGCCAACCTTAAGTGGAATGACTACATTGAATCCATATCTAAATCTGCTGTTAGGAAGGTTGATTCACTATGTAGAGCCAGGAAATTTTTCTCGTCTGAATCCATCTTGCAAATATATAAATCTGCCATCCACCCGTGCATTGAATACTGCTGTCACATCTGGGCCGGTGCCCTTGCTATTCATCTCGGGGTCTTGACAAAAAACTAACAGAGAATCTATAATGTAATTAATCCCAACCTGGCAGCTCAACTCCAGTCACTTTCTCACCGACGTAATGTGGCTTCCTTTTCTACAAATACTTTCACAGCTTCTGCTCCAATAAGCTTATCTCCCTGATGCCTTCTCTGCATGAAATTATTTGAGCTACTAGACTAGCGACTAGGTCTCACCCTTTTACAGTGAAACCGATCAAATGTAACAGCAACTTTTCCTATGTCAGCTTCTTTTCTCGCACTTCCCGCCTGTGGAATTCCTTTCCGCATACTTGCTTACTTGAGAGTTACACTCTCCAAGAATTTAAATGCAATGTCAATTGCCATCTCTTATCTCATTGACTCGCATCTTTTCCTTCACAACCCTTGTATCGTGTTCTTCTTCCTTTCCACTCTACTTTCATGCAGCTCTCTTCACGCCAGTGATCTCATCCTTCTCTTACCCATTCACCCTGTAACTTGTTCCTCTTTCTCATCACTCACCTCTATGTAACCCCCTGCGCACCAGTGGAGGTACTACCTTGCTTGGGGTGAAATGATTTTTTAAAAAATTAAGAAAAACAAAACAACAATGCAAATTTGTTGTAACATTACTAAAAATACAAATTTATAGTAAAATTTTCAACAAAAAAATTAGTAAGAGATTTACCATCAATACAATCAGCAGTAAAATCGAGAACAATAAAAATTTATATAAAAATTACCAACTATAATATTTTATCAGTAACATTACCAACAATACCATTTTATAGTAAAATTACGAACAATATATTTTTAGAGAAAATTATCTACAATAGATATTTTTGTTGAAATAACCAACAATACAAATTCATAGTAAATTTATCAACAATACAATATATATTAAAATTACCAGCAAAACAATTTTATAGAAAAGAGCAAACGGCCTGCATACGGACAGGTAACGACCTCAGTAGATACACAAAGATAGAAAAAGGCGTAAGACAAGGATGTGTCTTGTCACCGGATTTGTTCAACCTATACAGCGAGAATATTTTGAGGACCCTAGATGACACACCAGGATTTGTTATTGGAGGCCACAACCTGAACAACATAAGATACGCGGACGATACAGTACTGATTGCGGACACGAAAAGGAAACTACAAGATCTCGTACAGAAAGTAGCAGTGGAGAGTGACAAGAAGGGACTACAAATAAACTTTAAGAAAACTGAGTGCATGGTCATCAGCAAAAGATACAACCCAAAATGCCAAACACAGGTGGGGGATAACAGAATCAAACAAGTCCAATAATTTAAGTACCTAGGAAGTGTTCTAACAGGAGATGGAAAGTGCGACACGGAGATCCGAAGGCGAATTGGCATGGCAAAGGACGCGTTTCAGAAGATGAGCAAAATACTAACACACAGGAAGATCTCAATAGAAACGAAGAAAAGAGTGCTAGACTGCTACGTGATGTCAGTTCTTCAATACGGCTGTGAATGCTGGACAATATCATCGAAAATGAGGACAAAACTAGAAGCGGCCGAAATGTGGTTCTACAGAAGGATGCTACGGATATCGTGGACTGAGCATACAAGCAACGACGAAGTGTTAGAAAGAATGGCAACAAAAAGGAAATTGATGCTGAGCATCAGGAAGAGACAACTGAAGTTCCTGGGACATGCAATGAGGAAGGAGAGCCTGGAGAACCTGATACTGACTGGACAGATAGAAGGAAGGAGAGACAGAGGAAGGCAGCGGATAACATATTTGCAGGGTCTGATCAGGTGGATGACGGAACGGGGGTTGCCAGGAGCAACAGGAGCAAACATACTAAGAGCCACAATGGATAGGGAGACGTGGAGATCCATGATCGCCTACGTCCTGAAGGGACAGGGCACATAGAAGAAGAAGAAGATCAACAATACAAAATCTAAATTATGAATAATACAAATGACTAACAATGCAAATTTACTGGAAAATTAAATAAAATGCAAATTTGTAGTAAAATTACCAAAAATAAAAATTTATAACAAAATTACCAACAATTTAAATGTAAAATTATTAACGAACCTAAATTACCAAGAATGCTAAGTTATAGTAAAAAGAAACAATATAATTTCATATTAAAATTTCAGCAATAAAATTTTATAGTAAAATTATCAATACAAATTTATAGCAAATTACCGATATTAAAAATTAAAAATAAAATTAACAATACAACTTTATAGTAAAATTACCGATGATACATATTTATAGTTAAATAACCAACAATAACATTACCAAGAGTACAAATAACCAACAATAATATTTTTATTCAAATGACTAAGAGTACAATATTATAGTCAAATTACCAACAATTCAAATTTATAGTAACATCACTAATAATAAAAGTATATAACAAAATTAACAATAATTCAAAATTATTCTAAAATTACCTAAAAAATTATTTATTATAGATAAATATATAAAAAATAAAGAATTCTTCATTCTTTATTGCTTTATATATTTATATAGTAAATATATAAAATATATTTACTATATAAATATAGAGTAAATTCTTTTCACTATAAGAATCCATAGTAAAATTCCCAACAATACAATTTTATTGCGAAATTATCAATAATACAATTTTATGCTAAAATTATCAACAATACAATTTTATAGTAAAATTATCAGCAATACATTTTATCTGTTGAATAGCATTTAAAATGTATTTCGTTGAAACTATAAAAGTTGATTAAAAATATTTTAATTTCTGTATTAAATATTTATTGCTAAATTTCTAAAAGTTAGTCGATTTGTTTAAAGGCATATCAACTCCTTATTGATCATTTAATGCTGAAATTTAATTTCCTTGGGCGATTTAATTTTTTTTTTTTTTTACTATTAAAATCTATTGCTGAAATATCAACAGTTAGTTGATTTGTTTAACGGCATATCAATTCTCTATGCCGAAATTTAATATTAAAACATTAGTAATTTAAAAAAAAAATTAAAAGTATTGTTGATAATCTTTTTTCTTCTTTATTCAATAATGCACAGGTATTTTGAGTTGAGTCGTGCTCGATTATACGTCGTTCATCAAAAAAATATAGATGGAAAAATAAAAATCAAGTCTAAGTCATTTTATTCGTTTTCCGTCACAAATATTGAAATGTCACTAGAAGATCGCCAAATTGTAAACATCGACATTTACTAGTTTGTACGTACATTTAGATTTCTAAATTGAGTTTACTTTTTTCTGTATTATATTAAAAATTAAATTGATTTATAAGATTAAAGTAGATACTTATTGACCATATATTATTAAAAAATACATTTATAAATAAAATACAAACTGGGAATGGTTATTAGTTTTTTTTGTTTTTTTTTTAATCATATCACCCCAAGCAAGGCGGTAACACCACTGATGCGCAGGGGGCTACGTAAGGGTAAAAAGAATGGAAAAGAGAAAGCCGGAAACCACATCCTAAACAGGAAACCAGGGATGAGCCTCTTCACCTGTTCAATAGATGTGGGTGGAGTGTGAACCGGGCGATAGTTTAGTCTATCTACTCCAATTGAAAAAATAAAAATTAAAAAATTAAAAAATTAAAAAAATAAATAAAAAAGGAAAAGAGTGAAAAGATTGGAAAAGAGAAAACCGGAAACCGCATCCTAAACAGGAAACCAGGGATGAGCCTCTTCACCTGTTCAATAGATGTGGGTGGAGTGTGAACCGGGCGATAGTTTAGTCTATCTACTCCAATTGAAAAAAAAATAAATAAATAAAAAAGGAAAAGAGTGAAAAGATTGGAAAAGATAAAACCGGAAACCGCATCCTAAACAGGAAACAAGGGATGAGCCTCTTCACCTGTTCAATAGATGTGGGTGGAGTGTGAACCGGGCGATAGTTTAGTCTATAGTACATAAAAGAAGAAGACCATCCCCCACCATGATAAGTTTTTAAAAATCTGGTTATTAAAGGAAAGCAACATTTATACTCATAATGTTATCAGAAAGTTTAATCAAGATTAAAGATAAAAACCAGCTTATATCAAGAAATGCCATTCTGTAAAATAAGATGTGTAATTAAAATATTTCATTAAAAGGATATAAAATACAGAAAGGAACCAACAATAATTCCTACAGAAGGTAGTACAGAAAAGCAAGAAGAAAGGATTAACATTACCTGCAAGAAGACAATGTATACATTTTTTAAAAAAAATTTTCAGCAAAAGAAACAGCCCAACATTCAAATTACAAAATGGAGATATTGAAATCAAACAAGTACAGCTATACCTGGGAATATATAAGAAGTGTCTTAACAGAAGACGGAAGGTGCAACACTAAAAAATCGAAAGGCAGATTGTGATAGCCAAAGACGCCGTCCAAAAGCTAAGCAAAGTATTAAGAAACATTACGTTAGAAAAAAATGTAAAGAGTATTGAAATATTACATAATACCAGTCCTCCTATATGGCAGCGAATGCTGGACAATCTCCTCACTAATGAAGAAACTTCAAGCAACAGAAATGTAGTTTTACAAAAGGATGCTGAGAATATCTATGAGCAAACGTGAGCAATGACGATGTTTTAAAGAAGGAAAGTTATACTTAACTTCAAGAAAAGGCAGTTGAAATTTCTAGAGCACATAAAGAGAAAGGAGGGCTTGGAAAATCTGTTACTCACAGGACAGACTGAGGGCAAGAGACAGAAGAAAACAACGTATAAAAAACTTGAGTTTGAAAAAATAAATTACAGAACTGGGTTCAGGAGAACTAAAAAAATTTTTTAAGAGTTACAAAAGACAAGAAATTGTGAAGAGCCATGATCGCCTACGTCCTGAAGGGACAAGACACAGATGACAGTTGGTTTTCTGTCGGTATCTTTTCTGCAATAAACGGTCTTTAGTTGAAATGTTCATGGAAATGGACGTGTCTGATTTCGAGAAAGTTCATACATTTAATAAATGTCATTACTCACAGTTTCCAGGGGGGAAAGGAAGTACAAGCGTATTGACTTAGAGAAGCCGCCATTTAATTTCAGTTGTCGGCGTTACTTGGTCTGTAACCGCTTCTCTTTAGGGTAAGGGAGTCGGTTTGTGATTTGTGTTGACGAACAGGCATTTTTGAGTTGACAACGACCTGTTAAAAAGTATCATATTTTTATCTGTTTGCAAAAGATATAATTTTTTTTTAAAATTTACTCAAACCAACAGCAAACTTTTTTTTTAATACTTCGTTTTGTGTTATTATGGAAATTTTTAATTTTCAAATAACAAGTAAAACAACGTGTAACCCCACCACCATCACTCATATATCATACTCATTACATTTGTTTTGAATTTGCTCTCTTGGCTTGGCAAACTCGATACAAATATTGCTAAGATGAAGTAATGAACTACGAAAATTTTACGTCATATTTTTTTAATAATTTCACTTCAATCAAGGCGATAATGTCACTAAGAAGCAGGGCTTACAGGAAGTGAAATAGAATGAGAAAACTTTAGTGAGGCAAAGTGAGAAAAGGACAATAAAAGAACAGAAAATAACAATAATCTTAATGTAAGCTGGAGTATATTGAGAAAACCAAAAACTTACAGCAATACTGATATCTGTAGATTGTGCTAAAAGGAAACATTAACTATAATAACATAGATGGCAGAAGATTGTGAGTGACGTTGCATTAAAAGTTTTGAAGATTGTAAAGGGCAAAGAAGTTAGAAATCAGAAGGGATAACTAGACTGACTAGAGAGAAGATTTTCCCGCAGTAGGTTGCCATTACATTCTGTGATAGACCGGTTGCCAACCAAGGTTAGAAAACCCAATCTGTCCTGCTATTTAACCTATAGCTGGAGAGAGAATAAATGGATTGATACCTTGTGGGATATATTTGTGCGAGACTGAATGCAACGAATTCAACTGGAATTCGAACTCAGTTCAATTTTTTTCATTCACTTACAAACCCAGTGCTTCACTTATGTAGTCGAGGCACTAAGAAAAAGACTGTCTTCCATTGAAACAATACCAGATATCAGCGATTAAAACCTTTTTGTCGGCTCTGCTTGGATGTGCCCTGGCTAACTGAGAATGTGCATTAAACAAAACAAAAACAAAAAAATTTTTGGAAATATAAGAAAAAGAATTGCTATAACTGTGAACGCAACCTGAAAGAGAATCTTGCCTTCAAGCTAAGATTGTTTGTTTCTTATAAATAAAACTTACAAATACTCGTGCAGCTCATATAAATCAGGGAGCTCAGCGACCGGGCGGCTGCCGGGTTAACGGTTCATGAATCATTTGCTTCCGGAATATAAGAAATAATTAACTTGATAAATATTCTATCGACTTTTACCTGAATAAATGCAGTACTTTTCGATAGAATGAGGAGTGAATTAAACGCACTACATTTTTTTATAATCCAGAAGACCCCCACCCACCCCAACCATCGGGTCTCGGACCGACAGTATTCCCTGGATCATTTACGGCTGGTTCGCAAAGAAATAATTAACTTGCTTGAAATTATATAGTAGATAATTTCAATATTAGACATTAAAGATTTGTTTAAATATTCAATATTAGTTTACTCAGTACGAGTTATTATACGTGTAAGTACATTTTATAATTAACTAGCATCATAACCCGGCGTTGCCCGTGCAACTCAGAATATTTTAGTAGTAGGAGAAGATGCCACTTTTTATTTTACATATTTTGCTTTTGTTTGAAAAAAAAACACATTTTTTAAAAAATATTTCTTTTGTTTCAAAATTACGGGGGGGAAATATTCACATTTTTTTTGTTTTTTTTTGTTGAACAAATGAATTTTTAAAAAGTCAGAATAAAAATAAAATATAAAGTCTCATTTTTTTTTAATAATAAAAAATATTTTAATCGCGTTTGACACGTGTGATTTGATTTCTTTGACGTAATTCAGCAACCATCTTAGATGTTTTACGGAGCAAATGTAAAAAATCATGTCAATTGACCAAAAAGTGCGAAAGGGAAAACTGATGAACTTAAACTCAAAAAGTATGTGTTGACGTGGCTTCTCTGTAGATATGTGTTCCTAGAAAGTTTGAATGGCGTAGCTTAAAACATGTAGGCCTGCATAGGGAACAGTAACACAGAGACTCACAGATTGCCTTTTTTTTTTTAATCATATCACCCCAAGCAATGCGGTGACGCCACTGATGCGCATGGGGCTACTTAAGAGTAGAATGATTGGAAAAAAAAAAGCCGGGAACCACATCCTAAACAGGAAACAAGGGATGAGCCTCTTCACCTGTTCAAAAGACGTGGGTGGAGTGTGAACCGGGCGATAGTTAAGTCTATCTACTCCAATTGAGAACAAAAAAAAAGAAAAAAGAAAAAATAGCGAAAGAAGATTGGGGAAAAAAAAAAGAAAAGAAAGCCAGGAACCCCATCCTAAACAGGAAACAAGGGATGAGCCTCTTCACATGTTCAATAGACGTTGGTGGAGTGTGAACCGGGCGATTTAAGTCTATCTTTTATATATATATAGATGAATATTTTTTTTATAATTAATGCATTTTTTTATAGTTAATGTATATTTTACGTCTGCCTTTACTATTTATCATAACTCTAAGTACATTTTACAATTAATATATATTTTTATTTATTTGCAATCATTTTCAACTAATTATTTTATCCCAACCAATTCTCAATTTCTACACCGATTCTAGACTAATTCTACATTATGGTGAGTTGATGGTGATGTGATAAAATTGTGATCGGTATTGATCAAGGAAGCTAAGCACGCAAGGGGGTGGTTGTGCTGGAACCCAGACCTGAGTGTCAAACGATGATACACTTTTTTTTCCCTTTAATAAATTTCTCTTATTATTATTGCTCTCTTTATCGAAATGCACTTAAACTGCACATATGTGCCACTACCGGTTCGCCAAAAGATTGTCCGACATGAAGCCGGTCCTTGGTATAAAAACCGCTTATCTATACTATCAGTTCGAGAAATGGTCGCACCCTGAACTCTCGGCTCAAATCGTCTTCAGGCAATAATAACCTTTGATCTCTTTTCCTACCGCAATCCTTCCAATCAACCGACTTCAACGAAATGGCTCTTTGCATTTTGTTATGAGCATCCCCTCAACCCACGAAACATAATGAATTCGTCCAATATTCTCAAATTACAACAACCATCTGGCCATCATTATCCATAAGGCATCTCGGTGGTGGTCGAGGATGTTACCCAACGATGTGGTAGGAGTTGTATACATGTGTTTAATTGCTCGGAACGAGAGGTTTTGATGCTTCATTTCTCCGCTGTAATACACTCAAGATATGAGCACATAGATTCAAAAGAAAGTAATCTGTGGTTTCTTTAAAGAAATGTGGGACGCCGAAAGAAGAAGTAAAACCGGTTAAAACAAGTATTTGTAACCTGTCGGACGATCCATAACTCAAACACACACGCATACACTCGTACATACATATATAATTTATCTCTATTTAGGCAGCAACCTTTCTTTCAAACATCTTCCATTGAATACGGTTAATAAGGAAGCTTTGAATAATTTTATTAAGTTTTTCCAGCATCCTACTATTTTTAAGTTATATATATATATATATATATATGTGTACGCATCGCTCATTCAGTGAAATGAATTAGAGCGCTCTAGCTATTGGGCGCGTATAATGATATGCGCTAAAAAGTCTGCTTACTTCCACCGAACGCCCATAGCCCAGGGGTAGAATCGCCAACTGACGCCATTTCGGTCGGGTTTCAATCCTCGGAGTCTAACCGTACTGATGAGCTGTGATACGGCGAAACAGATCTGTCTGCGGATGACGATATATATATATATATAACAGCAAATTCAAATGGTAACACAATAAAAATTCAAGAACCAGATGATCCATAAAAAACAATTCTAAAATATAAAGAGGAAATCAAAAAACGTTCTCACACATACATACACTTACATACACACACACACACAAATTCAAAACATCGTCAAAGCAATTAAAAACAATCAACTGACCGATGAAAAGACCTGTAGATAAGGAAGGTACCTGGAAGATAATTTTAGCGTACTAATGAGGGAACACCAAACCAAAATCATTTCAAACCGGAGTAAGCACTTGATTCATTTATTTATTTATTTATTTATCTGGCTATCCATTTATACACTTGCTGATGTGAGAAACCACAGACAATTCAACCTACCAACATTTGATTTATTTTATCTTATTTTATTTTATTGATTTGATTTTTTTTTTTCTACTTACTGATTTATAAACAACAACTTGACCCCTAGAAGCAAAAGGAACTCGATACGTAAAGTCACAAGTTTATTCGTCTGAAGAGAGTCAGCTTTAGACTCGAAACACGTGTAGCGTCACAAATACCATTATGGACACTTAAAGTATCATAACATGTATAATAACAACAATGAATACAGACTTTAAGCAAAAGTTCACGGCCTCTAACATTTTTTATTCTCTCTCTCTCTCTCTCTCTCTCTCTCTCTCTCTATCTGTCTATCCCAATATGTTCATTATCTATCTATCTATCTATCTATCTATCTATCTATCTATCTATCTATCCCAATATGTTCATTATCTATCTATCTATCTATCTATCTATCTATCTATCTATCTATCTATCTATCCCAATATGTTCATTATCTATCTATCTATCTATCTATCTATCTATCTATCTATCTATCTATCTATCCCAATATGTTCATTATCTATCTATCTATCTATCTATCTATCTATCTATCTATCTATCTATCATATCTATCCCAATATGTTCATTATCTATCTATCTATCTATCTATCTATCTATCTATCTATCTATCTATCTATCTATCTAAAACTGACTATATTCTATCTATCTATCTATCTATCTATCTATCTATCTATCTATCTATCTATCTATCTATCTGTGTGTGTGTGTGTGTGTATCCAAGTGAATAAAGAATGAAGAAAATGTCAACGTTCAAAATATTAATTTAAAACGGTGCTCAATATAGAAATAGAGAAATGAATATTTATTATAAATTATAGTTTAGAACATGTACAAATAACAATTTGCTACACAAGTATACATTTTGTTTCGACATCGAAAACAATGTCTTATCAGGCAGTTAATAATGATGATAATAAACGTTATTTTTGAAAAAGAAAATTCAAAAATCTCACGTCCTCTTTATTTTTGGAAAAGTTTTCGTACGAATAAAAGAGGATAGAAAAGATGGGAAAACATGGTAGCGTAATCAGCTAATCACTTAAACTAATATATACTAGCAGTATAGCCCGGCGTTGCTCGGGTGTAATGAAAGCTTTAAAATTATTCCATGATCATGGAGCTCAGACTCTTTGGACGAACGACTAAAAAGCAATAGTTGTTTCCAGTTAAAGCGAAACCGTAGACGGAAAGAAAAATGAATGGATGTAAGTCAAATTTTGATTTCCTGGTATCGATATCAAATAATTTTTTTTCGTCGTAAACTGAATTTTGAAGGCTAAATAAGTCTTCTGAGTAAATGATATCATAGCTGAGACTAAGAACTAGAATTATACCTACTTAGAGCCAAACCCGAAGCAAAAACTAAAATAAAAGGGCTGAAAAACTGATATTGATAATAACTTGCCTTTTATATATACTATCGATTTTCTGCACTATTGTAAGAACTGCAACCTTGAAACTTCTGAATATCGTTTCTTATGTCTTTGTCTACGCGTGTATCAAATTTGATTAAAATCGGACCCCTCCTTCTATAACCCGATTTTTTCGATTATCGATATTCGATATTTATCAGGGGTACCTCGACACAAAACCTAGCTAAGAACACTCGCAGACGCTTATAGTACAACTGTGTAAATTTTCAAGAAAATCGGTTCAGCCGTTTCGGAGTCTATAGGTAACGGACACACAGACACACACAGACACACACAGAGACAAAGTTCCATTTATAAATAAGTTTAGATATTTTTTTTTTTATAAGCGTTTCACCCCGAGCAAGGCATGTCACTGCCACTACTGCGCAGGGGGCTACGTAGAGTGGAGAAAGGATGATTAAATATAGCAAATGTCAGAGGGTGGGTGATAGGCGGGTAAGGATACAGAGAATGAGGGTTGGGTAGATGATAGTGTTCTGAGAATAATTGGGAGTTAGTGTGATAGGAGGTGTCTATTGACCCTACATTTAAACACCTGGAGATTGTAGCTGTCGGGAAAGCAGACTTGTGGAAGGGAGTTCCACAGGCGGGAAGCACGAGAAAAGAAGCTGTTGGAGTAGAATTTACGGTTACATCTTATTTGTTTAACTGTAAAAGGGTGGGACCTAGTTGCTAATCTAGTATCTCGTGTAAATTCGTGCTTAGGCAGCACCAGTGATCTAAGCTCATCGGAGCAGTAGCCATGAAAGTACTTGTAGAAGAGGCACAGGGAAGCCACATCACGCCGGTGAGAGAGTGGTTGCAGCCGGTCTGCCAAGTCAGTATCAACCATGTTACAGATCCTCCTTTGTATTTTGTCAAGAAGCCCAAGGAGAGCAGCAGGGGCACCCGACCAGATATGGCAGCAATATTCAATACACGGGCGGATGGTAGATTTGTATATGTGCAGAATAGATTCAGGTGGGAAAAACTTCCGGGCCCTGCACAGGGAGCCGACTTTCATAGCAGCAGATTTGGCAATGGATTCAATATAGTCATTCCATTTGAGGTCCGCCGAAAGTGTAAGGCCAAGATGTGTGTGTGTGTGTGTGTGTGTGTGTGTGTGTGAAATAGTGAACGCTGTCATAATCCTTGCCTTCAAATCGTCTTTGTTATTAAATGGATTTTTGTTGGGTCTCGCTCAACTGCGCCCCACACATAATCAGGTGGATTGCAATCTCTGGATTTAAGTGGCCAAATGTAAGGGGTGATGTAGTCACAGAATTATATGAGAGCCATGACTGTGTACGCCTTCTTGTGTAGCATGGTACAGAGTCCTGTTGCTAGACATAGGGTTTTTCACCAGCCAACCTCTTGACCCAGGTACTTGATGTAGTCCTCCATGTATGAGTCTGGGACCCTGTTGGAGGATGACTAGAAGTATAACGTCGCCATCTCTCGTGATCACTCCAAACACCATGATTTTAGCTGGATATATCATCCAATGCTTTTCGAATCTTCTGCACTGTCCTCAGATTCAGAAATGTTCGCATTGGAACTTCAGGCGCAAATGCCATTTCCAAATTGCGTCGTGGTGCTCTTCTTCCAACAGACGATACCCAACTGATCCCACTATACTGTGCAGTCGACAAAAATCAAAATCAAAAAACGCGCAGGCGTGAAATTTAAAAAAAAATAAATGACGACAATTTACCCATTGCACCTCGTATACAGGGTGATTGAAAAGTAAATCATTATTTTATGCATGAGTGGCCAGCCAGTTGTCCTGTGGCTTTTCTTTTTACTTTGTGATTGGTTAAAGGGGTAAGTCTACTATACAAAACCAAGATTTTTTTCCATACCACAAGAGTTCCTGGTGAAATCAGATGAAGATATTCCTGGGCGGCTCGAGAAGATCGAGTTTTAAATAAAACCACATGCTTAATCGCTTTCCTCTCATACTCATTTCTTGCAAAAATTATAGTTAATAAATAATTTATAACTCTTTAAAAATGGCAACTTACTTTTCAATCTCTCTCTCTCTCTCTCTCTCTCTATATATATATATATATATATATATGTGTGTGTGTGTGTGTGTGTGTGTGTGTGTGTGTGTGTGTGTAAAAATGAAGATGGACACGTTATTCCATGTTTAAGCGGAAGTGTGGTACTATTTCAGGTGAACCATCACCAGCTTCCGTCTTTATTGTACAGAAGATTTTACACGAATTTTCGTGTAAAATCTTCTGAAAAATCTATTCGTGTAAAATCTTCACCTGAAATAGGTCTATACTTCCGCTTAACCATGGAATAACGTGTCTGTCTTCATTTTTGCATATATTTGCTCTATATGTATTCATATACATATATATTTAGAGATCTTCTAAAGAGTTATCCTACCACTCAATATACAGGATACTCCTTTGGATTCTTCTATATCTACACCGCATGTTTATATATATATAATACAGCGAAACACACATGTGGATGACTAATAAAGTATGCTCTTATTACGATTGAGCTCTCTTGAGGAGAAAATTATAAAAACAGCTACCATTTCTGCGATTTACGCATTACTCTTTAGTAATTAATTGAGTTCTCCCGGCGGCTGTCGTATGTATACACGCATATATATAACATGCTAATTTTTTTTCTTCTCTCCATGCGCCGATAGCTTAGGGAGTAGGCAATCCGATTGACACTAAATTAGTCGAGTTTTGATCCCGGCTGGAAACATATAGATATCTAGACACACTAATGAGCAGTGAAACAGACCGGTATGTGGATGACTAATATATATATATATATATATATATATATATATATATATATATATATATATAATTTATTTATTTGTCAATCATTTTCAATTGATACTCGTATTTGAGTAGATATTCTGTTTTTAATCAAACAAAATATTTATATATTTATTTCTACCGGCCTGACAGCCTACTTATTTACGATAAATATTGTTACAAAAATCAAATCCTAGTGTCAATTAAAAATAATGTTCAAACAAATAAATTAAATATATATATATATATATATATATATATATATATATATATATATATCATCACCTACTTACTTATCTATCTATCTATCTATCTATGATCATATTTATTTATTTTAAATTTATAACATATGTTATAAAATTACTCCAGAGTAGCTATTTTGTTGCTATACTTTGTAGGGATATTATAAAATATTTATGTAATAAATATTATTTACTCTATTTTGTATTGAGCACTCTTTTAAGAATAGTTTTTCTTTATTTTTTGGATATCGGAATTCTAAGCCATTCATCTTCTTCTTCTTCTTCTTCTATGTGCCCTGTCCTTTCAGGACGTAGGCGATCATGGTTCTCCACGTCTCCCTATCCCTTGTGGCTCCTAGTATGTTTGCTCCCGTTACTCCTGTTAACCCCTGCTCCATCAGCCACCTAATCAGGCTGCAGATATGTTATCCGTTGCCTTCCCCTGTCTCTCTTTCCTTCTATTTGGCCAGTCAGTATCAGGTTCTCCAGGCTCTCCTTCCTCATTGCATGTCACAGGAACTTCAGTTGTCTCTTCCTGATGCTCAGTATCAATTTCCTTTTTGTTGCCATTCTTTCCAGCACCTCACCGTTGCTTGCATGCTCAGTCTACGATATCCGCAGCATCCTTCTGTAAAACCACATTTCCGCTACTTCCAGTTTTGTCCTCATTTTCGAGGATATTGTCCAGCATTCACTGCCGTATTGAAGAACTGACATCACGTAGCAGCCCAGCACTCTTTTCTTTGTTTCCAGTGAGATTTTCCTGTGTGTTAGTACTTTGCTCAGCTTCTGGAACGCGTCTTTTGCCATGCCAATTCGCCTTCGGATCTCCGTGTCGCATTTTCCATCTCCAGTTAGGACACTTCCTAGGTATTTAAAGTTTTAAATCTCCCACATTTATTTGGCATTTTGGGTTGTATCTTTTGCTGATGACCATGCACTCAGTTTTCGTAAAGTTTATTTGTAGTCCTTTTTTATCACTCTCCACCGCTACCTTCTGTAGGAGGTCTTGTAGTTTCCTTTTCGTGTCCGCAATCAGCACAGAATCGTCTGCGTATCTTATGTTGTTTAAGTTGTGTCCACCAACAATAAATCCTGGTGTGTCATCTAGGGTCCTCAAGATATTCTCGCTGTACAGGTTGAACAAATCTGGTGAAAAGACACATCCTTGTCTTACGCCTCTTTCTATCTTTGTAAATCTACTGAGATCGTTACCTGTCCGTATACATGCCGTTTGCTGCCAGTAGAGATTCTTGATCACTCTTATGTCTTTGCCGAAAATAGCTAGGTTGCCGAGCATCTCTATCCATACCAACCCTATACTTGGATATGTTCATATCTATTTAATTCCTTTTCTATCTATGCTCATATTGGGCACCACGACCTGGAGTAATGGTTAGCAAGCTTGACTCTGAAGAACATGTGGGTAGCGAGTTCGATTCTGCCTTGGTTACCTCCGTACTTTCGGCTTTGTACCATATCTTAGCGGCGCATAGAAATTGAATTCTTATCTATTTAATTCTGTTCTTATTTATTTTAGTCTGTTTACATGTCTTTGGCTGTTCATATCTATCTATCTATCTATCTATCTATCTATCTTAGCCTGTTCAAATTCGTCTTTGTTCATATCTATCTATCTATCTATCTATCTATCTATCTCAGTCTGTTCATATCTATCTATCTATCTATCTATCTATCTATCTAGGCCTGCTGATATCTATCTCATGCTATGTTTTTTTAATTATTTTAATGAAGTATATTGTAAAAAAAGTTACTTTTTAATAAAGAAAAAATATTCACTAATTAATGTTGTAATCCTCAATAAATTACTTTTTTTCGGTTATAAAAAAAAAAGAAGTTATGTTTTTCTGGTACTGAGTTGTCCTGGCGCTGAGTCGGCGATGTTGAGTTGCCCTGCACCCCTCGAAACAAGGATTTCAAAACAAATGCCATTCTGAATGCAAACAACGGTTTTCGTATCTAATTAGTCGACCGAAATGTCATCGAAAGAAAAATTCCAACGTAAAAAAAAAATTCCTAAACCTTTACGTAAAAGTAACGAAGCTGACTACGGAATAAACACATTTTTGCTTCTTTGATTAGGCTCAGTTGTTGTTGCTTTTTTGTTGTTTTGTTTTTTTTACCTCGGCTTAGAATATAAGATTTGAATCATCATGGCTGATCGATATACCATCAACAAAAGCACCAGTTAGGAGGAAACAAAAATCGTGCCACCATGACCTTTATTCGGAGAGAGGGAAAAATCAATATTAGTAATTCTAAAATTGACACCACATTCACATTCAAAAGAGAATTTTGTCTTTCTCAAAAGAGGCCGGTCAGTTATAGAATGCCATTGTCATCCTTAACGAAGGTTATAGCTTTACAAAAAGAAAGACGAATAAAAATGATAGCTGTGACCTCGTTGCCGAATATGACCATCGCAAGAAATCATTACAATTTACCCTAGACTTAGGATGTTAAGCAATGTCTGCACATCTTCTTCTTCTTCTATGTGCCGTGTCCCTTCAGAACGTAGACGAAAGAGAGATGAATAAAGATAAAAGAAAGAAAATAGACTTAGATAGATAGATAGATAGATAGATAGATAGATAGATAGATAGATAGATAGATAAAGAATAAACTGAGATGAATAGATAAAAAAAAGAAAGAAAGAAAAAAGAAAGAATAGACTGGGATATAGAGAGAGATAGAAAGATAAATAAACAAATGAAAAAAGAAAATACAGACTCAGATAGATGAATGGATAGAAAGATAGATGTAGATATATATAAATAATAGACTGATATATATATATATATATATATATATATAGAGAGAGAGAGAGAGAGAGAGTAGATAGATAGATAGATAGATAGATAGATAGATAGATAGATAGATAAAGAAAATACATTAAGATAGAGAGATAGATATATAAAAAGATAAGTAAAGAAGCAAAAATAGACGGTGTGAGATAGATAGATAGATAGATAGATAGATAGATAGATAGATAGATAAACAAATAAAGAAAAATAGATTAAGATAGAGAGATAGAAATATAGAAAGATCAGTAAAGAAGCAAAATTAGATGGTGATATATATATAGATAGATAGATAGATAGATAGATAGATAGATAGATAGATAGATAGATAGATAGATTTAAAGAGAGATGGAAAGATAGATAAAAAAATAAAGAAAAATAGATTATGATAAAGAGATAGATATATAGAAAGATAAGTAAAGAAACAAAAATAGACGGTTATAAATAGATAGATAGATAGATAGATAGATAGATAGATAGATAGATAGATAGATTTAGAGAGAGATAGAAAGATAGATAAAAAATAAAGAAAATAAATTAAGATAGATTAAGATAGATAGATAGATATATAGAAAGATAAGTAAAGAAGAAAAATTAGACGGTGATATATATATATATATATAGATAGATAGATAGATAGATAGATAGATAGATAGATAAAGAAAAATACATTAAGATAGATAGATAGATATATAAAAAGATAAGTAAAGAAGCAAAAATAGACGGTGTGAGATAGATAGATAGATAGATAGATAGATAGATAGATAAAAAATAAAGAAAAATAAATTAAGATAGATTAAGATAGACAGATAGATATATAGAAAGATAAGTAAAGAAGCAAAAATTGACCGTGATAGATAGATAGATAGATAGATAGATAGATAGATTTAAAGAGAGATAGAAAGATAGATAAAAAAATAAAGAAAAATAGATTATGATAGAGAGATAGATATATAGAAAGATAAGTAAAGAAACAAAAATAGACGGTGATATATATATATATATATATATATATATATATAGATAGATAGATAGATAGATAGATAGATAGATAGATAGATAGATTTAAAGAGAGATAGAAAGATAGATAAAAAATAAAGAAAAATAGATTATGATAGAGAGATAGATATATAGAAAGATAATTAAAGAAACAGAAATAGACGGTTATAGATAGATAGATAGATAGATAGATAGATAGATAGATAGATAGATAGATAGATAGATATGCACGTAGCCATTTACCTGTCAGATAGATGTGCAAACTTGGGCGCAAAACATTTATATATAGTTATTAAAAACTTCACTAGCTACTCTTGTCGTTTTCTTCCTCTCCTCTCTTATTTCACCATCCATTCACACATGCTCATCAATTAACTGACTCCCTGCCTTCCGTTATATCATTTAACTTCAATGTGCACCGTGTGAGTTAAGTTTTCTATGTCCTCTTTCCCCATTATCTATCCAATAAATTTCGGGTTTGTTTTTTTTTCTGAATTTGAGCATGAAATATTCTTGGTGTTTATTCACCCCTCCATAAAAATTTCAGTATCCTTCCCATTTCTGCTGACATAAGTTTTTGTTTTTTTTTTTTCGTCCAGGGGAATAATTTCTAGCATTTCCTGATAGATAAAAAATTGACCGTGATAGATAGATAGATAGATAGATAGATAGATAGATAGATAGATAGATAGATAGATAGATATGAACAGTCTAAGATAGATATAAAATGATCGTAGATAGATAGATAGATAGATAGATAGATAGATAGATAGATAGATAGATAGATAGATAGATGGATGAATATTCATAAAAAGATGAATATCACACAGCAAACCAGCACTCTTTTCTTTGTTTCTGTTTTGCTGGAAAATATTAAACTTTTTACGGCAAGGAGACTGCAAGAAACTGGTATGAACATCACCTTGAGCTGGTTACAGTGATAGGACCTGTAACAATACACGAGGAAAGAAAAATCAAAACTAATCACGCAGAAATCATGATCAAAGACCACAAAACAAATGTGATTTCTTTTTGACATGGCAGTTCCCGCAGTTAGTAATTTATCGTTGGAGAACTATCAAAATGCAAGGAAGTTGACGTGGAAATCTCAAAAATTTCTCGTTCTGAGCTTATATCCACTGCACCACAGCACCAAAAGCGTAGCCAATATCAAATTATTGACTTTGTTGTGCGATAAGACGAAAGGGTGGACTCTAAAAAAACTAAAAAGATAGAGAAATACCAGGATCTCGTTCGGGAGCTATGGAACATGTATGTTGAAGTAATTCTTTTAATAATAAGTAAAGTTGGAATACTACCTAGAAAACTGAAAAAAATGGTTAGAGAAAATTGGAATTGCTATGAAGATTGTAGACCTCCAAATAACTGTCATTATTTACTCTGTAAGAATTCTCCGAAAAGTTAAGTTGTGAGGAGTCTCATTAAAAGCATGCTGCAAGAACAGAATTTCCACACTAACGTAACTTGAAAATGCCAAATAGTCCATTAGAAAATGACAGATACAAGATATGGGATTTCTCAGTCCAGACTTCTATGAAGGTTGGGTCAGTGTGTCGGACAAGAAAGTTTTTCTCGTCAAAATTCGTGTTTCACATTTGTAAATCTACCATTCGTCCGTGCATTGAATACTGCTGCCATATCTGGTCAAGTGCTGCTGGTATTGACCTCGAGGTTCTCGACAAAATTCAAACAGTCCTTTAAAAAAAAGTCCTTAAAAGAGCATATTAAAGAATTCACAAAATTTACAAAGATATGAATAATTTCAACTTTAATATTTTCAGATACGCCGGTGTCCATATTCAGGGCTTGCTATGACTCCACAAAGTACCTAACTCCCAGTACCCAATCCTCACTGTCCAGCCTCGAGAGAGTTCAAAAGCGTGGGCTTGTAGGTGATATATTATTCTTCATCATACGACCCTCATCCCATAGACGAAACGTTGCTGATATGTTCAGACGATTATGATTCCTTTGTCCTGTTAGTTCAGACCTTCACAACCAAGACTTATTGCGACATGTCCGGTTCGAAATTTCAATCACCTGAAGAAAGCGGGCGCGTACAACGGCCGAAATGGCAATAAATGTGTGGAAAACAATCTGAAGAATGTAAATAATAAAAGAGCTAGATATTTTAACAATATGAATATATTGTGTTACTCAATTAAAAGCGGTAACTCGAGGCCAAATTGTTCTCAGTGGAGCACCGAGGTGGACTCACTTGATGGGATATGCTTGAGGCATCAATTGGCCTTAACTCACCTCAACTCTGCTTGTCATGTCGAATGTCTGGTTTATTGTCAGCTGGTAAATGAGATTTCTTGTAAGGTCGCATATAAATATGATACTGTGTCATAAGAACTGAAACTTCATTTAATGTAAAATCTACGTCTTATTTTCACGAGGGAATGACAGATTTTTGTAGCGTAGAAATATTTATTTTTGGTATTTAAATGAAAATTTTCTGTTACATCAAAAATAAGATAGGAACGAAAATTCCGTGTAATATAAAATAAATATTAAGATTTCTCGATACCGATATAGTATGTGGTCTACCTCTTTGATTTTGGTATAGTATGTGGCCAACTTGATTTGAATGTGTCCCACCTTAGTAAGAGTATCGTTATATATAAGTATTTGGCTATTTATTGAAACTAATTATTTTCCATAAAAGTACTCTAACCCTAATCTTAGCCCTTACCAGACTGCTATAAAACGTCCTTATAATACGCTTTTTAAGGTAAGCCATATGCTACACTAGTGACAGAACTTCGTAAGCCAGATTCAAAACGTAGGCCACATACTATACCAGTGACAATTTTCTAAAGGCCACATCCAAAGGTAGACCACATATACCAGTGTCAAAATTTTTAGGCCACGTCAAAAGGTAGGCCACATAATGAACCTGAGATAAAATTCAAAACGTAGGCCACATACCATACCAGTGACAAAATTTCGCAAGCCACATTCAAAGGGTAGGCCACATACTATACCATTGACAGAATTTCATCGGCCCCATTCAGAATGTAGCCACCATACTATACCATTGACAGAATTTCATCGGCCCCATTCAAAAATGTAGCCACCATACTATACCATTGACAGAATTTCATCGGCCCCATTCAAAATGTAGCCACCATACTATACCATTGACAGAATTTCATCGGCCCCATTCAAAATGTAGCCACCATACTATACCAGAGACAGAATTTCATCGGCCCCATTCAAAATGTAATATGCTGGCTTAATTTTCTTAACTTAAGAACGAATATTTTTTGTAAAGTTGTACAGGCAAAACTAGTTATTGATATTTGTTTTTTGTAAAGTTGTACAGATAAATTTTGCATTTCTTAAAAAATATGACCTTAGAATGAGATCAGTTTTTTTTAACTAAAACATAAAATTTGAGTAACTAGCGTGTATTTGGGTGTGCGTTGTGCTGCAGTGGATATCGGCTTGGAATGAGTAAATCGGAGAGCCGAGTTCAAATTTATTGCATTCACTTACGCGCAAATATACTTAGGAAAGGTATTAGTCCATCTCTCCTCCCTCTAGCTATAGGTTAATATGCAGCGTAGATCATCCTTGTTTGACAACCAGTCTACTTTGTCCGGAGGATAAGCGGTTTGCTTATGGTTAGCAAAAAAAGATAAGTTATAGAAGCATCGACGACCCATGTCGATGGCGAGGTGTCGTCGATGGTCTATGCTCCAGTGATGGTGTTTTGCAGATTTTATTTGCTTTCATTTTCCCGTCTTTCTCCGGACACCCAAAACTAAAAACGTTAAATTTGATTTTGTCTGTCTAAAGCACATTTTGTTAAATAAGGAATATTTTGTATGAGAAATATTATATTTTGTTTTCACCACTAACAACTTAGTAGACATTTTGACGTTATCAAAATGTCTGGAGATTCGATTCTGCTTAGGGGACTTAAGAAAAAAGAAAAATATCATTCGAGTTTTTTTGCATATTTAGCAAATACATGGTTTGATATTTACTGCAGTCCATCCTAATTCCATAAGACAAAATATGTACGGTTTAACATCTCTAATCAAAATCAGAAACAAAGAGAGGCATGACTACTAAAACATCAGAGCGATGAAGTAAAGGAAAGCTTTTTCTGGGGAATTTATTACGCATGTTACGCTGAGAGAGTCTGTCTGAATATATGAGCGTCACTCTTAAGTACAGTCTTTTGTATTTCAGATAAGGGATTTTACGTTATTCTCATTAATCTTTCCCGCGTTACTGAAATGTTTATTTAGGATGCCGTGTATAACAGAATTTTCAATCCCGTAGCATACAAGTCTTATTTATAAATGGAACTTTGTCTGTGTGTGTGTGTGTGTGTGTGTGTGTGTGTGTGTGTGTGTGTGTGTGTGTCCGTTACCTATAGATTCCGAAACGGCTGAACCGATTTTCTTGAAAATTTACACAGTTGTACAATAAGCGTCTGCGAGTGTTCTTAGCTAGGTTTTGTGTCGAGGTACACCCGATAAATATCAAAAATCGAAAAAAATCAGATAACCTCTCTCTTATACCCGCGTTTCTTTTATATCCGGGTATCTTATATCAGGGTTATACCTCATTTCTTGTGGCATAGGAACAAAAATTCCCTGTAACGTAAAACCTGAAATTTTTTTCCCGTAGATGTTAAGATTTCTTAGTATATAGAAACGACGTAACATAAAAAAGGAAAAATATTGCCACGGAAAAACGAAGATTTCTTGTCATGATAAAAACTGTAAATACCTTAAAAGTACGAAGAGTTATTTTAACATAGAAAATACGATGTATTAGTCTAGATTAGTCAATAGTGTGAGGCGCCAGTAGAGATTAAACCCAATGCACTAGATGACTGTTTATCTATATTCAGTCAATTAAGGTATACATGATTGAGCGATCATGTCTCTTTTGATCGATCTCAACCATCCGTCCGTGCATGGAGTACTGCTGCCATTTATGGTCAGGTGCCCCTGCCGTTCTCCTCAGTGTTCTTGACAAGCTCCAAAGGAGAGTCTGTAATGTGATAGGTACTGACCTGGCGACTCGACTGCAGCCACTTCCCCATCGTCGAAATATGGCCTCCCTGTTATATAAATACTTTCATGGCTTCTGCTCGGACGAGCTTAAGTCACTGATGCCTCCTCAACAGGTGTTTACTCGTGCAACCAGACTGACAACTGGGTCCCACCCATTCACAGTCAGGTTAGCCAAATGCAGACGACAATTCTACTCCTGCAGTTTCTTCTCTCGCACTTCCCGCCTGTGGAACTCGCACCCGTATTCTTGCTTTCCTGACGGCTACAACCTCCAGAAATTTAAATGCAAAGTCAATACTCATCTACTAACCCCTGGACTCTAGCTCTCTCCCCACCCCTGTATAACCTTCCCTTTCTCTCCACCTATGTATCTGTCATAGCACCTGCTTTCTATTGTTCCTTTGTAACTAGTTTGTACTCCTCACTCTTTTCTAATTAATCTTTTTACATTTATGTAACCCCCAGCACATTAGTGGCGTTTCCGCCTTGCTCGTGGTGAAATGATTAAAAAAAAAAATCACTTACTAAGCAGAAGGTTTTCCCGCAGGAGATTACTATTTTGTTCTGCGTTATACTGGATGCCAACCAAGGCTATAGAACACAATCTGTTCTGCTATTCAACATGTAGCTGAAAGAAAATGAGATGAATTAATACTTTTCTCAAGGTTATTTACGCGTAAATGATCACAACGAATTCAACAGGAATCCGAGTTCTTATTCCGTACCGACATCCAGTGTAACACAACATACGTCAAAGTTAGTTTTGTAATTATTCTTTACTTAGCCTCCTAAATTAAAAGAAAAAAATATTTAAAAGTTTGAAATATACACTACCGGCCATAATAATTAGGCCACCCCAGGTTTTTAAAAAAAAATGTTGTATTTCATACTATTTTTAGTATTTATTGCCAAATGAAAATAGAATGGTTCTTTTGTTATTATTACTTTGCAAAATTTTACAAGGCATGGAAGTAAAAATAAACGCGTCCGAATCACCCTAAATTTTCTTCATTCTTTCATTGATGAAACTGCAATATAGGTAATTATTAAATATTTATGAATTCATTTGATGCACATGTTATTGTGCACTATTAACAAAAGAACCATTCTATTTTCATTTCCAATTATTCACTTGGCAATAAATACTAAAAAATAGTATGAAATACATCATTTTTTTTAAACACTGGGGTGGCCTAATAATTATGGCCGGTAAGTGTTCCCTTGCCTTAGTGCGTTTGTGTAGTTATCGATGTTTCTTCATGATGTAGGTGATCATGGCTCTCCACACCTTCCTGTTCCTTGTGGCAATTAATAAGTGTTGTCTTTTCCGTTATCTTTGACGAACTCGCATTATTATTGTCCTATCTCTGACCTGGTTTTGCTGCACGTTCTATTCGCCAGAATTTGGATGATGAGTTTAGTTATGTGGCTCACTAGGCTAACTTTTCGGGGGAATTCGCATTCGTTTGAGTCTGGCTTCTTAAACAGTGCTATAAAAATAGATATGTTTAGTTCTTCCGTTATGTCACCATTGTTGAAGATTTCGTTTATTCTTTCTGTGATCTTGTGTAGTTACCTCAATGAATATAGTCCGATGAAATCTTAAAAAAATGAAACGTGTCACACAAATTTTTCCACTTTGTTTTTATTTGGACATTAAATTTTTACGTTCAGTGCCTTCCAAAAGCTATGCAAAGTATTAAGAATCCAAATTCTTAAGAACTAAAAATATTTTATTAGAAATAAAGAAAAAGCGTACTGAAATGTTACGTGATATCTGTCCTCCTATGCAGCAGCGAATTTCGGACAGTCGTTCGTTGTGGTGCAATGAATATGGATTCGGAACGACAAATCGGAGTTCCCAGTTCGAATTCCAGTTGAATTCCTTGCATTTACTTACGTACAAACACCCTTGGGAAAGTTATTAATCTGTCTCTTCCCTCAAATTATGGGTTAAATAATAGGACAAGTTGGGTTCTGTAGCCTTGGCTGGCAACCAGTTTACCGTAGAAAGCAATGGCAACCTACTGCGGGATAATCTTCTGCACAATCAGTTATGTCTCTTTCGAGACGTGATCGCCCAAAGAGTGTATCATGTATGGCACTTAACTGACTGATTGACGCCTCACATATGAAAAAAAGATTGGTTCTACATAAGGATGATGAGGATAGCATGGACCCGAACATGTGAGCAACAACGAAGTTTTCGAGAAAATCGAAACAAAATGGACACTTATACTTAACACCAAGAAGTGACAACTTAAATTTCTAGGAAACATAATGAGGGAAGAGAGCTTGGAAAATTTGATACTCACAGGGCAGATTGAAGGCAAGGAAGACTTAGGAAAATAGCGCATGGCATACTTAGGGAGCTTGTGTAAATGGATGACGGAAAAAGGTTTAGGAGAGTTATCAAAAAAATGATTAAGAGCTGCAAAGGAGAGGAAATTGTGGAGTCATGTTCGCCAACGTCATGAAGGAACGCGGCTCATAGAAAAGGGATGTATTTAATTAAGCTCCTGAGTATCATCACTAGCGACAATCGTCTCTTCGGATAGAAGCTTTTCACATGGAAAATTATCTGCCGTTGATCGGAGGCCGAAACGCTTCTTTCAGTTGCCAACGGCATAGGTATTGTACTGTATCCAAGAAGAAGAATTCCTACTGGTTTCAAACAATGCCAGACTGGTTCATGCTGACCAGCATTGGAGCTAGAGACGAGATGCGAACGGATAGTCTATCAGAACGGGGCGGACACGTCTGGTCGTAACTATCATCGCTGTTTCTGGCACCAAATCGATGCGCCTCGTTTTGGAGCCGAGACTGGTGAAGATTTATAAAGATATCTTTTAATTTTAATTTTTTTACGCCATTATCGTTTCCGATGAGAGTTTGGGTTTAAAAAACAAAAAAAAAATTGCAACGACTAGCAACTAAAAAAACTTCATTGGTCGATTCTGAATCCGAATCAAGCAATATTTAGTTAAGTAAATAGAAAATAGCCATGACTAAGCCAGCGGTCACACAATTTTCATGCTGGGCATACGAGATAAGTCGATCGCTCTGGTGAATAGAAGGACTGAGATAGGACGCAAGCCAGCTGAATACGGGAAATAATGGCTGTTTAGACAGAGAGGTAAAACTGATGATCGACTGACAATACAATGCTCAGTTTCAAATGTCTTCGTTTGAAGTGAAAGTGACAGAACGGATAAATCATTTGTACAAAAGAATTTAAATATTCAAATTGTCCCGACTACAAGCTGACAAGAATGCATAGATCTGTAAATACTGGAAATTTATCTGCCCGAATATCTAAATATCTGCCATCTTACATAAGCATTTCTATAAATACAGAAACGCAGAAAAGTCTTATAAATAATCTGAATACTACAAGAAATAAAGACAGTAACATGTATATATAAGTTCATAAGTAATACAAAAAAATAGAAACTAGAAAAATATATACACTACTAGCCATAATTATTAAGCCACCCCATTTTTTTTTTTTTTTAAGGAATGATGTATTTCATACTATTTCAGTATTTATTGCCAACTGGATAATTCTAAATGAAAATAGAATGGTTCTTTCGTTATTATTACTTTGCGAAATTTTACAAGGCTAATAACGACAATTTACCCATCGCACCCTGTAGATTTGATTTATATATATATACTATCGACCATAATTATTAGGCAACCCTAGTTTTTTTAAAAAAATAAATGATGTATTTCATACTATTTTTAGTATTTATTGCTAAGTGGATGATTCTAAATGAAAATAAAATGGTTCTTTTGTTATTATTACTTTGCGAAATTTTACAGGGCTAATAGCGACAATTTAGCCATCGCACCCTGTAGATTTGATTTATATATATATATATATATATATATATATATATATATATATCGACCATAATTATTAGGCCACCCTAGTTTTTTTTAAAAATAAATGAACTATTTCATACTATTTTTAGTATTTATTGCCAAGTGGATGATTCTAAATGAAAATAGAATAGTTCTTTTGTTATTCTTCTTCTTCTTCTTCTTCTATGTGCCCTGTCCCTTCAGGACGTAGGCGATCATGGATCTCCACGTCTCTCTATCCTTTGTGGCTCTTAGTATGTTTGCTCCTGTTGCTCCTGGCAACCCCCGTTCCGTCATCCACCTGATCAGACTCTGCAAATATGTTATCCGCTGCCTTCCTCTGTCTCTCCTTCCTTCTATCTGTCCAGTCAGTATCAGGTTCTCCAGGCTCTCCTTCCTCATTGCGTGTCCCAGGAACTTCAGTTGTCTCTTCCTGATGCTCAGCATCAATTTCCTTTTTGTTGCCATTCTTTCTAACACTTCGTCGTTGCTTGTATGCTCAGTCCACGATATCCGTAGCACCCTTCTGTAGAACCATATTTCGGCCGCTTCCAGTTTTGTCCTCATTTTCGATGATATTGTCCAGCATTCACAGCCGTACTGAAGAACTGACATCACGTAGCAGTCTAGCACTCTTTTCTTCGTTTCTATTGAGATCTTCCTGTGTGCTAGTATTTTGCTCATCTTCTGGAACGCGTCCTTTGCCATGCCAATTCGCCTTCGGATCTCCGTGTCGCACTTTCCATCTCCTGTTAGAACACTTCCTAGGTACTTAAATTCTTGGACTTGTTTGATTCTGTTATCCCCCACCTGTATTTGGCATTTTGGGTTGTATCTTTTGCTGATGACCATGCACTCAGTTTTCTTAAAGTTTATTTGTAGTCCTTTCTTGTCACTCTCCACTGCTACTTTCTGTATGAGATCTTGCAGTTTCCTTTCCGTGTCCGCAATCAGTACTGTATCGTCCGCGTATCTTATGTTGTTCAGGTTGTGGCCTCCAATAATAAATCCTGGTGTGTCATCTAGGGGCCTCAAAATATTCTCGCTGTATAGGTTGAACAAATCCGGTGAAAAGACACATCCTTGTCTTACGCCTTTTTCTATCTTTGTGTATCTACTGAGGTCGTTACCTGTCCGTATGCAGGCCGTTTGCTGCCAGTAGAGATTCTTGATTATTCTTATATCTTTGCCGAAAATGTCGAGGTTGCCTAGCATTTCCATCAATTCTTTGTGTCGTATTTTGTCGAATGCTTTCGCGTAATCAATGAAGCATAGGTACAAGTCTTTCTTCATTTGTAATGCCCTTTCAGAGAGCATCCTAATCATGAATATGGCGTTCCTTGTTCCAGTGTCTTTGACGAACCCGCACTGTTCCTGCCCTATCTCTGGCCTGATTCTGCTTCTCGCTCTATTCATCAGGATTCTGACAATACTTTGCGAAATTTTACAGGGCTAATAGCGACAATTTAGCCATCGCACCCTGTAGATTTGATTTATATATATATATATATATATATATATCGACCATAATTATTAGGCCACCTTAGTTTGTTTTTTTTAAATAAATGATGTATTTCATACTATTTCATTATTTATTGCCAATTGGATAATTCTAAATGAAAATAGAATGGTTCTTTTGTTATTATTTGCAAAATTTTACAAGGCAAGGAAGCAAAGATGAACGCGTCCGAATCACCCTAAATTTTCTTCATTCTTTCATTGATGAAAATGCAATATAGGTAATTATTAATTAAATATTTATAAATTCATTTGATGCACATGTTATTGTGCAGTATTAACAAAAGAACCATTCTATTTTCATTTACAATTATTCACTTAGCAATAAATACTAAAAAATAGTATGAAATACATCATTTTTTTTAACACTGGGGTAGCCTAATAATTATGGTCGGTAATGTAAATAATATATATATATAAAGATACAAAATATTTAAAAACACGAAAGTATAAATACGTGATACAAAATTACAAAATCTATCTAAGTAAATATATATACACATCATAAATAGAGAAGTAGCACAAACGTATGTTTCTATATATTGATCTTACGATGTGGGTTGTGGTGCAGTGGGTATCAGCTCGGGACAAAAAAATCGGGGAGCCGGTTTCGAATTCCAGTTGAATTCCTTGCATTCACTTACGCGCACGTCCCTTTTGGAGAGCGATTAAGCCGTCTCTTCTCTTTTTGCAGTTTTTAGCAGTACTGATTAGGTTCTATAATCTTGGTTGATAAGCAGTCTACCGGGGAAAGTAATGGCAATCTATTATGGGAAAATCTTGAGGACTTGGAGTACCTGATACTTCTTCTTCTTCTATGTGCTTTGTCCCTTCAGGCGATCATGGCCTTCCACTTTTCCTTATCCCTGGTGGCTCTACGCACGCCTTCTCCTGTTACACCATGCAATCCTCGTTCCGCCATCCACCTGTTATCCGTTGCTTTCCCCTGTCTCTTTTTCCCTCTAACTGACCTGATAGTATCAGATTCTCCAAGCCCTCCTTCCTCATTGCGTGTCCCAGGAACTTCAGCTGTCTCTTCCTGATGCTCAGTATTAATTTTATTTTCGTTTCCATCATTTCCAAGACCTCATCATTGCTCACATGCTCGATCCATGATATTCGCAGCATCCTTCTGTAGAACCACATTTCAGTTGCTTCAAATTTTTCCGTCATCTCTGAAGGTATTGTCCAGCATTCACTGCCATATTGAAGGACGGACAGCACGTAGCAATCCCGTACTCTCTTCCTAGTTTCTAGTGAAATTTTTCTGTTTCTTGATACTTTACTGAACTTCTGTAATGCTTCTATCGCCATGCCAATTCGCCTTCGGATCTCTGTGTCGCACTTTCCGTCTTCTGTTTTAACAATTCCCAGATATTTCAATTTTTGTACCTGATTTTGGCATTTTGGGCTGCTCTTTTTACTGATGACCATGCATTCGGTTTTTGTGCAGTTTATTCCTAGTCCTTTCTTGTTACTTTCTTCTGCTACCTTCTGTAGGAGGTCTTGTAGTTTCCTTTCTGTGTCTGCTATTAGCACTGTATCATCTGCGTACCTTAGGTTGTTTAAATTGTGGCCTCCGATTACGAATCCAGGCATAACTTCTAGGGTCCTCAAAATATTCCCATTGTACAAGTTGAACAGATCCGGTGAAAAGACACATCCTTGTCCTACACCCCTTTCTATCTTTGTGTATCTACTCAATTCATGACCTGTCCGTATGCAAGCGATTTGCTGTCAGTAAAGATTTTTTATTACTCTTAAGTCTTTTCCAGATATGTCAAGGCTGCCGAGCATCTCTATCAGTTCTTTGTGGCGTATTTTGTCAAAGGCCTTCGCATAATCAATAAATCACAGGTATAAGTCCTTCTTCATTTGTATTGCCCTTTCGGAGAGCATCCTAATCATAAATATGGCATTCTTTGTTCCCGTGTCTTTAACGAAACCACACTGTTCTTGTCCTATCTCTGGCCTGATTCTGCTTCTCGCTTTGTTCATCAGGATTCGGACGATCAGTTTTGTTATATGGCTCATTAAACTGATGGTTCAGTGGAGTTCACACTCGTTTGCTCCTGGCTTCTTAGGTAGTTCTATGAAGATAGACTTGCTGAGATCATCTGTTATAACCTCACTATTATAAATTTCATTTATTATTTCAGTAATTTTTTCTATACCAAATTCTTCCAGGGCTATCAGCAGCTCTATGACTATGACGTCTGGTCTCGCTGCTTTGTTTCTATTCAGTTTGGCTACTGCAGATTCCACTTCAGACTTTAATATTTCCGGTCCGTCCTCATCTTTGCGTATTATTGGTTGTTCTCTCTTGTCGTGAAAAAGATCTTTTATATATTCTTCCCATCGTTGGATTATTTCCTCTTTCTCCGAAATGATTATTCCATCCTTGGATTTTAGACCTCCTGTTGAAGAGCAGGTTTTTTTTTCCTTTCAGTTCTTTTATTTCTTTATGCATGTCTGCTTTATTATTCCTGCTCAATCTCTCTACTTCTGCATATTTGTCATTGAGCCATTTATCTTTAGCCTGTCTACATTTTCTTCTTATTTCCTAGTGTAGTTCCCTGTACTCCATTCCATGACTTGATATCATTTTCTACCTCCTTTGCATAATTTCCAGATTCTCTTCCGTCATCCACTCGTTTTTCTTCAGCGCCCATTTTCCTTTGGGGTAATGTTGTTTGCTGATGACTCTATTGCTTCCTTTAAAGAATCCCATTTTGAGTGTCCTTTCCTAGTTTGTTCTTCGTATGTGGTTTTCACGCTGTTAGTGTATTCTTTCTGTAGTTTGAGGTCATCCACAAATGCATTGTATATCAGTTTTGGTGCTGCATTAGGCTTCTTTAATCTCCGGAGTTTCACTTTTAATTTGCAGATGACTGGGACGTGGTCGCTTCCACAGTCAGCATCTGTATAGACTTTGAACTACTGCATTTCTGAATCTGCTGTTAATGGTTGTGTAGTCTATCTGTTTGTTGTGTCACCTCCTGGGCTTCAACAGGCAAAATACTGGGAAGGAGAGACAGGGGAAAGCAACAGAAGGACCTAATCAGGTGGATGATGGAACAAGGATTGCATGGTGTAACATGAGGTGTGCTAAGAGCTACCAGAGATAGGGAGACGTGGAAAGCCATGATCGCCTACGTCCTGAAGGGAGAGGGCACATAACAGAATAAGAAGAATGTCAAATATAATTTAATATTGATCAAAATAAACAAAAAAATAACAAATATTTTAGCATGATATATATATATATATATTAAGATTACTTTTTAAATCCTCATCAGGGTAGGTGAAAACAACTAGTGAGTTTTGCAGAACTTGTGTGCGTTGTAGGCAAAGTGTGTTGTAACGTAGGGAAAGTGTGTTCTGATATATATATATATATATATATATATATATATATATATATATATATATACCGGCTTGAATAATCGAGAAATGGTGTTAGGAAAATATGCGTTATCTACCAAAGAAATGACTTCGTGATTGTGTGGTCAATTCGACGGTTTCCTCTTGGAGAACGCAAGTTTGAATCCTACAAGACAAACACCCGTATATTTTGTGTTGGGTTGTGATAATATTTAGCGCCAAGATTGTTAATTTTCAGTAGTTTCACTGATAAAAAGTATGGCAAGTAGGTCCTTTATCGTAAAGAGGTCGATATGGAGCTGGAGATAGAGCGTTGAGGGTTTAATGCAAAGAATTTGCCATTTTAACTGAGCAGATTCGTGCAGACTTCGAAGTTTCGTGCAGACACCGTTATTCCGTCAGAAGTTTTCCGAGGTTCATTTCGAAAGAAAAATACAAGGGATCCAAGGTCGTCTTCAGAGTAGGTGGAGACAACTGATTTGCTTCATAGAATGAGTGCGTGTTGTGACGTAGGCAAAAAGTGTTGTGTCGTAAGCGAGGGAGGATGTGTTTTTTCTTTATATGTTTACATTTGAGGATGTGAGCGGCTGTTCAGATGATCCTCTTTTGCTTCTGATTATTTTGTTGTGTTAAACGATGAAAGGTGTTAGCCTCTTTGTTATTTTCTTGTTTATTTTGATCAATGTTTTTATTCAACCTCTTAACGGTGATTTTTTCATTATCCTTTTCATTCTTTCACTGGCTTTTATTATTATTATTTTTATTTATTGCTCAATATGTCCGTTATTTAGCATGATATATATATATATATATATATATATATATATATATATATATATTTTACGCTCTCGCACCCTGATTGAGCACTCTGGAAAAATAGTAGATTTTGATAAACAGTAGCTACTCTGGCGTGTCCGCATCGCTCATTCAGTGAAATGAATTAGAGCGCTCTAGCTATTGGGCACGTATAATGATATGCGCTTAAAAGTCTGCCTGCTTCCACCGAACGCCCATAGCCCAGGGGTAGAGTCGCCGACCGACGCCATTTCACTCTTGTTTTAATCCTGGGTAAATAAAGCAATCGGAGCCTAACCGTACTGATGAGCTGTGATACGGCGAAACAGATCTGTCTGCGAATGACTATATATATATATTAAGATTACTTTTTAAATCCTCATCAGGGTAGGTGAAAACAACTAGTGAGTTTTGCAGAACTTGTTTGCGTTGTAGGCAAAGTGTGTTGTAACGTAGGCAAAGTGTGTTCTGAGTGTTGTGACGTAAGCGAGAAGTGAGAAGTTTTTTAAATTTTTATATACATTTGAGGATGTGTTCTTTTAAGTTAAATTTGACTTTATTTATTGATGGTTGTTTTTGTGGTATGAATAATTTTTTATAATCATTTCACCCCAGCGCAAGGCAGTACTAACACTGGTGCGCAGGGGGTTACACAAGAGGAGAGTGATTAGAAAGAGGAACAAGCTATAGAGGTGTCAGAGAATAAATAAGAGAAGGATGAGAACATCCACTACAAAATTTTCTAAAGAAACAGATAACCCCGAAGGAAAGGATAACTCAAGTAACACTTCCTTTTTAAGGAAACGGCTAATATTGCCAATATCATTAGATATGAGAACAGATACCACACTTTGATTCTAGCCCATTAGGAATGAAGTGAGGGAAAGCGAAACACGAGTAGAACTTCACTTTTAAGGAAACGGCTAATATTGCCAATATCATTAGATATGAGAACAGATACCACACTTTGATTCTAGCCCATTAGGAATGAAGTGAGGGAAAGCGAAACACGAGTAGAACTTCACTTTTAAGGAAACGGCTAATATTGCCAATATCATTAGATATGAGAACAGATACCACACTTTGATTCTAGCCCATTAGGAATGAAGTGAGGGAAAGCGAAACACGAGTAGAACTTCACTTTTAAGGAAACGGCTAATATTGCCAATATCATTAGATATGAGAACAGATACCACACTTTGATTCTAGCCCATTAGGAATGAAGTGAGGGAAAGCGAAACACGAGTAGAACTTCACTTTTAAGGAAACGGCTAATATTGCCAATATCATTAGATATGAGAACAGATACCACACTTTGATTCTAGCCCATTAGGAATGAAGTGAGGGAAAGCGAAACACGAGTAGAACTTCACTTTTAAGGAAACGGCTAATATTGCCAATATCATTAGATATGAGAACAGATATCACACTTTGATTCTAGCCCATTAGGAATGAAGTGAGGGAAAGCGAAACACGAGTAGAACTTCACTTTTAAGGAATCGGTTAATATTACCGTTTTGATCGGTTGGAATGACCATATTCATTATCCGAAAGAATAACATGTCTTTCTCTATGAGGAATTTCTTTTTTGATGAGGATTATCTTTTTCATTGGATTACCTGATTTGAATGATGTCACGTAGTGAATAAAACAAATTCTAGATTTAAAGATTCAAATGCTAAGCACTGACTCACTGATTTTGTTAGAAATAAACGAATTTTCTCGAATTTACAAAACCTTTGCGTAGCACACACAAAACTCTCAAAATTTCACATCTCGATGCGAAATGTTTTTCGGTCAACAGAAAACCAGGAAACATCTAAAAACAATATATATAAAGGTCAGAATCACATCCGGAAGTGAATTCTCAAATAACCTTTTTCGACTCCCACAAACGAAATCAAAACGGAGCAAGCTCGACCGTCGCTAGAGATATAAGATAACTAGCGTAATTAACACGTAACTTTGCAAGGGGTTACATGAGAAAGAGTGACAGGTTACAGGGCGTGTCAGAAAGTGGATAAGAGAAGGGTTAAGATACCGAGAGTGGAGTGGACGGAGAAAGGAGCATAAGAGAGAGGATGCAAGTTAACATGATAGAAGATGACTATTGACTTTACACTTAAACTCCTGAAGATTTTAACTGTCGATGAAGCAAGTAAATGGAAAGGAATTCCACAGGCGGGAAATGCGAGGAAAGAAGCTGCTAGTATTTGTGTTTATATTTTATTGGTTTCACAGTTAAATGGTGGGACCTATTTGCTAATCTTGTGGCTCGAGTAAATTTATGCATAGGGGGAACCAGAGAACTACGTTCATCGGATCAGAAACCGTGAAAGTACTTGTAGATGAGGCACAATGAAGCAACATTGCGCCGGTGATAAAGTGACTGTATCTAAGCTGTCAGGTCGGGATCGATCACATGAAGGATTCTCCGTTGGATATTATCAAGAACCCCTAGGTGGATAGCAGGGGCACTCGACCAGATATGGCAGCAGTATTCAATGCAAGGGCGGATGGTAGATTTAACTTTTCTTTGAGACCGCTTATCCGCAAGTCACTAGCCCAGTCAGGATCCTAATTTTATTGTAACACTCTCGACTGGAACGTTCCAGTTTTTTTATCGGTTTTGCATTATTATCGAGACGATAGAAAAAGCGCCTCTGTTCTCCTTGTTGCTGTAGAAGTCGTAACAGTCGCTGTAGTACGTTAATAAAATATTAATATCTTTCTTAATTTAATGATGAAGGTTCAATTTTCTCAAAGTTATCTTTGCCTAGCAACTCATAAGTTTCACATAGAGGAGACCAACGTGTACCGAGGGGGAACGCATAACTGAGTTTGGCGTTAAATAATTAAGTATTTTCCCCTCGGAAGAGAAACAACAAACAATTTATTTGGTGACGTCAGACGAAATGCGATTTACGTCGACTAAGGCAGTGTATTATTGTGCTGGCATTAAGTTGTTATAAATCTTTCAGTGTAATGAGCTTCAGCAGGAAAAATAAGGCCATAATGAGAAGCTATCCAAGCAACAAATGAATGCTCGATTAAGTGCAGACTGTGTAAAAAAAAAAAAAAAAAAAAAAAGGAAAAAGAAAATGGCGTTGTTGACTGAGGAGATTCAACATCCGTAATGAAATGCAACCAATCAGAGCAGAGAGAGCAGCAGACCATGAAAGATAGATTGACGCCGCATTATAATTCCCTTATTCTGAGGGGATCAGGCCCATCCAAAGATTCCCTCAAGTTTTTAACACACACGATGATAATCTATTTATTTGAATATATGTAAACTTAGAATTTTCCTTCTTTTTTTTTTTTATTTGGGGATCGGCGTTTTTAATACAGGCATTTTCAGGGTTTGTAATATAAATAAAAAGTATTTTATTCGGCTTTCATTCGGATTTTTATCATTTCTGTTCTTAAAATACGTAGAGAAAATTCTCCCCCATTCGAAGAACTTTTAAAATTTTAGGAGATAAATTAGAAATTTGTAAATTTATTTGAAATTGAAAACAACTTATTGAACTAATTTAGCTCGTGACAATATAACTTATCAAATTCTATAATTATAGCATTTTCATGTAGTTTTAGACATTCCAACATAATTCCTTTTTATTATATATATATTCTATATATTATATATTTATTCTCCTCCCCACTTTTTATCTTCTTCTTCTTCCTCCTCCTTCTTCTTCTTCTTCTTCTTCTTCTTCTTCTTCTCCTCCTTCTTCTTCACTTCCTTTTTACTCTCCTCTTTATTCTCTTCCTTCTTTTTCGTCTTCTCCTACTTCTTCACTCCTCCTCATTCTTATTCTCCACTTTTTTCGTCTTCTTCTTCTTCTTCTTCTTCTTCTTCTTCTTCTTCTATGAACTGTGTTCCTGCAGAACGTCGGTGATCATACCTCTCCACAAATCACTATCTATTGTGACGATGATTAAAGTTTGTCTTTTGGCCATCATTCCTATTCCACGTCCTGTCATCCGTTTGCACAAGCTTATCAGGAAGATTACTCACACTCCCCAACATTTCCCTTGCCTCCAGAATATCCTGTGTGTGTCAAATTCGCCAAGTCCTCTTTCCTTATTATGTGTTCTAGAAATTTCAACTGTCTCTTTCTGATTCTTGTTATTCTTGTTTCCATTTTCCTTAAATCTTTCTCATTTATCACACATTCTTTTCGAGGTATTATCAGTATCCTTCTTTAGCATCACATTTCTGTTGCTTCAAGTCTATTATTCATCGTGAAAAGATTGTCCAGTTATGTAATATCTGTCCTCCTCCTTCACGAGGAGGAGGACAGATATTACATAACAGCTGAGCATTTGTTTCTTAGTTTCTAACGATATCTTAATATTTCTTGGTACTTAACGCAAATTTTTGAAGGCATCTTTCGCAATTCCAAAATGTCTTTGGATATCGGTGTCACATTTTCCTTCTTACTAAATATTTAAATTGTTGTAGTTGTTTGAATTTAGCATTTTCACTATTCGGACTAATGTTCTTATTTTTATTGCCATGTTTACGACGTTTCGGCCGTTGTACGCTCTGGCCTTGTTCAGGTGCTAGGAATTTCGAACTGAACCCTTTATTAAGATCACTGGGGTATATCATTCTCATTACATGTGCGATGCTACTTTTGATAGCCATGTAGTTATCTCCCTTTAACTTAACTCTCTAAGTTATTTGTTCACCACTGCTGTAGTCTGATATTGAACTGACTATTCTTTGTGTCAAGTCACTGGAACTAACCAACATCTATATCTACTAGGCCATTTATGGTTTATCAACCCTCCCAACTCTCCGTTCTGCCGTCCAATGACATAAACTTGCCATGTAGTTGGCGCGTTGCCCTCCTCCGACTCTATTTGCATTACTTGAGACTTTGCTTAGTTTTCGGAAGGCATTTTTCGAGTACAAGTATTGAAGAACAAAGAAGTAACAGCTAATTCATGAGTTTGGTGATGCTTTAATAACATTGATTATGTCCTCTTGTAACGATTTTAAAATGATTAACTCTATACTTCATAAATGTATGTCAGCACCAAGAAAATCCTTTCAACAATCACACACACACACACACACACACGCACACACACGCACACACACACAATATATATATATATATATATATATATATATATATATATATATATAACGGTTTGTAAATAACGTTCCCAAATCAATATGCGAAAAACCAACATAATGTTTACTAGATACACACAGACACAGACACTCACACACACACACACACACACACATATATATATATATATATAACGGTTTGTAAAAAACGTTCCCACATCAATATGCGAAAAACCAACAAACAATGTTTACTAGATACACACACACACACACACACACACACACACATATATATATATATATATATATATATATATATATATAACGGTTTGTAAAAAACGTTCCAAAATCAATATGCGAAAAACAAACAAACATAATGTTTACTAGATACACACAGACACAGACACAGACACACACACACACAGACAGACACACACACACACACAATTACGAATATACATTATCATCTGACACCTGCATAAACAAACTAGAATTTTTATGCACTTATATATATATATTGCCATATTTACGGGTTTTTTGTAAGGTTAAAATCCATTAACTTCTTCAAACTTTGGATGGACGTGTCATCTCTCCCTGAATTTGGAACGCCACAAATTTAACTAACGTTTGTTCGAAAGAGTCAAATGTACGTGAAACATGATCGACCAATGAATATCAAACATCATTAAAAAAATACAATAATTTTTTTTTTTTTTTGCATCTACTTCATTTTCTAGTGAAGCTTTAATAAAAGTGAAACATGTTAGACTGATAAACCTTTCTTAGGTGGTCTTTATCATATCATTCTGTCGGTTTCCAATCGATATTTGATTTCAGATCGTGTGTGTCTGAGAGAGAGAGAGAGAGAGAGAGAGAGAGAGAGAATTCCAGTAGATAACAATTTTCAACATTTTGTAATTTAGAAATTCTGGAATATATATTTATTTTTCGATTATTTTATCTCCTACCTATAAGCTAATATTTTTACATTCCATAAACTCGCTAACTGACAGTCACTGCACCATTGATCTCTGTGTGATACTCACCGGTGCCTAAGCGGCACTGTTGCCCACTTGGAGAAGCTCTATCTTAACTAATTCAGCTCCATGTAATGAGGTTGGTCACAAAACAGCAGTACAGATATCAACTCCCTACTTCTAAAATGAATGGAACTAGAATTAATAGTGACAATTTGTAGCAGTTATATAACTGTGGAGACTTCCATAATCAGGATGTTATATAATGTACGAGGATATTTGAAAAAATTATGAAAACATTATCCACACTTTCGCCATAACGTATAATAATATCATACATGTGTGTACCCTCATTTATTATATTTATTAATTCGCATAGCTATATATATATATATATATATATATATATATATATATATATTCAAGCATTATTTTTAGTAGATACCGTTATTTTATTATTTTTAACAGTCTTTCATTTGCCGGTCTGCACACACAAGAAAACTTAAACCAAAATTATGGTCAGATTCAAACTTGAAGGAGGAATTTACTGTATCAGCTGTGATAACTGCAACAAAGGCTACATCGGAGAAACCTCAAGGCACTTTTAATAAAATATTTTATGAACACGAAAGGGATATTTTACAAGACAACACATCAAACGCATTAGTTACTCACTTTAATCAGTCTGGCCATAATTTTGATTTTAACAAGAGAAAACAAGAGAAAGCAATTTACTAAGATGAAAATGCATAGAAAGTGCCTTAATTGCTAGATCAACCACAGTAAATTTAATTCCAGGTTCTTTCTTGAGTTTTAGTTTGAGTTTTGTTTAACGGCATATCAACACCTCTGTGGGTTAATTAATGACAAAAAGATGGAGTTTTAAGGTATTTTTTTAGTTTTTCGGTTATACTGAGTAAGTTGATTTAGTCAGATTTTAATGATTTTTTTGTTTTTATTCTTTTTTATTTTAGAAAACTGAAAATGATTCCTAAGTTTGTATTCAAAAATGTTTTGCTGAAGATATTTTTTCCTTCAAAAATGTGTTGTGGTAATATTTTTTTCTTCAGAAAAGTATATTTTTCTATAAAAGTCTATTTTTATACTTTTATAGAGTTTTGACCCCAGTTTCGAGGTTAACTATTTGCCCATAGCTGGGAGTCTAACAGGTGCTACCACTCCGGGTCAAGTGGACCTGAGAACAACAGCAATTAAGAGGTGGTTCCATGTTCCTCACAACCTCCCAATCAGAGGCCGTGCTACCACTCCGGGTCAAGTGGACCTGGGAACAACAGCAATTAAGAGGTGGTTCCATGTTCCTCACAACCTCCCAACCAGAGGCCGTGCTACCACTCCGGGTCAAGTGGACCTGAGAACAACAGCAATTAAAAGGTGGTTTCATGTTCCTCACAACCTCCCAATCAGAGGCCTTGCTACCACTCCGGGTCAAGTGGACCTGAGAACAACAGCAATTAAGAGGTGGTTTCATGTTCCTCACAACCTCCCAATCAGAGGCCTTGCTACCACTCCGGGTCAAGTGGACCTGAGAACAACAGCAATTAAGAGGTGGTTCCATGCTCCTCACAACCTCCCAATCAGAGGCCTTGCTACCACTCCGGGTCAAGTGGACCTGAGAACAACAGCAATTAAGAGGTGGTTCCATGCTCCTCACAACCTCCCAATCAGAGGCCTTGCTACCACTTCGGGTCAGGGTGGACCTGGGAACAACAGCAATTAAGAGGTGGTTCCATGCTCCTCACAACCTCCCAATCAGAGGCCTTGCTACCACTTCGGGTCAGGGTGGACCTGGGAACAACAGCAATTAAGAG
>JBBBDQ010002059.1:877500-980000 GCA_037127315.1 Ascarosepion bandense
CTCTAAGTTATTTGTTCACCACTGCTGTAGTCTGATATTGAACTCACTATTCTTTGTGTCAAGTCACTGGAACTAACGTCATATATGAATTTTCTATTTCTAATCCAATCAGAATCCAGAATTTTGCATTTGTTATGTCGTGAGTAAGAATAAAGAACTCAACAACAGGAATAGGTTAATTGTTGTATTCCGTGAAAATAGTATTTACAAAGGTTATTAGTATCCAATACAAGAATAGAGGTTAATCGTCTCAACCGTCGTAAGACGTAGTATGAGCAATGGGTACTTCCGGATCGTCACCGGAAGTCTACGACTGACTTGTCGATCGGCTGCTCGGCACACTCTCCTACATAGATGCCACCATTACTTTACATAGTAATGGAATAGTCCATTATAGCCGAATAGGCGCGGGCGTCCCAACAGCATTTCACACTGACTTGTGAATTTTGCCTTGATATGGGTTTTTCCAAAATGCTTTTAGTCGTTTTGATCCGATTTTTACTTTGTGTATTTGAGGTAGTTGAAGGATGATATAGGATTTGTATTCTATAAACGATTAACCCTAGACTTGAACAGTTTAAGATTATAGTAATCGAGAAAACACCCTCTTAGGAGTGGGTTCCACAGAACAGTTGTTCGCAGAAAGAAGCTGTTCAAGTGGAACTTACTTTTCACCAACGGAATATGTAGGGAATATGGGTGATTTGCTACAATGTACGTGGTATGATGGGTCCTTGACGTGAAGGTTAGAACTGATGGAACTAAGGAATATAGTTTGTCCCAGAAGTTTCCATAGAAGTAGGGATAAAGCAGTAATCGGTTTGTCACACGCTACCTGTGAGAGAAGTGTTGCAGGGTAGAAAGTAATTGATCATCCACAAGGACGCGAAGATACTTTTGAATATTTTAAGATCCTCGTGTTATATGATGTTACAACGCCCTTTTGTGAGGAATGGACTCTTGCTCTTGTTATATGTGATTACCTGCGTGACTTCCGGGGAGCAGTCAATAGGATCAGTTAACGAGAGCAGTTAACGACAGCTACTGGTCAGGCAGTGTAATAATACCTTCGGATTTACTTATTTCTAGTTACTTATTATTAACACTTCCTTTGAATATTTTGTTTCTTTTTATACTAATACACTGTTATGAACCTACCTTCTTGTTCCGTGATTTACTTCTGGCAAAAACCGGTCACTACAACTGGGTAGCGAAGTTTCACCACAACTCCACAACATATGGATTAAATAAATCCATTGGAAAGAAACATTTAATTCAGAATGGCAAGTTTTTTGTTACTAACGTTGATTCTTGTTTTTTAAAATAACTAGACTGAATCAAATGGGGTTCCAAGTTGAATTTAAAAAAATAGTTTTATTGTTTTAGCCTTTAATTAACTGATACTAGCACAGATGGCATACCCAGCAAAATATGGATAAACGAGCCAGCAATAAAATGTAGTGATCGGAAGAACGTTTCTTTCCCATGACACCATTTCTTTAACTACTTTCACTCCTCAACAATGTTTATCGTTTTAAAAAGCGATGATTAGATATCGGTTCGGAATGAGAAATCGGAGAGACGAGTTTGAATTCCAGTTGAATTCGTTGTAATACCTTGGGGAAAAGTATTAATTTATCTATTCTCCCTCCAGCTATGGGCTGAAACATTTTCACAGATTTTGACATCATTCTGTGCGGGAATTCGTTTTGCGATAGAACCCAATCTGTTCCGGGCAGATTTTTCCACGGTCAGTCAGTCAGTTAAGTGCCATACGTGATGCACGCTTGGGCGATCATGTCTCGAAAGAGACATGACTGACTGGGCAGAAGATTATCCCGCAGTAGGTTGCCATTGCTTTCTGCGGTAGACTGGTTGCCAGCCAAGACTAAAGAACCCAATCTGTCCTGTTATTTAACCCATAACTGGAGGGAAGAGACGGATTAATACCTTTCCCAAGGGTATTTGCGCGTAAGTGAAAGCAATTCAGCTGGAATTCGAACTCGGCTACCCGATTTCTCGTTCCGAGCCGATATCCACTGCGCCACAACGCACATGTTACCATTACTTTCTGTGGTAGACTGGCTGCATGTGAACGCAACTGGAATTTGAACTCGGCACTCCGATTTCTCGTTCCGAGCTGATATCCACTGCACCACAACGCACATTTCGAGATTTAGCATGAGCAAAAGAAATGCACGGATAGGGACGAAAAAAAGAAGAAAAAAAAAACAGAATTAAGTCAAAATCAGCGAAATATGTTACATCCTTTAAAAGTCGGTTGTGCTTAGTTTAATTTTCAACATATATAAATGTAGGTAGAAAGAAAGCAAATCTTGATAAGATAGCAAAGGCTACAAAACATTGACCGGGACCCCCAATCAGGTTTGTAAGGCTGAGGGTTTCGTGGGTAGTACGCACCAACCTTGATTTTATTGATATTGTTGTGTTTTAATGGGTTGAAATACTGTCTTCTTCTGTCGCCGTTAAAATATAATTTAATATTTTTCTCAATTAAAAATATACAAGCATATTTTTTTTTTTTTTTTGGTCAAGGGTTAAGTACTTTAACGATTGGTTTTGTGATAATTCCGTTGATAATGTCGTAAAAGAATATTGATTGTTTTCTACGGCCTTTGTGGGTTATTTAAAGCCAGAAAATATTTTTAGATTGTAAGCTTTGGGGGAGAAATACAGGGGATAATAAAGATTTTAGTGATACAATTATGCTAATTAGTTATACTGAAGAGGGAATAGGTTAATTCATACATAATGAGAATTTTATAAACAAATAAAAATAATTATAATGTGGACATAAAATGGGAGCTCAGTTCTATATTACATTGAATATATAAACTGATCCCTCATTTTGAGGCCACGATAGTTTCTATATATTTATATTCTAGAGAATGTAAATAATCTAAAAGTCACACTCGTGTGGCCATTTATTTCATTGCTTTTTTTTTTTACTGCTTTGCGGGTTATTTAGATGTTTCATCTTTTGGCAGTCAGTTTCTAACATATATAAATGTAGGTAGAAAAAAAGCAAATGCTTGTAAAATCTCAAGGGTCACACGGTACTTCCCGGGGCTCCCAATCAGGCTCCCACCTCCACCAGCGGGAGATTCGGGGATAGTATACACACGTTTAATAGACAGGTAGAATCAAGCAGGTACAAAAATTTAAATACCTAGGAAGTGTTATAACAGAAGACGGAAAGTGCGACTCAGAGCTCCAAAAGCGAATTGGCATGGCGAAGGAAGCATTCCAGAAGTTGAGTAAGGTATTAAGAAACAAGACAATATCGCTAGAAACAAGGAATAGAGTACTGGATTGCAATGTGCTGTCAGTTCTTCAATATGGCAGTGAATGCTGGACAATATCATCAAAGATGAAGGAAAAACTTGAAGCAGTTGAAATGTTGTTCTACAGAAGGATGCTGCGAATATCATGGATCGAGCATGTGAGCAATGATGAGGTCTTAGAAATGATGGAAACAAAAAGGAAATTAATACTGAGCATCAGGAAAAGACAGCTAAAGTTCCTGGGACATGCAATGAGGAAGAAGGGCTAGGAGAACCTGATACTAACAGGTTATATAGAGGGAAAAGGAGACAGAGGAAAGCAAAGGATAATATATTTGAAAGACCTAATCAGGTAGATGACGGAACGAGGGTTGCATGGTGTAACATGAGAAGGAGTGCTAAGAGCCTCCAGGGATAGAGAAACGTGGAAAGACATGATCGCCTACGTTCTGAAGGGACAGGGAACATAGAAGAATAAGAAGAATGGATAGTCAGGTTTTAAAATAGTTGTTCTTCTCCGATGTTTGATTAGTAGTCGAAGTTACTTTCAGAGCAGCTGTTTTTCTGAAAGCCTGACCTAAATTTGAAACTCCGTTTTGTCATGAACTGCAAGAGAATCAAGTCTGCTCTCATTGGAGGAACAGGAATCAACGCCTCAATTTGTACAAACTGAACTAAACAGACTCTGCTAGTATTAAGCTCCAAAGGAGAGTCTGTAATGTGATAGGTACTGATCTGGCGACTCGACTGCAGCCACTTTCCCATCGTCGAAATGTGGCCTCCCTCTGTCTCTTCTATAAATACTTTCATGGCTTGGAGTACTGCTGCCATTTATGGTCAGGTGCCCCTGCCGTTCTCCTCAGTGTTCTTGACAAGCTCCAAAGGAGAGTCTGTAATGTGATAGGTACTGATCTGGCGACTGCAGCCACTTTCCCATCGTCGAAATGTGGCCTCCCTCTGTCTCTTCTATAAATACTTTCATGGCTTCTGTTCGGATGAGCTTAAGTCACTGATGCCTCCTCAACAGGTGTTTACTCGTGCAACCAGACTGGCAACTGGGTCCCACCCATTCACAGTCAGGTTAGCCAAATGCAGACGACAATTCTACTCTTGCAGCTTCCTCTCTCGCACTTCCCGCCTGTGGAACTCACTCCCGTATTCTTGCTTTCCTGACGGCTACAACCTCCAGAAATTTAAATGCAAAGTCAATACTCATCTACTAACCACTGGACTCTAGCTCTCTCCCCTCCCCTGTATAACCTTCACTTTCTCTCCGCCTATGTATCTGTCATTGCACCTGCTTTCTCAGCTTTCTATTGTTCCTTTCTAACTAGTTTGTACTCCTCACTCTTTTCTAATTAATCTTTTTACATTTATGTAACCCCCTGCACATCCATGGCGTTTCTGCCTTGCTCGGGGTGAAATGATTAAAAAAAAAAAAAAAATTAGAACTTTGCGCGCCGAACCCGCTTTTTGTGTTGATAACCGTCGAGCTACTAGCACATCCACTAAATAAATAAGTACAGTTAAGGGTTGATAAGAAGCAACCCCCCCCAAAAAAAATGATTAAAAAAAAGAACCGAAATAAAACGCAAGTGCAGAGGGGAGACAACCGAGTTAGTAAAAAGCTATGAGTTCAGACCTTTTATTATTCAACTTGCAGCTGTCGAAAGAGGGAGCGGTAAATATTTTATAAACGCCACCATTTGATGGAGTGTGAATGAGTGATCAGTTTATGATACAATCTCCTGTCTCCCTGCTTCGCGGATGTCAAAAATAATCGTCAGATAATTCTGCTCCCCGTTTGCTTTCTCCCTTCTTCACCGACATCCGCCTTGATTCGGCAATTGAGAAATATTTTCATCAATCATCAAACAAGAGTTTTTTTTTCCTTTTCTTTTTTTAAATTGCTTTTTCTTTTTTTTTCTTTTTTTTTTTTTTTTTTTTACTATTCTGTTCTCTTCGTTGCTGACAGTTGTCTTTTCAAAGCTACCACATTGCTGGCACTAAAATCGAAAAAAAAAACTACTGTTAATGCGCGTACAAATAAATATGCGTATGTGTCTGGAAAGAAAGAAAGAAAGAAAGAAAGAAAGAAAGAAAATAAGAAAATTTTAGTATCTGTTTAATCTTAGAACTAACTAAATTTAACTATTTAGAAAGTGTTTTTTTTTCATGTTATTTACGAGTCATTCAATAAATAAGGTGAATTTTTGGTATAAGGACTTCTAATAAAGATAAAAGCTTACCTTTTTTTTTCAACGTAGTCTCCCAGCAGTGTCACACTCTTTTACCATCTGTGCACAAGCTTCCGTATTCCCTCAGCTTAAAAATCTTTGGACTGATGTCTCAGTCAATCGCTCAGAGCACTTTTGACTTCATCGTCACTTTCAAACTTCGTGCCTCTCGTGAACGCTTTCAAGGGACCTAAAAGGAGCAAGGTCTGGGCTGTAAGGGGATGAGGGAGCAGTTCCCAGCCCAACTCGTTGATTGTCTGCACCGTTTAGGCTGCTGTATGAGGCCTTGCAGCTGACCTTCGAGTAGGCAAGATCATCATGGACAATTTTGTGTGCTGTCCCAACAGATAAGCTCAAAGTCCTTGCAATGCCATCTACTGTCACCCTTCTGTCAGACTAAATGAGGTCATTGACTGATTTGATCACCTCGGGAGACCTCACTTCTGTAGGCCTCCCAGGTCTGTCTTCATCCTCAACACTGCTCCGCCCTCCTTTAAACAATTTAACCCACTTGTAGACATTTTTTGACTGAAACATGTAGTACCATACACAGTTGACATTCTCCTATGTATTTCAACTGGTTTGCACTCTTCAGCAACCAAAAACTTGATAACTGACCTCTGTTCAATCCTGGAGCATGCTTCTTGGTCGGCCATTTTTGTTAATCTCCAAAACTCTCAAAGTTTTTTTTTTTCAATCTGCAAAAAAAATTAAATCCCTTTGAGAAAGAAGTAAATGAAAAAAATTTTTAAAGTAAGCTTCTATCTGTATTAAAAGTCCTAATACCGAAAAATTCACCTTATTTATTGAATGACCCTCGTAAGTTGCGAACTACAAATCGGCGATGTCAAAATTCAGAATTCTTTATAAAATACAAAGTAGAATCTGCAATATTATTGGCCCTGACCTCGTATCACGGCTTTAGTCACTTTCCCACAGCTGTAACGTTGCTTCTATGCATTTTTTCTATAAATATTTTTATGGTAATTGTACTGATTAACTTTCCTTTATGGTACTATGGGAATTAGTTAGGTTTTAATAGAGACTTTGGTGTATTATGATAGCTGTAGTGAGGATGATAATTAATATGTCTGGTAAGGGATATTGTGGTATGTCTGGGTCAGTAATTGTAGCTAGGTTTTTTTTTGTTTTTGTTTTTTTAATCATATCACCCCAAGCAAGGCGAAATCGCTACTGATGCGCAGGGGGCTACGTGAGAGTGAAAAGATTGGAAAAGAGAAAAACCGGAAACCATATCCTAAACAGGAAACAAGGGATGAGCCTCTTCACCTGTTCAATAGACGTGGTTAAGTTTGATATAAGACAACTTACTTTTCCCTTTTAGCCTTGTGCCAGATTTGTATTCTTAAAATAAATATTATTTCCTCTGTGATACATAGACTACGAATTTAAGCGTAGGATTAGATTACAGTATTTACATCATTCGGACGATTGTCCTTGTCTTTGTTGCTATTTGTAGGACGTTTCGGCCGTTGTACGCTCCGGTGATAGGAATTTCGAACCGAACCCTTTATTACAATCACTGGGGTATATATATTTCCTTGCCTAGAGCCTCTACTGGTAGTCATGAGTTATCTCCCTCTAACCCTGTAAGTTACTTGTTCACCACTTGTAGCCTGGTATTGAACTCACAACTCTTTGGGTCAAGTCATAGGATCTAACCACTGGGCCATGTGTCCGTAAGGACAATAACAACTCAATTTTTGGGACTTATAAACCCAATGACCAGTAAACCTTTTTTAACCAGAGTTCAAATTGCAATTTTTTATGTTAATGGTTTTCTCTCGTAATTTTTACCGGAGCGAAACATTGTACAAATAGCAACAAAGATAATGAGAATAGTCTGAAAAATGTATTAAACGTCGCACAAATGGCAAACAAAGATGAGGACAATAGTCTGAATAATGTAAATACTATAAATACTACCTCATGTCAGAAATATAGACAAATAGAATGATTTATTATTAAACGTCGTACAAATGGCAACAAAGATGAGGACAATAGTCCGAATAATGTAAATACTGTAAATACTACCTCATCTCAGAAATGTAGACAAACAGAATGATCTATTATTAAACGTCGCACAAATGGCAACAAAGATGAGGACAATAGTCCGAATAATGTAAATACTATAAATACTACCTCATGTCAGAAATATAGACAAATAGAATGACTTATTATTAAACGTCGCACAAATGGCAACAAAGATGAGGACAATAGTCTGAATAATGTAAATACTGTAAATACTACCTCATCTCAGAAATATAGACAAACAGAATGATCTATTATTAAACGTCGCACAAATGGCAACAAAGATGAGGACAATAGTTCGAATAATGTAAATACTATAAATACTACCTCATGTCAGAAATATAGATAAATAGAATGACTTATTATTAAACGTCGCACAAATGGCAACAGAGATGAGGACAATAGTCTGAATAATGTAAATACTGTAAATACTACCTCATCTCAGAAATATAGACAAATAGAATGATCCATTATTAAACGTTGCACAAATGGCAACAAAGATGAGGACAATAGTCCGAATAATGTAAATACTATAAATACTACCTCATGTCAGAAATATAGACAAATAGAATGACTTATTATTAAACGTCGCACAAATGGCAACAAAGATGAGGACAATAGTCCGAATAATGTAAATAGTGTAAATACTACCTCATCTCAGAAATATAGACCAATAGAATGACTTATTATTAAACGTCGCACAAATGGCAACAAAGATGAGGACAATAGTCTGAATAATGTAAATACTGTAAATACTACCGCATCTCAGAAATATAGACAAATAGAATGATCCATTATTAAACGTTGCACAAATGGCAACAAAGATGAGGACAATAGTCCGAATAATGTAAATACTGTAAATACTACCTCATCTCAGAAATATAAACAAAGACTAATAGGATTAGATTGGCTGTAATGTCTCATCATTTTACAGTTGAAATATAACCATATCTTCTATGCTAACGGTTTCTTTTATCATACTTCTCGCTTGTGTAACTCTCTTCCGGCTTTTTGTTTTACCTTTTGATCTGCAAAAATTTAAATGGAATATCAATCATTATCTTCTGTTTTCTTAATTCCTATTCTTTTATTGTTCTGTCTCCTTAATAATGTTTTCTTTTTCTTATATTCTCTCACACTCAGTAACCCCTTGCGTCTTTGTGGTTTTACTGTCTTGCTTTGGGTAAAATGATTAAAAACGTAATTTCTGTTCTTTTGTTAATCTCTCTCCTTAATAACGTTTTCTTTTTCTCGTATTATTTCACACTCAGTAACCCCCTTGCGTCTTAGTGACTTTAGTGCCTTGTTTATTGTAAAATGATTAAAAAAGTAATTTCTGTTCTTTTGTTAATCTCTCTCCTTAATAACGTTTTCTTTTTCTCGTATTATTTCACACTCAGTAACCCCCTTGCGTCTTAGTGACTTTAGTGCCTTGTTTATTGTAAAATGATTAAAAAAGTAATTTCTGTTCTTTTGTTAATCTCTCTCCTTAATAACGTTTTCTTTTTCTCGTATTATTTCACACTCAGTAACCCCTTTGCGTCTTAGTGACTTTAGTGCCTTGCTTGTTGTAAAATGATTAAAAAAAGTAATTTCTATTCTTTCATTGTACTCTCTCCTTAGTAATGTTTTCTCTCATATTCTATCACAATCTCTTGCCTTTTAGTGGCTTTATTGCATTATTTGAGCGAGAAATAATTTTTAAAAAAACCCAAAATTACAGATGTTTAAATATCTAGGAAGTGTTTTAACAGATGTCACTAAATGTGGTACCGAAATCAAAAGGCGCATTGGAATATCCAGAGATGTCTTCCAAAATCTATGCAAAGATCTAAGAAGCCGGTACATTTCGTTAAAAACAAAAGAAAGGGGTGCTAAAATGCACGGTGATATAAATCCTCCTTTATATCAGGGCATATTAGGCAAATTCCTCACGAATGAAGACGAGGCAAGGCAATAAAAATGTTGTTCCAGTGAAGGAGTGTATGAGTAAAAACATTTTAAAGAAAAGTTAAAAGTTTTAAATAAAACTGTTAAGAACATTAATAAAATAAAAACTCTTAAAAACATTAATAAAATAAAAACTCTTAAAAACATTAATAAAATAAACACTATTAAAAACATTAAAAAAACTATTAAAAATTTAACGAAATAAAACTATTAAAAACTTAATAAAATAAAAACTATTAAAAACATTAACAAAATATATACTACCAAAACATAAATAAAGTAAACAAAATTAAAATATTTATAAAATCAAAACTATTAAAACATTAATAAAATAAACACTGTTAAAAACATTAATAAAATAAACACTATTAAAAACATTAAAAAAACTATTAAAAATTTAACGAAATAAAACTATTCAAAACTTAATAAAATAAAAACTATTAAAACATTAACAAAATAAATACTATCAAAAACATAAATAAAGTAAACACAATTAAAATATTTATAAAATCAAAACTATTAAAACATTAATAAAATAAACACTATTGAAAACATTAATAAAATAAACACTATTAAAAACATTAATAAAATAAACACTATTAAAAACATTAATAAAATAAACACTATTAAAAATTTAATGAAATAAAACTAATAAAGCATTAATAAAATAAAGCTATTAAAAACATTTTGAAAAGTTAAAAGTTTTAATTAAGTTTAAAAGTAAAGAAGTTTTAAAGAGAATGTTAACACAAAAAACTCTTTTGCTTAGAATAAAAAAAATGCAATTAAAATTTCTGGGAAACATAATGAAGAGGGAAGACGTGGAGAATTTGATATTCTCAGAACATATTGAAAGAAAGAAAAGCAGAAAAAGAACATCGAATAACCAAAATTATTTTTTTAATTAAATTTCACGCTGTACAAGGGTCACTCGAAGTCGAGATCTGCAGAGTAAGAGACACAATTTATGTGGATATGTGGGGGAGATAACCATTAAACCTAAACTTGAACAGGTTAAGATTGTAAAGATCTAGGAAGTAACCTCTTGGGAGCCAGTTCGGAGGGAAGAAGCAGCTTGAGTGAAATTTACACCTCACGATGGGGATATGAAGAGAATGAGCGTTGTTTTCTACAATGTGGGTGACATGGCAAATCTTAGCTGTGAATGTTAGAATCGGTGAAACTAAGAAGTGTAGTTCACTTGAACACTCAAAATTGAAATAGCGATAAAGTAGTGAGAAGCTTGTGACATCTCGTCTTGCCCTCAATCTGTCCTGTGAGTAACCGATTTTCTAAGCCTTTTTCTTATGTACCTTCTAATTCTATGTGCCCTGTCCTTTCAGGATGTAGGCGATCATGGCTTTCCACGTCTTCCTATCCCTGGTGGCTCTTAGCACGCTTTCTCCTGTTACACCACGTAAACCCTCGTTCTGTCATCCACCTGATCAGGCCCTTCAAATATTTTATCCGCTGCTTTGCCCTGTCTATTTTTCTCTCTATCTGGCCTGTTAGTATCAGGTTCTCCAAGCCCTCCTTCCTCATTGCATGTCCAAGGAACTTTAGCTGCCTCTTCCTGATGCTCAGTATTAATTTCCATTTCGTTTCCATCCTTTCCAGAACCTCATCATAGCTCATATGCTCGATCCATTATATCCGCAGCATCCTTCTGTAGAACTACATTTCAATTGCTTCAAGTCTTTCCTTCATCTTTGATGATATTGTCCAGCATTCACTACCATATTGACAAACTGACATCACATAGCAATCCAGTACTCTATTCTTTTTTTCTATTGAAATTTTCCTGTTTCTTAATACTCTACTCAACTTCTGGAACGCGTCTTTCGCCATGCCAATTCGCCTTCGGATCTCTGTGTTGCATTTTTCGTTTTCTGTTAGAACAATCCCCAGGTATTTAAATTTTTGTACCTGCTTTATTTTAGTAGCCCCACCTGCATTTGGCATTTGGGGCTGCTCTTTTTGCTGATGACCATGCATTCTGTTTTCTTGTAGTTTATTTGTAGTCCTTTCTTGTCACTCTCTTCAGCTACCTTCTGTAGGAGTTCTTGTAGTTACCTTTCAGTGTCTGCTATCAGCACTGTATCATCTGCGTCATTTATGTTGTTTAAATTGTGGCCTCCGATGACAAATCCTGGTACAACATCTAGGATCCTGAGAATAGTTTCGCTGAACAAGTTGAATAGATCCGGTGAAAAGACACATCCTTGTCTTACGGTCCTTTCTATCTTTGTATATCTGCTAAATTCGTTACCTGTCCGTATGTAGGCGGTTTGCTGCCAGTAAAGATTCTTGATTACTCTCATGTCTTTCCCAAATATTTCAAGGCTGCTGAGCATCTCCATCAATACTTTATGGCGTATTTTGTTGAATCTCTTTTATTAAATATAATTTGAATTAGACTGACTGAGCACACTTCGAAAAGCAGTTAGATTCACGATGATTTATCATTTCTTCTTCTTTTTTAATCGTTTAACCCAAAGCAAGGCGGTACCGCCACTGGTGCGCAGTGGGCTACATAAGAGAAAAGGGAAAGTTAAAGCAGGAGAAGAGGGAAGAGAAAGACAAACCAATTACAAGGGGGTGTCGGAGAGAGGGCATGAGAAAGATGAGAAGACCAGTGTGAAGACAGTTGCGAGGGTAGAGTGAGAAAGGAGAATAAGATACTCAAGGTGATGGGAAAAGGACGAGAGAAGTATTGAAGTCTAGCAGAGAAGAGATGGGAATTGACATTGCATTTAAATTCTTGGAGATTGTAGCCGTCCGGGAAGCAAGTATACGGAAGGGAGTTCCACAGGCGGGAAGTACGAGAAGGAAAGTGGCGGCTGCATTTGGTAGATTTAACTGTAAAAAGGTATGAGCTTGTTGCCAGTCTGTTTGCTCGAGTAAATTCTTGTGGAGGGGGCATCAGTGAGCTAAGCTCGTCGGAGCAGAAGCCATGAAAATATTTATAGAAGAGACAGAGGGAAGCCACATCCCGCCGGTGAGAATGTGGCTGGAGTCGAGATGCCAGATCGAGAACGATCACGTTAGTGATTCTCAATTTGGAGCCTGTCGAGAACCCTGAGATGAACGGTAGGAGTGCCCGACCACATATGACAACAGTATTCAATGCACGGTCGGATGGTTGATTTGTATATGTGCAAGGTGACCTCAGGTGGGAAACTTCCTGGCCCGACACGGTGACCCAACTTTCCTAGCAGTCGATTTAGCTATTGTAATGATACCACTTGAGGTCGATAGAGACAGTGAGACCAAGGAGGCGCAGTCTATTGCTTTCAGAGAGACTCACTTGGTCTATGCTGATGAGGGAGGATAGGAGGAACTACCTGTGGTGGTTGACAAATAGCAGCTATGTTTTAGAAGTATTAAAATTTAGAAGCCATTTCTTACCCCAGTCCACCACAGAGTGGAGGTCCTTCTCGAGAACAGCAGTGAGGTTATCTTTATCCGCCTCGCCAGATTTCTTACTGAGGCGGGAGTAAATGGTAGTGTCATTGGCATAGATGCCTATTTGGGATTTAAACACATGAAGATCAGAAAGAGAGTTGGGCCTAGGATAGAGCCCTGGGAACACCGGCGTTTGTGTGTTAAAATGAGAAGGCATGCACGTTCATGACGACCTTCATTATGCAGTTTGATAGGAAAGATTGGATCAAATCAAGCAAGCGTCCAATGATACCATAACCTTGTAGCTTGCACAGAAGGCCAGCGTGCCAAACCCTATCAAATGCTTTGGAGATATCCAGGGTAACAGCTTGAGCTTCGCCGGACTTACCGAGAGCCTGGCATATGTACTGGTGATGGTCGTTTGCCTATAGGCAGTAGACCTGGCAAAGTGAAAGCCATACTGTCTGTCTGACAATAGTTCTGTAAGCCGTATCCCTTCAGACCGATGGGGATCATGGTTCTCCGAAATTTTCTGTCCCTTGTAGCCGTAGTAAATTTTGTCTTTTTGCTATCTCTTCAAATCCATGTTCTGCTATCGATTTACCAAAGCACATTAAGTATGTTATACGTTGTTTTACTCTATCCCTTTATTTGTCTTGTGAGTAATCGATTTTCCAAGCCCTCTTTCCTCGTGATGTATCCAATAATAATGATCTCGTCTGTTGAATATAGTTTGAAATAGAGGACAGCTAACCGAGTACACATCGCAAAACAGTCGGGTTTCTTCATTTGTTTACAGTATTTCTTTAGGCTGATGGTGATCCTTGTCCTCCACAATTTGGGCTGTGTAAAACATTTTCTGCTGTTTTGTTTTTTCTCTACATGCTGTTCACCTATTGTTAACAAGTGTTTGTTTAATGTTGTGTAATTCTTTATAGAATATGGCTTTGGAAGAAGATATCATTTGTGTGTGTTGAATTAAGATTTTTACAACAGCTAACTTATATCGTTAAGGGTATTCAGTATTATAATTAAAAAGACAAGAGTTTAACCTAATTGGTTTCCTATATAAGAAGTAATAAATTTATGTGTTGGAATCAATAAATACATCAATTTTTTTATTAATATAATAATTCTATTCCATAGATTTACTACTTCTCTATATAGGAAACCAACTAACCTAAACTTGTGTCTTCCTAATTATAATACTGAATACCCTTAATGATATGAGTTAGTTGTTATAAAAATCAACACACACAAATGATATCTTCTTCCAAAGCCATATTCTATAAAGAATTACACAACATTAAACAAACACTTGTTAACAATAGATTTCCTAACTCTGTCATTGATTAACAAATTAAAATGTATTTTAATAAAATTAATAATACCTCTAACAATATTGATGATATTAATAATAATAATAATAATAATAATAATAATAAAGTCTTTTCACGAGAAACTTTCAGGCAAATATTATGCATAATAATATGGATCCAAAATGCAGGTTTTGTGATAAACACCAAGAAACAATAGACCACCTAATCTCAGGCTGTTCTGTGCTTGCCCCAAACGAATATAAAAATCGCCACGATAGAGTTGGGCAATATTTACATTGGGCAATGTGCAGACATTATGGAAAAACTGTAAACAAACACTGGTATGAACATCATCCAGCACCGGTTACAGAAATAGAAGATGTAACCATTCTATGGGATTACACCATCTACACAGAGAGAAAAATTGAAGCAAACAGGCCAGACATTATTGTTAAAAACCAGAAGGAGAAAACTTGTCTATTAATTGATATGGCTTGTCCAGCGGATTGTAACATAGCAATCAAGGAATTTGAAAAACTGTCAAAATATAAAGACCTGGAAATTGAAATAGAAAAAATGTGGAAATTGAAAACAAGAGTTGTGCCAGTGATAGTAGGTGCACTTGGAATGATAAAAAATGGAACAAAACAACACATTGAAAGAATCCCTGGAAACCCCAGCTTAAGAGATATACAAAAAATTGTCTTATTAAGTACAGCCCACACACTAAGGAAAACGTTATCTATGTAATGCTGGGGATGATAGGGAAGATAGAAAAACATGAAATGGAGTCATAACACGCCACTACCTGCCTTAGGTCTCCCCGCAGACTTGGTTGGTAGTGAGACCAAAGCAGAAATCGAAATATGATGAAAAATGACATAATAATAATAATAATAAAATAATAATAATAAATAATAATAATAATAAATAATAATATAAATAATAATAATAATAATAATAATAATAATAATAATAATAATAATAGTGTACGTCAAAATTAAAATAACACGATTAACTTATACTATTGCAACTAAATACATAATAATTACAAATATGATGAAACAACACTCAAAAACATAATAGGTAGAAATTTTAAACTAGTTAATAATAATAAACAAATTTAAGCTAGTTAATAATAATAAACAAATTTAGCTCATCATATATTATAAAAAATTTAAAACAATTGCCCTCATAGTTTCTAATAAGCCTACAAACACTCCACTAAATTTTCTGCAGAAAATCAATGTAGTGTATCAGTTTACATGGCAGTTCAGAGATTGTATCTCTGATACTAATAATAAACCCACTAGCTTTGGTTAACAACGAGTCTACCGCAGAAAGTAATGGCAACCTACTGCGGGAAAATCTTCTTCCCAGTCAGTCGTGTCTCTTTCAAGACATGATCGTTCAAGCTTAACTGACTGACTTGCTTAGACATGTGACGTCTGTACGAAATACTCCGAAGACTGACACCAAGGATTTTTCTAACCTATTCTATATTTAGAAGAAAAGAGATACAGCGTAAACTGCTGACATACTCGATGGGCTTGAGCAGAGTGTAGGAGAAATAGCAAGATGGAATATGTTAAGCGCTACAAGGGTTATGGGGATGTAGAGGACCATGATCACCTACGTCCCAAAGGGACACGGAACTTAAAAGAAGATATTTCAGTTTCTAGACTTTGTCACTGGAATGTTTTAATTACTCTACAACATACCTACTTTAAGATTTCTTTTATTAATAAATATTTCATATTTTCTATTTACTACTGATCACATATTCCTCTTTCTGGGAATTTCGTCAATGTACTTAAATTTGTATCTTTTACGGTTAGGATCAACCTCTAGTTTTTCTGTTCGTTTCCTTTTTCTGGAAAAATTACTTGTACATTCACCAGATTCCAGGGGTGCTGGAACGTCAAAAATATCATACAGCACTTTCATAGGTTCTTCTATTCTTTTGGGCCTTTCTTCCGCAAACGTTTTCTTCAGCTTACAATGTCTTTTGTGTCGCCATTTTTTAACTTTCACTATGCATATCATCTTTCCGATATGTAATATTACTATGGCATCTTCCCATGTGTCTTTTTCATCTTTATACGCTCTGAAAAACACTTTTTTCTCTAGTCTTGAAAAACTTGATATCATTTTTGCTATCTGCTCCTATTTTTTATGGAATTGGTAACTACTTGTCGAACATATATATATATATATATATATATATATATATATATATATATATATATATATATTAATTCTGTCGGTAGCATGTCTGATGGTGTATTGGAATTTGGCGTTATACGGTAAACATTTTTTATAAAGCTTCTTCATCCACTTTTTCATGACTGGCTTTTATTTCAAAGCTCTCTTAAAAGTACTCACAATCCGTTCGGCTTCTCCGTTTGATCTTGGGTGATATCATTTTTGCTATCTGCTCCTATTTTTTATGGAATTGGTAACTACTTGTCGAACATATATATATATATATATATATATATATATATATATATATTAATTCTGTCGGTAGCATGTCTGATGGTGTATTGGAATTTGGCGTTATACGGTAAACATTTTTTATAAAGCTTCTTCATCCACTTTTTCATGACTGGCTTTTATTTCAAAGCTCTCTTAAAAGTACTCACAATCCGTTCGGCTTCTCCGTTTGATCTTGGGTGATAGATATGACGAGGTCAATATTTTTAGATGAGCTTTTGTAATTATTTACACTATTTACATTGTTGCCATATTCAGGACGCTACGGTCGCTTTTACGCTCCGGCCCTTTTCTGATGATTGGAATTTCGAATTGATCACTTTATTTCATGCACCGGGGAAGATTGTTCTAGTTCCACGAGTCATGACTCTTCCAGATGACCCAGTATCAGTTATATCTCTTTAACTCAACTCTCTAAGTTTCGTTTACCTCCGCTGTAGACACGTATTGAACTCACAACTCTTTAGGTCAAGTCACTGGATTCATCCAACGGGCCATGTATTCGTGAGGACATCAACGTATGAATTTGGGGAATAATAGATCTAATGTCTAAGTTATTTTTTTTTACCAGAGCTCATATTACAATTTTGTTATTGTAATTCTTTTTCTCTAGCACTATGTATTGCTGGTTAACAGATTGTATTCATTTCCATGCTTAGCTGAATTAAGAAATTTTTGTGGCCTAACATATGTGCTGATTCCTTAAGTTTTCGTTTTTCCTTATGGTGTTTTCTGTTTATTATTTCAATTTCATTCGACGGAAGGGTAAGATGCTCTCCCTTTTCTCCGAATGTGATGTTAGCTACGCCCAATTTGTCTATTTCTCCACGTGTTACGGCTTTGCGGTTTTCTTACAAGTCTTATCTTAAGGGGGAGGGTCCTTTCTTCTCTATATTACTTACCACACCTGCATGGGATGGTGCACACACAATCCTTAATCATGTTCTCCTCGGTGATAAATTAAAAAAATATCGGTTAATATTTGAAGGTCTTAGAAATGTCACCGAGCTTCGACAGCGCGTCGGAGACATAAATATAAGTAAATTAATAGCCTAGTAATGAAAAAAAGCAAAAAGAAACATATTCTCCATAATGTGTTGCTTTTCTTTATCATTGATTTAGTTTTCTAAATAGGAAGCTAGTTGGGTTTTTCTTTTCAGCTATTCGTCGAAAATTATTTTTCATTTTCGATGTTTAAATCTGGAAAGCTGAACTTTTTTTTTAAATTCTCGACACGTTAATTTAATTGCGACGAAGGTTAAGAGTAGCACAATAATTTGTCGATGCAAAAGAGAAGGAAAACAGAAATGTTTAAGTCAATACATTATTCACTGGATCAAAAATGCAAAGAAATCTTCGAAGAAAATAAATAGTTCACTTTTTTCTACCCACACATTTTGGTTTTCCTTATAAGGAAACTTGATACAAGACAGTTTTCTTTATCTATCTATCTATCTATCTATCTATCTATCTATCTATCTATCTATCTATCTGTCGCAGTCTGTTCGAATCTCTATCTGTCTATCTCATGCTGTTCATATGTGCTGCTCGGCACTTATCTCACTCTCTCCCTTCACACGCACACATATGCAAACTTATATATATGTAATAATATATATATATATATATAATGCTTTACTTTTTTTAAGCTTCTCCAGAGATCTGTTTAAAGACAAGCGATGAAATTTTAAAAAAAAAAATTTAAATACACACACACACGCACGCACATGCATCGTTCATTCAGCAATTAATTATAACACTCTCAGCTATTGGGCGTGTATAATGATAATATACGCATTAAAAAGTTTGCCTCCTTCTACCGAGCACCCATAGCTCAGAGGTAGAATCGCCGACTGACGCTGATTCAGTTCGGTTTCAATCCTGAGTAAAAAGCAATCGGATATCTAACCGTACTGATGAGCTGTGATACAGCGAAACAGATCTGTCTGCGGATGACTATATATATATATATGATTATCATTGCCCTGAAGAAGATCATTTTTTCACTTGGCAATTTTTTGTGTTCTTAGTTAAGAATTTTCTTATTTCTATCATTTATACCTGAGCTAACGCTCTGCTACGGGCCGACTCCTCTTATATACGGGACAAACCTAAAGTTTGTCGGTGTTATCTACGTTGAAAACATGACTGTCCCTGTGTACAGTCATGTGATGTTTTGTGCACCTCAACAGAGTTACAAGCCTTGTCACAAAACTCAAAACTTAAAAGTAATGTGCAATTATTTCTGCTAGGGTTGCATTCAAAGGAATTTGCAACTAACTTCTATGCTGCGATCTCAAGTGACTAGCTAAACCCATAATTATAAACATGATGAATGTGCTATGCGAAAAATTTTTAAAAACCATATTTCTGCCGTAATTTTTCAAAAACATGTAAAATTTTAATATATTACAAAATATGGAAGTCTGCAAACCTTGTTGTTTCTAATCAAAATAACCCCATCAGATCTAAACTAGCGATGACTAATATAGTGTATGAATGCCCTATGTGTTTCATAAATCTATTACCTATATTGGCTATACTATCACTTCTTTGATCAGACAACTTACATATCACCAGTGCAATAAATAAAAAACATTTATTAGTCCATCATTTACAAGGACTCTTAAGAAAAAATTTTGTTTGAAAATACAAAAATACTATTTAAATCAGAATACCAAAGGTATCTCACTATAAGAAAGACATTATATGTCAAACAATTTTCTTCTGCCTCAGACTTACATTATTTAACATTGGAAATAAAGTTTTGGAAGTTTTCTTAACTTCGTTGATCGTACGAGAACTGGTGTTTCAATGAATTTAAGCGTACGACTAGACTGGCAACTAGGTCATACTGTTTTACTATTGCACTCGCGAGATGCAACCGTAAGTTCTATTCTTCTGGTTTTTATCTTCCCTCGTATGTGTTGTGGTACAGTGGATATCGGCTCGGAAGGAGAAACTGAGGAACCGAGTTCGAATTCCAGTTGAATCCCTTGCATTCACTTACGCGCAAATACAATTAACCTTTACTACCTGACAAAACCTTACCGGTTAATATTCTTTGTTTTTATATATATATATATATATTTTAAAGCAAGGAATACTAACAGCTTATGCGATCAATGGTTTATCATAAGCTGTTAGTATTCCTTGTTTTAATATATATATCCCGGTCTGAAGCAAGTGGATGCGTCTAACCACACTGATGATACAGCGAAACAGGCTTGTATGTGGATGACTAATATATATATATATATATATATATATATATATATATATATATATTAAAGCAAGGAATATTAACAGCTTATGCTATCAATGGTTTCTACCGGTAAGGTTTTGTATAGGTTAATTGTATTTCTTAACGAACCGTTTACTCATTTACATATATATATATATATATATCTGTGTGTGTGTGTGTGTGTGTGTGTGTGTGTGTGTGTGTGTGTGTGTGTGTGTGTGTACAAATTATGTCCGGACAAGTCAAGAAACTACGATAGAGCCTCTCACAACAGATATCTATAGTCTCTAAAACTGGAACGCGTGTAAATAATAAAAGAACACATATCGAAAGAACACATAAATTTGTCTACAGAAGGAGTATTACGAATAACCTCTGTAAAAGTAAAGGAACCCTTAATAGTGTATGAACTATAATAATCCAATACCGGTTGTAGGATTCCAGCTAGAAAACTAGCAATCTTATGTTGGGCCGACCCTATCATAGATAAAATTGGTCGCAGAGGTACATTTTTCTCAAGGATTTTTGGTAAACTATAAAGACGAGGACGAATTGACCCTATAGGTCTAATTTCAGAATAAACTTCTGATGTCAATAAGCCTCGTTTAAGCCACCCAACAAGTTGCTTCTGAAACTTCAGTTCGCTTAGTCCTGTCCGGACATACCTGAGAATGTCTTCATCGAATTAATGAAGTTTGCCACGACATCCGTTGAGTTCAGCTTCAACGATTATATTTATAGGCAAATAGATGGTGTCTCTATGGGATCCAGATTGGGCCCAGGCTTGGCCAATATATTTGTAGGTTTCTGTGAGTCTTTATGCGGGAAAAATAAACCGTCCATGTATTATCAATACGCGGACAATAATTTTTGTTTGTTTAATAATAAGGAACAGGCTGACTCATTTCTTGCTACTCTGAATCAGCTTCATCCGTCCTTAAAATTGATCATTAAAAAGGAGCCCGAATGTTCTTTATCATTTTTAGATGTTTTCGTTTATCGGACTGTTTTTTTTTTTAATCATATCACCCCAAGCAAGGCGGTAACGCCACTGATGTGCAGGGGGATACGTAAGAGTGAAAAGATTGAAAGAGAGATAGCCGGAAACCACATCCTAAACAGGGAACAAGGGATGAACCTCTACACCTGTTCAATAGACGTGGGTGGAGTGTGAACCGGGCGATAGTTTAGTCTATCTACTCCAACTGAAAAAAAATACTTCAACTCAATTTGAAACGTCCGTGTTTCGAAAAGCTACGTTTTCGGGATTATACACACGGTGGAACTCATTTTGTCCCAGAAAACGGAAAATAAATTTAATTAAAACCCTTACACATAGGGCATTAAAAATTTGCACGAAAAGTTATTTGGACGTAGAGTTAGATTTTATCCGCAGCACCTTATCTAAGAATGGTTATCCCACCAATGTTATTAATGGCGCCATACATATTATAATAAGAAACATTTTTCATGGTTAAGCCGTATACTGTGGAAAAATGTCCAGTGTAATTAAGGCTGCCTTATGTTGGTTCGCATAGTGAGCAATTGGCCAAACAAATTACTAGAGCAGTTTCTTCGTGTTATTTTTCTGCTCAAGTTAGAGTCCATTTTGGCTCTTGTTCTGCTTTCTCGTCTATAAAAAAGGACTTTCTTTCTCCCCACCATGTTTCGTCTTTAATTTATAAATTCGTTTGTAGTTGTGGTAGCAGCTACATAGAAAAGGAGTCACAAAGATTGGTTAGCAGAATAAAACATTATGTACCGCAAAGAATTCTCCATACGAATGTTCCGGCGGGTCAAACACTTCCGGGTCAGCCATTACTGATCATCTCATAAGTATCAGAAATTGTGTGAATGGCTTCAGTGTGGACCAGTTCACTGTGTTGTCTGGTTCACACTCTGCATTTAATCTACAGGCATTGGAGTCAATATACATAAAAATCAGGACCCCGTCTCTTTGTAGACAAAAGGAATGTATACTTGAATTCCATATCATCACCATTCAGTGCCTGTCTGTGCCCTTCCCAATATTTTTTCTCCCCCTTACCATCTGCCAAAATTCATTTTCATCTTTTACATATTAAATGTGAATATTGAATTAAAATAAGTCTCAGTAATACTCTGATGAAGTACGGGATTGAAACCGGTCAGTCGTTTTGTATTTCTTGCATTTTATTCAATCTTTTGTTAACATCTACAAATGCCTGCAAGTATGAAGCTTACTTTATTAATTTCAATATATATATATATATATATATATGTGTGTGTGTGTGTGTGTGTGTGTGTGTGTGTGTGTGTGTGTGTGTGTGTGTGTGTTGTACTTTTCAGATACGTTTTTTTACATCGAAATAAACCCAGTTGACTATGTATTTTTATAATGTCGTTCTGTTTCAAAGCTAGTAATCGATTACGATTATATATCGATATCATTTTTAACAGTATTGGTCTGTTAATCTAACTTCTAAAAATTCTAAAAATTAACTCTATTCCATGATGTAGGAACGGGAAAACTGAACTGCGGCACCCTTACAAATATAATTTCAAAAAAATTCCACAAGGACAAAAACTGAAAATGTAGAATACCAAGTTGATTAAAATATGCAACTTAATACAAGCTAAAACAAACATTCATTATCTTACCTAAAACATTTATTTTTCCAAAATATTTTCTGCAAATATTTTCATTTTTTAAACTTATCTTCTTTACGAGGTAATTTTCTACTGACGAAATGTCCAAAGAATTTATTCTACCTTGGGCCATGGACGACCGCAAGTCAGTCAGTAAAGTGCCATGCGTGATACACGCTTGGGCGATCATGTCTCGAAAGAGACATGACTGACCGGGCAGAAGATTATCCCGCAGTAGGTTGCCATTGCTTTCTGCGGTAGACTGGTTGCCGACCAAGGCTATAGAACCCAATCTGTCCTGCTATAGAACCCAATCTGTCCTGCTATTTAACCCATAACTGGAAGGAAGAGACGGATTAATACCTTTCCTAAGGGTATTTGCGCGTAAGTGATTACAATGGATTCAACTGGAATTCGAACTCGGCTCACCGGTTTCTCGTTCCGAGCCGATATCCACTGTACCACAACGCACATCCGCACGACCGCAAGTATGTTTATATAAGCCTTAGTTTTGGAAGATCCCAAACAGATGACGTCGTGGCATGATGGTACCCTCGGCCTTGATGACACCCTCAACGTCTGAACGAGTTGCCAGAACCTTAAGCCGGCCTTACTCTTATGAATATTCTTTAAATCGACCTCCACTTTTTTGCCTTACCAAATTAAGTTTGAATCTGACGCACTGCATCCCTATTTAGATCCAGTTCGTCTGTCATTAGTTGCAACCTTAATCTTCGATTTGGGCGCACCAAGTTTCGCGCACAGTCTACGTTCGCATCTGTTTGCGAAGACGGTCATTCCGGAATTTAGAGTGTTAATATTTGTGGTCCCATCTTGATTAATTTCCATTCTCATTCTCAATTCTTGTTATAACCAGCCGCATCTTTCCTTATTTATATTCGTTTCTTCTGTCATAAGTCACACATTTAATCTTCGATCAGCTCCAACCTTGATTCGATCTGTTTGTACTTCTTGCATGATAGTGCAAATCATCTTGAATTGAGCAAATGCAGTTGATTTCTTCAAAACCTGTTCTCTAACATCTATTTTAAATAATGCTAACATTTTGGAAGTACTTTTACCGATTTCCACACAAAACCTTCTTTTAATCCACTATTCTACATTTCTTTCACTCATTTTTCATCAACAGTATCACATGATCACACGCAACTTCTTCTACTGCTCGGCAACAAATTACTTATATAGCTTGTGTTAAACGAAAGCAAAAGTAAGAACATATCCGTATAAATATTTGCTTCACTCATTACCCCCAGCAAAAGCCAGCAGTTGTTTCCGGAATTGTCACATCTCATGCGCTTCATATAGAACATCATTCTTTGGGATTGAAGTTTTGATGATAAATACTCAATGTGCATATGTCTGAGAGAGATTAACAATTTTTGTCTCGACAATAATTGTCCGGGCGAAATATGTTGCTTTACCTGAAAGATGTGCAGTAGGTGCGTATTTTTTAGTGATTTCATGATTAATAGAAGGCATCATTTGCTTCCCAAATGTTGATACGTTTGCAAGCCTACAAGAAAGTTTTCAATACAAGTTTATAAACAAATGTTTCTTAGCGTTTTCTTAAATAACGCCTGATGAAAGCAAAGGGAGGGCACAACGGCAAAAACTTTGTAATAAAAGCAACAAAGACGAGAATAATAGTCCGAAAGTAACTAGGGTAAATAACCCACTTATTCATATAAATACCCTTGGTAAAGGTATTAATCTGTCTCTCCTCCCCCAGCTATGGGTTAAATAGCAGGTCAGATTGCTTTCTATAGCAATGATTGGCAACAAGTCTACTGCAGAAGCTAATGGCAAACTACTGTGTGAAAATCATTTGCCTTACCAGTCATGTCTCTTTCGAGATATGATCACCCAAGCGTGTATCACGTATGGCACTTAACTGACTGGTCTGGATAAAAGAATTCAGTAGCAGGACAGATTGTGTCCTGTAGCCTTGGTTGGCAACCACTCTATCGCAAAAAGTAATGGCAACTTACGGTGGAAAAAATTTCTACTAGTCAGTCATGTCTCTTTCGAGACATAATTACTCAATTGTGTATCACATATGGTACTTAGCTGATTGGTCTGGATAAAAGAATTCTATAACAGGAGAGATTGTGTTCTGTAGCTTTTGTAGCATGAAGTAATGGCAACTTACTGTGTGAAAACTTTCTACTAGACAGTCATGTTTCTTTCGAGACATGATCACCCAAGCGTGTACCACATATGGTACTTAACTGACTGATCGGGATAAAAGAATTAAATAGCAGAATAGATTGGCAACCAATCTGCCTTAGAAAGTAATGGCAACCTACTGCCGGAAAATTGTTTGCTCAGTCTTTCAAGACGTGATTACCCAAGCGTGTATCACGTATCACAATTAACTGACTGATTCATATATATATATATATTCCACCAACCTTTCTTTCTGTTTAAGCCATACTTTTTTACTCTCATACTTTTAGCAATTAAACAGATTTTATTTATTTATTGACTGATTTTAATTGCAAGAAAATTATCAGAATGTCGCTTTTAGGAACGTTTTAGCCATTTTAAAGAATGCGAAATTAAAAAGATAAAAAGACAAAAAGAATCTTCTGCGCCGGTGATTCCACATTTTATTTGGGCGCGAAATTTTGATTGTGATTACATGCGCCCGACAATGACACTCATAACATCAGAAATGAAACACAAACGAGCACAAAAAAAAACACGCGCTCACGCACATACACATCCGCTCACGTACAAATTTATCATGTCGACCTATCTTGAAAGATTTTAAAGGCATTTTAATAAAACTAAGTCTTTGCATATAGATGTTAATCAATAAAATCATCTGCTGAATCGTGTTAATTCTTGATAACATGTTAGAGCAAAAACAAAATAAAAACAATAAATTTTATTTTCTAAGCGTATGGACGTCATAAACATACTTGCAATGTAAATGAAAAAAGTCATGTATTTAATTTTTATGCGTGAATTTCAATTGTACTAGGTTTGGTTTTTATGGGCGCCGATATACGAATATATTAGTGTACACCACTAGTCAGTCAGTTAAGTGCCATACGTGATACACGCTTGGGCGATCATGTCTCGAAAGAGACATGACTGACTGGGCAGAACATTATCCCGCAGTAGTTTGCCATTAGCTTTCCGCGGTAGACTGGCTGCCGACCAAGGCTATAGAACCCAATCTGTCCTGTTATTTAACCCATAACTGGAAGGAAGAGACGGATTAATACCTTTCCCAAGGGTATTTGCGCGTAAGTGAATACAATGGATTCAACTGGAATTCGAACTCGGCTCGCCGGTTTCTCATTCCGAACTACGTAAACATAAGGAATTTACGCAATGCTGGGCTATAGAAATCTTCTAAACCGACAAATCGTAGAAATGAATACAATATGGGAACAACTAGTACGGAGTGCTAGAGAAGATCATTAGTGTCAAAGATTGCAATATGAGCTCTGGCAAAATATAGTTACTGAGAACTTAGGGGATCCTGGGTATTCATTTATATCTGGATAAATTAACCTTCTCACTATAACCAAACATTTTAAAAAATTACCTTAAAACCCCACCTTTTTGGCATTAAACAACCCACAGAGGTGTTGATATGCCGTTAAACAAAACTCAGACTTTGACTCAGCAGACATTAGGTTTATAAATCCCAGAAATTCACATTCTGATGTCATCAAGGATACAAAGCCAAATGGATATAGACGGTGGTTAGTTCCTGTGACTTGACCCAAAGAGTTGTTAGTTCAATACCAGAGTTAAGTTAAAGATACACTACCAGTCATAATCATTAGGTCACCCTAGTTTTTTAAAAGAAATAATGCATTTCATACTATTTTTAGTGTTTATTGCTAAGTAGATAATTCTAAAAGAAAATAGAATGGTTCTTTTGTTAATACTGCACAATAACGTGCTGTTTTGGTGTCGAGTTTGTGTGCTCTCTTCCTCATGCTAGTCTCTTCTTATTGACTGGCCGAAGCAAAAGCTTCCTAGCTGCCTTGTAAAATTTTGCAAAGTAATAAAAACAAAAGAACTATTCTATTTTCATTTAGAATTATCCACTTGCCAATAAATACTAAAAATAGTATGAAATAGATCTTTTATTTAAATTTGGGGTGGCCTAATAATTATAGCCGGTAGTGTAACTACATGGCTACCAAAATTGGCATCGCACATAGAATGTGAATAATATACCCCGGTGATCGTAATAAAGGGTTTGGTTCGAAAAAAAATGATAACTGAGACATAGGAACTGTCTCAGCACCTAAAGAAAGCTGGAGCATACGACGGCCAAAACGTCGTAAACATGGCAATAAAGATAGTCCAAACAATGTAAATAAGTATATGAATGTATATAAGCGTATAAACCATAATAAAATATATGTGGACATGGTTTATGGTTAAAGTGAATTGTGTACTTGGCACCTGCGCATCAAATTAGTGTTCGAACCCAGCTATATAGAAAATGATGATTTTGAGCAGGTAAATGCTGCACATAAAATACTCAACTCGATCCAATATAACATTAAAATATACAATTAATACCTGTTTATTTTAACGCTTACCTTCAAATTATTTTTGGCCATTTAAATACAAAATAATTTTTAATAGTAAATATTTTTTCCGTATTTATGGTTTTAGGCCCGTTTATTTTTTGAAGGCACGCGTATAAAGTGTGGTGCATTCTGCATACAGAGTGATTGAAAATTAACTCGAATCCATTGCCAAATCTGCTGCTATGAAAGTCGGCTCTCTGTGCAGGGCCCGGAAGTTTTTCCCACCTGAATCTATTCTGCACATATACAAATCTACCATCCGCCCGTATATTGAATATTGCTGCCATATCTGGTCGGGTGCCCCTGCTGCTCTCCTTGGGCTTCTTGACAAAATACAAAGGAGGATCTGTAATGTGGTTGATACTGACTTGGCAGACCGGCTGCAACCACTCTCTCACCGGCGTGATGTGGCTTCCCTGTGCCTCTTCTACAAGTACTTTCATGGCTTCTGCTCCGATGAGCTTAGATCACTGGTACCGCCTAAGCACGAACTTACACGAGATACTAGATTAGCAACTAGGTCCCACCCTTTTACAGTTAAACAAATAAGATGTAACCGTAAATTCTACTCCAACAGCTTCTTTTCTCGCGCTTCCCGCCTGTGGAACTCCCTTCCACAAGTCTGCTTTCCCGACAGTTACAATCTCCAGGTGTTTAAATGTAGGGTCAATAGACACCTCCTATCACACTAACTCCCAATTATTCTCAGAACACTCTCATCTACCCAACCCTCATTCTCTGTATCCTTACTGCCTATCACCCACCCTCGGACATTTCCTATATTTAATCATCCTTTCTCCACTCTATGTAGCCCCCTGCGCAGTAGTGGCAGTGACATGCCTTGCTCGGGGTGAAACGCTTATAAAAAAAAAACAAAAAAAAAAACTCCCAATTTTATGTATAATCGATTCTCCCGTAAAAATTATAGTCAGACGGGAAAGTAAAAATTATAGTTAAACGGGAAAGTTCACCATTAATAAAATAGGGAATTACTTTTCAATTCCCAACTATGTCTCAGATGACACGACCATTTACTCCCGTCTCAATAAGAAATCTGCCAGAGGTGATAAAGTAAATCTAGCCGCTACTCTTAAAACTGACCTCCAATCACTGGTTTACTGGGGCAGAGAATGGCTTGTAAATTTTAATGCCTCCAAGACAAAATAGCACATTTTTAACTACCAAAGACAAACTTTCCTGTCTTCCATCAGAATGATTGATGCTAGTCTCCTGGAGAGCAACATACTGCGTCTCCTTGGCCTCACTTTTTCAACCGACCCGAGGTGGAACGACAACATCGAATCTATAGCTGCGTCTAGGGCAAGGACAGTTGGGTCACTGAGCCGGGCCAGAAAGTTTCTCTTGTCAGAATCCGTCTTGCACATTTATAAATCTACCATTCGTCCGTACATTGAATTCTTCTTCTTTTATGTGCCGTGTTCCCTCAAGACATAGGCGATCATGGTCCTTCACATCTTCTTGTCTTGTTGCCTTTAATAAATTTTGTCCTGTAATTTCTCCTAAACCCTTCTCTGTCATCCATTTGTTCAGTTCCATCAAGTATGCCAAGCGCTATTTTTCTTCTCTCTTTCTCTGTATCCGCACTGTGAGTATCAGATTCTTCAAGCACTCTTTCTTCATTACTTTATCTGAAACTTTAGTTGTCTCTTGCTGATGTTAAGTATAAACCTCGTTGATGCTCATATGTTTGGTCAATAGTATCCTCAGCATCCTTCTGTAGAACCACATTTCTGTTGCTTCAAGTTTTTCATTCATTTGTGAAAAAATTGTCCAGTATTTGCTGCGATATAGGACAGATATCACAAAATATTCCAGTAATTCTTTCTTTTGTTTACAACGAAATTCTCCTCTCTCTTAATATTTTGCTCAGCTTCTGGAAGGCGTCTTTGACCATGCCAATACGCCTTCAGATCTCAGTGTCGAGCCTGACCTGTTATTTCGAGTTCAGTCACTTTTTCACCGACGTGACATGGCTTCCCTCTGTCTTTTCTGCAAATATTTTAATGGTAACTGCTCTGACAAGCTTTTTTTTTCCTGGCGCCCCGACCACATGATTTTAAGCGCGCAACTAGGTTGGCATCTAGGTTTTACTGTTGAAATAATTAACCGCTACTCTAACAGTTTCTTTTCTCGCACTTCTCGCCTGTGGAATTCCCTTCTCTTTCCTTGCTTCCCTGATAGCTACTATCTTAAAAAATCTAAATGCAACGTCAATTGCCATCATTTGTCTTCTTGAATCTTGTATTTCCTGTACCCAGTCTATTCTCATTGTAACCCCCTGCGCACTAGTGGCAGTCCTGCCTCGCTTGGGGTGAAATGATAAAAAAAATGCAGCTCCCTGGTAGTTGTTTGTTCCACCCCTGGGTTTGGTTGTACAGTATGTCACATACTCCGATCTACTATCTATTAATGACCGTCTACAACTTGTTTTCGGGCATACCTGTCTGCCAAGGTGACTAGCAAACTCTTTACAGAACCCACTCGTGTTTTATACTGCAAGTATGCTGAACGGACCTCAGTTTTTTTCCGGCTTTTTGCTTCCCAGTCTTGCTTCGTTATCTTGTTTTCTGAATTCTTTTGTTTTATTGTTCCCTCTCCTTAATAGTGGCTTACGGCCATATCACGTTGAATACACCGGTTCTCGCTCGATCACCGAAGTTAAGCAACGTTGAGCCTGGTCAGTACTTAGATGGGTGACCGCTTGGGAATACCAGGTGCTGTAAGCGTTTAGTGACGGATGTGCATTGTGGTGCAGTGGATATCGGCTCGGAAAGAGAAATCGGTGAGCCGAGTTCGAATTCCAGTTGAATACCCTGCATTCACTTAAGCACTGGTACCCTTGGGAAAGGTATTAATCCGTCTCTTCCCTCTAGTTATGGGTTAAATGAGAGGGTAGGACTTGGGAACCTTGCTTTTAAAAAAAAAGACAAATCTCAATGAATCTTGATACTCGAAAAGGAAAAAGTATTACTAGACACAAAACTTATATAAAAACAACAATAAATTATTGAAAGAAAAAGGTATTACCAAATAACTAAAAATTTAGTTGGCTTAAATGACCTGCCGAGGTTGATATGCCATAAAAACAAAACAACCAACCTTTAAAAGTATTTTTCTCTCATATCCTTTCGCACTCAGTAACCTGTTAGTGATTTTATTAACCTGCTTTTGGTGACGTGTTAAAAAAAACGCGTACAGCACAATTTCAGTGAAGTGAGACGGGTTTCCCTGCTTGCACGACTGCTAAGAAAATTGTCATTCGGAACCCTGATTTATTATTGGGGTTGTTGTTGACGAGTGGCTAGAACTCTGCTCTCTAAACATGAAGACATGGTTCGAATTCATCTTCATGACAAATCAACCATGGTGGGAATAGTCAATATGTCAGAGAGTTGATTGATTGCCTGATGCTGTCAGCCAAGTGCACCTATGAAAGTGCTAGAAAACAAACCTTGTGAAGAAAACTAGGTAATCGGGACTGTTCAGAAGTTGTCGATGGTTGTGCTATCATCAAGTTACAATTATCGGGACCGTGGGTTTCAGCGTACTGACTTTGTTTTAAAAAAAAACGGATACACCAAATTGTGTGCTCTCCTTTACCAATCGAAAACTGAGCCTTGAAAAGTGACGACATCATAACGGCATCCGCACGAAACTTTGAAGTCGGCATGAACTCGTTCAGTTAAGTGAGAATCTCCTCTGCATTAATCCTATTAACGCTCTATTTCTACCCCATATCGAGCACATTATGATAAAAAACCTGCTTGCCAAATAAATTTTATCAGTAAAACTACTGAAAAAAAAAATCTTGGCGCTAAACATTATCACAACTCAACAATATATTCATATATATATATATATATATATATATATATATATATATATATAACCAGGATTGAACTCTATATATATATATATATACATGTATGACGTTTTGCGCATGCATACACATTTAAGTTTGTTTTATGTTTTTGCGTAAGTATATATTTATTCCCGCTTATGTGTTCATGCATTGAAATATGATTATGTCTATCCTGACCCCATTCATATGAGGCCAGTGATTTTATGAATCCGCCGTGACTGTATCCAATATGTAGCAATTTAGTCTGCCTAAAAGTTAACAGACAAATTGACATCTCGATAAAGACTAAATTTTGAAATTTGTGTCTGTATATATACATGGGTGTATTACTATGTATATGTTTTTTCTTACTAATGTTTGTGAATATTTTTCCATATGTGAATGTTTGTAGGTTTATTCATGTATGCGTTCTTTTTCTCTCCCCCGTCTAATATATTAATAACTTTCTAAATCTACGAAATTGTTAAAATATATATATATATATATATATATATATATATAGTTTTTTTTGTTTTTGTTTTTTAGCAACAAAAATATAGTAGATATAATAGTTAATTAATAATGCTGATCTTAATTTTATAAAATTTTAATACCAATGCCCACCAAGATTAATTTTAAGTCTTCCCACATATTCTCCAAAGTAAAAGTTGCTTTACTCTGATTGGTCCACATTGTACATACAATAATGCCTCCCTGATGAAAGAGGTCTTGCTTGTTCTTAACCTTTTAAAGCCATTCATTTTGAAATAACCACATCACTTGATAAGACACAAAAAGTGTCGAAACAAAATAGCTACTTTTGTAGTGATATTGTAACATATCAATGTTATAATTTATTAATAAATATTATATATATATATATATATATATATATATATATATTTACACCACCGGCCATAATTATTAGGTAACTCAAGTATTTTCAAAGAAATTATGTATTTTATATAATTTTTAGTATTTATTGCCAAGTGGACAACTTTAAATGAAAATAGAATGGTTCTTTTGTTTTTATTACTTTGCAGAATTTTACAAGGCAAGGAAGCAAAGATGTACTAGGCTGAATCACCATAAATTTTCTTCATTCTTTCATTGACGAAACTGCAATATAGGTAATTATTAAATATCTATAAATCCATTTGATGCACATGTTATTGTGCAGTATTAACAAAAGAACTATTCTATTTTCATTTACAATTATTCACTTGGCAATAAATACTAAAAAAATAGTATGAAATACATCATTTTCTTAAAACACTGGGTGGCCTAATAATTATGAACATCATGTATATATAATTAGTAGTTAGTTTTTGGTTAAAATTAAATTAGACTAATACTCAGTTGTATTAAAAAGTGTTCGATACATTTATATTGTAGAACATTACATATTCTAAACTTTTCTTTTTGTAGACCCGAAATACGTTTTTCTTTGCTCATTTTTATCATGCACCTTAAAACGTAAGAGGTTATTTACGAAGCGGAAGTACATGATATAGATGGACAAAGAAATATATATTTGGTGTTTACATAAGGCATTTTTTAAAACAGATGGAATAATCATATATCTACATTTAAACTGGAAAAATTTGAAAATTGTACCTAACTGGTGGGGCATGTGTGGAAATTAAAAATGAAAAAAGAAAAGACAATGATATAACTTGGAGTATAGTAAAATAAAAGCCAAACTATACAACAGTGGGGATGTCCGAAGATTGTGCCAAGTAAAAAGGTTAGCCATTATGCTTTTTCTAGAACAAAGAAAAATTCAATGAAAGATCAAAAGTAATGTCCAGATGTAATCACACCAGATGTAATCACACCAATAGATACATATTAGGTTCATACAAACATGGACGAAAGCGTTTTAAGATCCTGAAATAACTCCGCTCTAGTTTTGGGAAATTTCGGTTGTGCCTTCGTAAAAATCCATTTCGTACGTTTGAAAAACGTTGGAAAATCAGTTATTATAAATCGGCTGAAGATACCAAAAGTTTGAAAACTTAGGTTAAGGAATCAAGTCATTTCCAAATTATATATATATATATATATATATATGTGTGTGTGTGTGTGTGTGTGTGTGTGTGTGTGTGTGTGTGTGTGTGTGTGTGTGTGTGTGAAATAAAGACAAAAGGAAAACTATATTTTACACGAACTATATCAAGGCAAAAAGATAAAGTCCATCGTCCATCACAGGACGAAACGCGTAGACGAATAAAGTATAGTTTTCCTCTTCTTTATTTAACTATACTGTTCTTAATCACAGCTTATAACTGAGTTCACACACACACACACACACACACACACACACACACACACACACACACACACACACACACACACACACACACACACACACATATATATATATATATATATATATATATATATATAACTAAATATTTTTTAAATATGGTAAAATTCTAAAATTAAATAATAATGCCATTGCATGTATGCAATCTCAAGTTCTTAAGGAAAGTTAAGTTAATGTCCATTTAGGCTTTCTCCACGCGAATAGGAGTTCCCTTTTTGAATAATAAGAAATATATCGCAGTAGAGAGAACCAGTTATTAAGTACATTTTTCATATTATATATATATATATATATATATATATATATATATATATATATATATATATATTAATGCAGGTTTCATTGAATAATATAGACAAGTTTTGTCTATTAATTTTGTGTAGGATCCGTTCATACCGTCTGATAGTTCGTGCGCGGCACTTTTTAGTTGTTTCGATAGAATTTTTGAGGAGCGTCTGCTTTATATATTCCTTGGAAAGTGTATATATATATATATATATATATATATATATACTTTCCAAGGAATGTTGGGTCACACATGTTGTGCTAGAAGATTTTTCACGCCATTCGTCCATGAACCAAACACTGATGTGCTGGTGCTTCTGCTACACATCTTGACAAAATCCCAAAATAAATCTGCAATGTAATCGATCCTGACCTGGCATCTCGACTTCAGTCACTTTGTCACCGACATGGCGTGGTTTCCTCCATGTCTTTTCTACAAATATTTTAATATGAACCCCCTTATGAGTTATTTAATGCTTAACATTAATTCCCGGGACTAGATATTTAATGAGATCTAAATGTTTTAGACGCAAATTACTTCACATATTTTGCACATAATTTTATAATTTCAGGATAAACGTATATTTTATAAATATAATGTTTGTAGATGGTCTATTGGAGGTGTTTACATTATGGTTACGTTTTTTGTTAACAATTTCAGATTTTCAAATATTTTTCTCCGGGTGTTTTCCCGTATTGGGTTGACGATAAACTACATCCGGCAGCAACAAGGCTTCTGATCTGGAGTTTTTGATGAGCGTGAAACCACATCTTAATTGTTGTTGGTTCCAAATCCCCCATTGATCCGTGGTTGTAGCACCTGTTAGAGTCCCAGCTATGAACAATAGTTAAACTCCAAACTGTGGTTAAAGCAATTTGAAAGTATAAACTGAAAATTACAGTAAAAAATATCAGCAATACATTTTCATAAAAGAAATTACTAATCGATACCGACTTGGTAGTTCGGCTGCCGTCGCTCTTCCACCGGCGGAACGTGGCTTCCCTGTACCTCTTCTATAAATACTTTTACGGCTTCTGCACCGATGAACTTAGATCACTGGTGCCCCTTATGTATGAATTTACACGAGCTACTAGATTAGCAACTAGGTCCTACCATTTTACAGTGAAACCTAGAAAATGTAACTGCAATTTCTACTCTGACAGTTTCTTTTCACGCACTTCACACCTGTGGGATTCCCTTTCATATACTTGCTTCCCCGACAGCTACAATCTTCTGGAATTTAAATGTAAGGTCAATAGACATCTCCTATCACACTAACTCCCATCCATTTTTACAAACTCTTTTCCCATCTACTCCACCCACATCCTCAGTATCCTCATCCGTCTGTTACCCTCCTCCTGACACCCACTATAACCTACCCATCTTTCTCATCACTTTCCCCTATGTAATTCCCTGCGCAACAGTTGCAATAGAATGCCTTACTTAAGGTGAGACGATTAAAAAAAATACTCACAAGAAAATGAAATTTCAACATTAAACGACCCATAAGGTGTTGATATGCCGTTAAACACACCAAAGGTGTTATCGATGGAGGGTTCCTTCCTAACCTTTTGTTTGAAGTTGTGTGGAATTCAATATCTTAATTATTTTATTATTTTCTTTTTCAGTTGCATATTAATTGTTGCTGCTGTTAAAAAAACAATACCAGCTATACATTTTTTGTAAAAGAAATTAATAATGCCCCTAAGAAAACTAAATTTCAGCTTTAAATGACCCATAAGAAGTTTATATGCCACTAAAGTAAAAAACAAACGTCATGTTTTCTTTATAGTATTCGTATCTTACAGTATCTCAGTGAATACATTCAGTTAAACTGTGTTTCAGCGTGAGTGCATTTAGGCGTGTTTTACATGCTGATTGATCTTCACTCTTCAACAATTATATTTTCAGGACAGAACGTTGTAATCGAGGATATGTGTGTGTGGAGGGGTGAATTCTGACTTGAGTTTTCTTTTGATCGTGTCTTTGTCAAATTGAACCATCGTTTCTGCCTTCAAACGAGCCCTTGTTTGACGTGATTTGCTGCAATCATCCAATAACCGACCCCTTATCACGACTAATACTGTCTTTTTAGTTTAATATCCATATTCTTTTAGTCCGTAATTTTATGGACCGCGTTAAAAGTATTTTCTACAGTTGTTTTGCACTAAATACTTAGGTCGTTTATTAGATATTACGATCAAACGAAGGCCAATAATATCTTCACGTTCGAATCGGACAGCTGTCTAGTGTTTAAACGTTTTCTGTTTTGTTTTTTGTTTTGTTTTGTTTTGTTTTGTTTTGTTTTTTTTTCCTTTTTTTTAAATTTCTTTTTTCAGGATTCGAACCTGCTTTCCTCTCATTAAATCTGATACGTTCTTAAAATTTAGATACTTATAATTTTGTAACTATAATTAATCTGAAAAAGGATCGAAAGCATTGTTTAATTTATTGTATTTTTTAAACAGTTTTTTGTAATAATACTAATAAATAAATTTTTACTAATCTAAACTTATTTATAAATGGAACTTTGTGTGTGTGTCTGTCTGTGTGTGTGTGTGTTCGTTACCTATAAACTCTGAAACAGCTAAACCGATTTTCTTGAAAATTTAGACAGATGTACTATAAGCGTCTGCGAGTGTTCTTAGCTAGGTTTTGTGTCGAGGTACTCCCGAAAGATATCGAAAATCGATCATCTAAAAAATCGGGTTATAGAAGGAGTGATCCGATTTTAATGAAATTTGATACACTCATAGACAAAGACATAAGAAACGATATTCAGGAGTTTCAAGGTTGCAGTTCTTACAATAGTGCAGAAAATCGATAATATATATATAAAAGGCAAGATGTTTGTGTGAGTGTGTCTTTTTATCTGCCTGTATGTCTGTATTTTTTCAGCCCTTTTATTTTAGTTTTTGCTTCGGGTTTGGCTCTAAGTCGGTATAATTGTAGTTCTTAGTCTCAGCCATGATACCATTTACTCAGAGGACTTATTTAGCCTTCAAAATTCAGTTTACGACGAAAAAACTTATTTGATATCGATACCAGGAAATCAAAATTTGACTTACATCCATTCATTTTTCTTTCAGTCCTCAGTTTTGTTTTAACTGGAAACAACTATTGCTTTTTAGTCTTTCGTGCCAACGTCCAAAAAGTCTGAGCTCCAGGACCATGGATTAGTTTTAAAGTTTTCATTACACCCGAACAACGCCGGGCTATACTGCTAGTACTAAATATGTCCGAGGATCCACTCAAGGTACGGGGTTACTGCGCTGTGTTGTATTAGCGTATGAACGAACAACAGTTAAGAGTATAGGGGTGAAGTGGACTTTAAAAGGAACCGGAAACCCAATCCTAAGGTATTAAACTCTGCTATTTAAAAGGCTGAAAAGGAATATGAACCGGACGATAGGCTAACCTATCTACTCCTATTTCTGTAAAACAGCAAAAAATGCCCTAAAAAGACATGCTATCGCGTTAATCGAATACGCGCTTAAAGGAATGGTGTTAAAACAAGGATTTTCTTTCATCCCAAGTGAGGAAAATTAGCTTCCGTAAGATTATATATACACATGCGTACCTTTTACTTATATATCATATATACGTGCAGCATTATATGTATATAAAGCAATTTATTTTTATTCAAAGAACTCTGGTGAATTAACAGGGTCAGTTGAAATGGTGCCGTGAGCCTAAGGGCACGTCATCTTTACTTATATTCTTTTAATTTGGCACAGAAGATTGATGACGTGCCATTAAAAAAAGGCTGATATATTTCCACTGCTCTGCAACGCAGCTGCAAGGCTTGACGTTACGTTTGTTAAATATTCCGTGGAGAACATTGCTACACTAGGCGAAGGGACTGGCATATTTCTCGGAAAGGAATGACGTAGAAACCTAGCGGGAAAGAAAGAAAGAAAGAAAGAAAGAAAGAAAGAAAGAAAGAAAGAAAGAAAGAGGAAGGGGATAAATGGAAGAAACACACAAGAAAAAAAAAAGAAAAGGGGAAGAAAGAAAAATGAAATAAACAAACAAAGAAAGAAAGAAAGAAAGAAAGAAAGAAAGAAAGAAAGAAAGAAAGAAAGGAAGAAAGAAAGAAAGAAAAATGGAAAAGAAAGAAAGAAAAAATGGAAAAGAAAGAAAGAAAAAATGGAAAAGAAAGAAAGAAAGAAAGAAAGAAAGAGGAAGGGGATAAATGGAAGAAACACACAAGAAAAAAAAAGAAAAGGAGAAGAAAGAAAAATGAAATAAACAAACAAAGAAAGAAAGAAAGAAAGAAAGAAAGAAAGAAAGAAAGAAAGAAAGAAAGAAAGAAAGAAAGAAAGAAAGAGGAAGGGGATAAATGGAAGAAACACACAAGAAAAAAAAAGAAAAGGGGAAGAAAGAAAAATGAAATAAACAAACAAGAAAGAAAGAAATAAAGAAGAAAGAAAGAAAGAAAGAAAAATGGAAAAGAAAGAAAGAAAATGGAAAAGAAAGAAAGAAAGAAAGAAAGAAAGAAAGAAATTAAAAGACATATAGAAGAAAAAGTAGATACGAAAAGAAAAAAAAAAGAAAGAGCAAACAAACTGATTTCATAATAAATGAAAAGGCGTCAATTCTTGTGTACATCATTTGCAAACTTTCCCGGAGATAATGTTTTATATATTTAATATTGGTACCTCTATTCATTTCCGATACCTAACTTATAAATTGAATTTTTAAAAATTAAGAAGATTTCTTGAAACTTTTCAGTTTTAATTGAAAGTTAAATGATTAAATTTACTATTTCCAGTAAGCAAAATACTCTGGTATATTTCAAACAGAAAGTATGTTGATTGGAATCTACAATTTTTTAAAATTAAAAAAAATCACATTTTCGCTCATTTTTGAGCAATTGTAAACCAAAGTTGGTTTGAAAAATCTTACAAAAATAATATATACATCTGTGACACGTTATTTTTGAAAAATTAGGAAAATTGAAATTAAATTAATCTGATTTACACAATATTACTTATTTATAGCATGAAATTTAGAATAGATCTAAAAAATCAAAATTATTTTTTAAAATACGGTGGCTCAACGATTTGCATTAAACTTTTCAATTTTAAATTAGTAAATATACTCTTCACTTATTAACTTAATAACCTAACCGCCACAAGACTTTGGAAAATTTTAAAAACATTTTTGAAATGTTATAAATTATTGTAATTAAAAACGAAAAAATTAAAACAATACTTTTAAAATTTCATTATTCATTGAAAAAAATGTTTTTCTTCAGTCTAAATTATCCTTGATATATATTATTTATAAAATCAATTAAAAACTTATCTAAGTAAGTTATGTCATAGTTTTATTGCATTTATTTATTTTACTATTCAGAGCAGATTTTCAGAAAAAGCCCAAATGTTTGAAAAAAATAATAGATAATTTACATTCCCCAGTGAGTCCTGCTTTTAACTAATAAAACACTTGCTCTACAAAATTAATTTCTTTAAATTTCATGAATTTACGTGGAGGTGGAGATGCAAATATATATATATATATATATATATATATATATATATATTACCAAAATTTTCTAAAAGTAATGATTTCAAAAATAATTTTATTCATTTGTGAACAAGTCCTGAAAGTTTCATTAAAATCCGACAATTATTTAATTTTTGCAAGAATTTCCAAATTAATGTATTTTTCACCGGACAAAAACTGAGGTTACGTAATATTACATTTTCTATTGTAAACCCTCGTAACGATTTAGTTACCTGCTAACGAAAATAAAAACAAGATTTTCATCCAAATTTCGAACGTATTAGAAAGGATTTTTAAAACTATTTTCATCTTTCCTCTTAATATGGTCGTTTTGAATGGGCATGCCTCTTCATCCTACAGCAAGAATGCTGGTGTCCCACAGGGCTCTATCCTGGGCCCGACGCTCTTCCTTATTTTCATCAACGACCTCCCAGATGAGATCAAGTCCCAAGTAGGCATCTACGCAGATGACATTACAATATACTCCCGCACCAGTAAGAAACCTGTCGTGGCGGACAAACATAATCCCGCTGCTAACCTTGAACGGGATCTACACTCTGTGGTGAATTGGGGCAAGAAGTGGCTTGTCAACTTCAATGCGTCTAAGACCAAGCTGTCGTCTGTCAACCATCACAGGCAACCTCTCCTGCCTCCCATAAGCATGGACCAAGCGATTCTCCCTGAGAGCAATACACTACGCCTCCTCGGCCTTACCCTCTCCTCACACCTCAAATGGAACCACAATATTGAATCCATAGCTAAATCTACTGCTAAGAAGGTTGGGTCACTATGTCGATCCAGGATGTTTTTCCGCCTGAATCCACCCTGCATATATACAAGTCAACCATCCGTCCATGCATGGTGTACTGCTGCCATTTATGATCAGGCGCCCCTGCCGTTCTCCTCAGTGTTCTCGACAGGCTCCAAAGGAGAGTCTGTAATGTGATAGGTACTGATCTGGCGGCTCGACTGCAGCCACTTCCCCACCGTAAATGTAACATGTATATTTTGTTATTCCACTCTTCTACCTTAATTCTACACATTCTAACTACCGACAAACAACCTTCTGATGAAAACCCTTCTGATTAATATTATTCAACACAAATCATGTAAGCTGTGGCGAGTTCGTTTAAGAAAGACACAAGGCCGAACAAAAGAAACATTAACCAGCTCCCTACACTACAAATAATAACATGAACATTTGGATGAAAAAAAAATTCGTTTTCATTAAGTTTGTGTTTTTTTTTTCTTCAGACTATGCTGCTTTTTCAGCGAATTGGTGGAGGTACCTAATTCAATAAAAATTGACCAATACATTGTTGTGAATTTTTACTCTCAAAAGAAATATAGTAAATAAATTCAAATTCGCTTGATGAATTTCGCTCTGTAATACACCAAGCAATAACTAATAACAATAAACATTCAATGAGAATATTTGGGGGAAAACGAATGTGGCACAAGGCCGAAAGTAAGGGGCACCCATTGAAGATCGAACTCACAATTCAATTGTAATGATCCTATCGAACCAAACTTGCTAACCATTACCCCACGTCGAGGTACCCTGGTCTGTGTGATGTAGTGATGTAGTGATGTCATAAGCACTCGGAACTAGTGCGTTTGCAAATAAAGATTGCGCATGCGTGGAAGATAGGAGACCAATTTCAAATGTCTTCACATGTTAAAAGTTAGAATGCTACCCCCGGGTTACTTTGGGCGGGAGGATACCACTAAGCGAAGTTTTACTCCAAATATTTCATAAGCTGAAAGTGACCTATCTTAATGAGGAGAATGTTATGTTTGTAAATTTTAAGACCCACAAGAACGGAAATATTAACTAATTTCGATTACCTGAAGAAGCCAAAATAATATAAGATTTCTTCTGCATTGAAAACAAAAATAGTTGCATTAATGCTGCGAAGGTACTTCGCAAAGCTGAAAATTAAAATTCTGCGTTGAAATATTTACTTATTCGTGACAATCATTTTTACATACGAGGAATGAAATTTCCTAACACAAAGATACTGTATCGGAAGTAAAAATCACCTACCCCTTGTTTTATGTGTGGTCTGCCGAAGAAAAATTACCAAAAATTGTTAGCACAAAAATAACTGCTATGAGTATCAGAAACTATGCTAATTTTCTTTCCTCTCTGTCTATCGTGGTCAATCAAAAATAATATTCGCTCGGTGAATAAAGGCTGTTGCTTTTTGCTTACTGTTGGGGAGCTTTTTGTGGGGAGCTTTGAGACAGAAAGTACGATTTTTGAGCTTGGTGAGCGAAAATGTGATTTTCGCTGTTGATAGGGGAAGGTTTGATTTTTGGTCCCGTTTTTATTGTTACGTTGCCTCCTGAGCTGTGATTGAATTTAGTGTTGGCACAAGGACCATTTTTCTTTTTTCTTTTTCATTTCTATTACAGATACAAAACTAGCTACTACGATTAATTCGCTAAAAATAGTAGATCATGATGTAAAAAAATGCCCCAAACTTAATAAAAACCAAGTCTTAACGTAAAACTATTTATTATTAATAGGAAAGAACAAAAAAACTTTGATAACTGAATTATTTTTCTATTCTTTTTAGAAGGTTTTTTGTTTGCTTGTTTTTGTTTTTTGTTTTTTTGTTTGCTTGTTTTTTTGTTTTTTTTGTTTTGTTTTTGTTTTTTGTTTTTTGTTTTTTTTGGGGCGTCAACGGGTTAGGGGTAAAGGTTAATATAGGAAATTTTAGTGTCTTTTTATGGTTAAAAACACATTGATTTGGAATTTCTTGCAAAGATCAAATAATTGCCAGATTTTAATTAAACTTTCAAGACTTTTCATAAATGAATTAAATTATATTAGAATTTTTTTCTTAGAAAATCTTGGTAAAGATATATTTTACACCTCTTATTTAATTTTATGAAATTTCGAGAAATTAGATTTTGTAGAGCTAGATGTTGAAATTAGTTAAAAGTAGAACACATTAGATAATTTTAGATGAGTTAATTTTTGTGAAACAGGACCCCAATTTAGAAGAACCTGCTCTGAATCTTAAAATAAAAAATACAATAAAATTAAGATATTTTTAAATTAGAAAACCTTTAATTACTTATATAAATAAAATATATTATATACACCATTATTTATCGAAAAATAAATTCAATGAATAATGAATTTTACAAGAATTGTTTTCATTTTTTAAAAATATTAGCTAGAATATTTGATAAAGTTTTAAATCTTTTAAAAGTATGTCTTACCTACAGACTTTAGCTGTTATTAAGTAAAAACTATATTTACTAATCATAAATAAAAAAAAACTTAGTACAATTCCTCGATCATCAATATATATTTATTTTAATTTTGAACTATTTTGTATGCATAAACGAGCCGATTTTTGTAACTACGGGAGTCCATATACGACATTATTAGAAACTAAAAGCGATAATTATAGTAAATTTAAAGCCAAGGTACTTAAGATTCATTAAAACATTTGATTACTTATAATATTTCCTTTGATTTTTTTTAATTACTAAGCAGTTAAAAAATATAAACAAAAGACGCTCACTTTATATTCGCCAAGTATTTTTTTACGGATAAGACTCCACAGAAAAAATTAGTTGAATTTGCCAAACATCAGGTTGTCAATAGAGCTGTCATCAACACATAAAGACACGCACCTCGGTTTTAAAAATGCTTTGCTACGTCATTTTAAACTAAATTAATATATATTTCAAATCAGTTTGATTAACTTTAAATCAGCTAATATTCATCGAAAAAGTTTTAGGAAAGTATATTTTATTTTCTCAAGGATTATTTAAATAAAGAGAATTACGTTGTACTGAGAGAGAAAAAAACTTGGAAAGTTGGGTTATCAAGAAGAATTAACTAAAAGTGAGATCTACAAAGGAATGGTAAGTGAAATTATAACAATTTAAACCCATGAACTAAATAAAGGTTTCGGTTCGAAATGTCACCTGAAGAAGGCTAGGGTATATTACGGCCGAAACATCGTGACTATCACAATAAAGATGAAGACGACAGGTCAAATAATGTAAACAATGTAAATAATTACAACATCTCCTCTCATAAATATAGACTTATCCTGAAGAAGGTTAGAGTGTATAACTGCTGAAACGTCCTGAACATGGCAACAAAGATGAGGACAACAGTCAGAACAATGTAAATAGGGTAAATAGTTACAATACCTGATCCAAGAAATATAGACTGATCCTGAAGAAGGTGGGAACATACAACTGCCGAAACGTCGTGAATATAGCAATAAAGATGAGGACAACAGTCCGAAGAAAGTAAACACTGTAAATAGTTATAATACCTTATCTAAGACAGATGTTGAATAAAAGTTTATTAGTTTTTTTTATTTTTTAATAGCGCATATTTATGTGCGTTGTGATGCAAGGATGTACGTTGTGACGCAATGGATATCAGTTCGGAAATCCGAGTTCAAATCCCAGTCGAATTTGTTGCATTCACTTACGCGAAAATAACCTTGGGAAAGGCATGAATTCATCTCTTTTGACAATCAGTCTATTGCAGAAAGAAATGGCAACCTACTGCAGAGAAATCTTCTGTCTAATTGGTCATGGATCAAAAAAGGTATGGTCTCTCAAGCGTGTATCACGTACTGCAATAACCGAATATTTAAGCAGCAAGAATTCACCCAAACAAGTTTGATTTAAAGAAATTGACAGATCTACCTGTTTAATCTTTAATTGTATTTTTCCGAGTTTCGAAAGTGTTTAATATTGCATTCGAACTTAGGATCAAATACAGATAAAATAATATTGCACTATGTGTTAGGATCATAAATAGATCAAATACTATTATGCTTTGAGTTAGGATCAAATATAGTTCAAATAGTTTTGCGTTATGAGTTATGATCAAATATTGATCAAATAGTACTGCGATATGTATTAGGATCAAATATAGATCAAATAGTATTGCGCTATGAGTTAGAATCAAACCTAGATCAAATAGTGTTGTGGTATGAATTAGGAGAAAACATAGATCACATAGTATTGCGTTATGAGTTAGAATCAAACTATAGATAAAATAGTATTGAGCTATGAGCTGAGATCAATTTATAGATCAAATAGTATTACGTTACGAGTGTGGATCAAATATAAATGAAATAGTATTTGACTATGAGTTAGGATCAAGTATAGATCAAATATGGATCAGAATTCTGCAAGATAATAAGATAAAGATAAACATTTCCTATTTGTCCTTTACCTTATGATATATATATATATATATATATATATATATATATATATATATGTAACACATTTGAATTTGAGTAAATAAAATGTTCGTTTCGCCGATCCTGAAGAAGCTTGGGTTTCCTCGTGCAAATGGCTATCCAACGGATTTAAATATCGAAATTTTAATTTTATTTTATATATATATATATTATGCTTTCATTATGATTGAGCTCTCTGGAGAAGAAAATTTTGAAAACAGTTTCCACTTCTGCTATATGCGTGACTCTTCAGAAATGAATCGCGTTCTCTCGGTGACTGGCGTGTGTATACACTGTTTATATACAACACGTTAAAAGTTCCTTTCTCTGAATCCATGCGTCGATGGCTTAGGGAGTAGCGACTCTGACTCCCGCCAAATCGGTCGAGTTTCGATCCCGGCCAGAAGCAAGTGGATGCGTCTAGCCACACTGATGAGCTGTGATACAGCGAAACGGGCTTGGATGTGGATGACTACTATATATATATAATTTGAGTAACGCTTATTTAAGCAGAAACTATTTATCCCAACAAATTTGGTAAAAAAACAGCCTGCAAGATCTGTCTGCTTAATCTTTCTATTCTAACACATCACTCAATAAGTCCCAGGCCTGACATATAGATGACGCCACTAATAAAAAATTCAATTAAGTTTTTTAAAGTACTAATCTTCAAATGATACGTGACAAAATTTGGGCCCAATCGTATTATTAGTTTACAAATTACAGTTACTTACTCTTGCAAATTATCAAAACAATGGAAAATCAGAATTTCGTGTGTTGATAAAGCGTTGTTTTCTGATGAAATAAATATTTTTAAATCAAAGCAGTTGCTTGTTAAGTGTTATTACGACTCTGCTCCTTCATAAACAACGGTTAAGAGGTGCTATGCTGACTTTAAACGCAGTCGTACAGACAAAAATGTTGCTGAACTCTCAGGTCGCTCAAATCGGCAGTTGTCCTGGCAAACACAAAAAAAAAAAATACGCAAACTCCTTTTGGCTGATCGTAAATTGAAGTTGCGTGAGATAGCAAAGGATTTGAACATATCAGAAGGCAGTGTATTCACCATTTTGCATGAACATTTGTCAATGTGTTCAAAGTGGGTGTCGCGTTTGCTTACAATCAATCAAAAACAACGCGTCGACGATTCAGAGCGTTGTTTGCAACTGTTTCAACGCAACAAGAGAGTGTTTTTGCGTAAATATGTGACAATTGATAAAACATGGATTCACTACTTCACACCGGAGTCAAATTCAGCTGAGTGGACAGCAGCAGGTGAAAGCCGTCCAAACCGACATAAGATGCAAACACCAGTAGACAAAGTTTTGGCCTCCGTATTTTGTACATTGATTACTTTGAGAAAGTAAGAACCATTATTAACGAATATTATATAGCATTATTGGTAGTTTGAAAGAAGAAATCGCCGAAAAACGGCCACAAATGAAGAGGAAAAAAGTGATCTTTTGCTAAGACAACGCACCCTGTAACAAATCAATTACAACGCTGATGAAACTACATGAACTGCACTTCGAATTGCTTCTGCATCCACCCTGTTCTCTAGATCTGACCCCCAGCGACTGCTGGCTGTTGCAGACCCCAAAAGAATTCTCTAGGGAAAGAGATTAGGCTACAATGAAAAAATTATAGCGGAAACAGTGGCGAATCTTGAGGCCAAAGAGAAATCTATCTACGAAAAAGCATCGAATTGTTAGAGAAGGATTGGAATCAGTGCATCACCATAGAAGAAGACTATGTTGATAAATGAAGTCGAATTTTGCCTAAAAGTTTTTTTTATTAGTTATGCCCGAAAGTTATTGAGCGATGTATAATTTTTGCAAGTTTCGAATATCATATTGTATTAAAAATCTAGTAAAATCTTATATTAATATTTAACGTAAAACTGTTCTGAAACTTTTGCCCCATGAACTAAATAAAGGTTTCGGTTCGAAAATATCGAAACTGGTTAATAACAATTTTATTGTAAACACATTAACTTGTAAAACTAAATATGACATACTAGCAGTATAGCCCGACGTTGCTCGGGTGTAATGAAAGCTTTAAAATTAATCCATGGTCCTGAAGCTCAGACTCTTTCGACGTTGGTACGAAAGACTAAAAAGCAATAATTGTTTCCAGTTAAAGCGAAACCGTAGACTGAAAGAAAAATGAATGGATGTAAGTCAAATTTTGATTTCCTGGTATCGATATCAAATAAGTTTTTTTCATCGTAAACTGAATTTTGAAGGCTAAATAAGTCCTCTGGGTAAATGGTATCATGGCTGAGACTAAGAACTACAATTATGCCTACTTAGAGCCAAACCCGAAGCAAAAACTAAAATAAAAGGGCTGAAAAACTTATTTTGATCAGACCCGGTATCTTGCATTTTGTATATATATATATATATTATCGATTTTCTGTACTATTGTAAGAACTGCAACCTTGAAAATTCTGAATATCGTTTCTTATGTCTTTGTCTATGAGTGCATCAAATTTGATTAAAATCGGATCACTCCTTCTATAACCCGATTTTTTCGATTATCGATTTTCACAAAATCTATAGGTAACGGATATACACACACAGACACACACACACACACACACACACACACACACACACACACACACACAAAGTTCCATTTATAAATAAGTTTAGATTAGATAGATGAAATTGGTCGCTGGGGGACTTAATCACATCAAAAAACCTATCTCCCACTTTTATGCTTTCTTTAGCTACCATAAAAAACATTTTTGTTTGACAATAGCATGGCGGTAGACACGAGGAGAGTCTCACAAAACGCCTTCTTGATCTGCTGGTCTTCACTGACCTGGGGTGACTGCATCAACTGCAAGGAAAGTCACTGTTTCGTACCAGAACATTTTTTCCGTCAGAACCCTTGTTCGTATTTACAAACCTACCATTCATCTGTGTATTGAATACTGATGCCATATCTGGTCGGGTGCTCCTGCTATATATCATGAGGTTCTCGTCAAAATCCATCTTGCACGTTTATAAATCTACCATTCGTCCGTGCATTGAATACTGCTGCCATATCTAGTCGGGTGCTCCTGTTATTCATCATGAGGTTCTCGTCATAATCCATCTTGCACATTTATAAATCTACTATTTGTCCGTGCACTGAATACTGCTACCATATGTGGTCGGGTGCTCCTGCTATTCAAAATCAAAAGAAAGGTCAGTAATATAATAGATCCTAACCAGGCATCTTAACTTCAGTTAATTTCTCACCGACGTGACAATGTTCCTTTTGTCTTTTCTACAAATATTTTCATGGCAACTGTTCTCTATTACAGTATTTACATTATTTGGACTATTGTACTTGTCCTCATCTTTTTTATATATGCACGATGTTTCAGCCGTTGTGCGCTCCGACCTTCTTCAAGAATGCTCGGAATTTTCAAATGGCAACAATGATGAAGACAATTGTCCGAATAATGTAAATACAATAATAATTTTATTGTGAAAACATTCACTTGTAAAACTATACATGACATGTGAAATAAATCGGGGGAGGGGACAGTTTATTACTTAAACACAATAGAAAACCGATCTCTCATTTATATCCATTAGAAGTACATATTAATATTTAGCGTAGAAAGTTTTGCGAATATAGGTTGGTTAATAATTTCACTGTATAAACACTGACTTGTAAAACTAAATATGGCATGGGAAGTAAGTCGTGAGGATTTGTTCATTATTTAAAGACAATAGAAATCCGATCTTCATTTATATCCATTATGTTAATATTTAACGTAGAAACTTTTGCAAATATCAGTTGGTTAATAATAATTTTATTGTGAAAACGTTGACTTATATAATCAAACTATAATTAGTGTATACGACTTATTTGTCTTGTTTTCAAAATAGTACCATTTATGTTAGTTTTCTTTGTTGCAGTGAAATTGTAATCCTTGTTACAAATTTATGACTGAAAATTTTAAAAGCTGCGGTTGTTATTTTATCATAAGTTCGCGGAACAAACAAAAAGACCGACTGTTTAAGAAAATGGCTGAAATATATAAACAAAAATGCACAATTCCTTAAGAATTGCAGTGATAGTGATGTGTAGTTAAAAGAAAAATGAAAAATAGCTTCGAAAAAGAATTACTTGCAAACGTCGTTTCCTGGAGTATATTCTCCGTGTCACTTTGAAGAAAGACTTTTACAATGACAACAGAATTTAAAAATCAAGACAGATTGATTCGAATGTCTGAGAATCTTAAAACGTTCAATTTTCATTTCCGCTGCGTTTGCTTGACAGTTTCAGGCCAAAAGTGATTTTTGTTTTTCTTTCAATAAATCTGTCAGTTTCGAAATGCCAGCAAATTTTCCCGTGTTTAGAATCTCAATTAATGCCAAAGGAATTTGACGAGATTTTCTTTAAGTTTGCTACTTTTATAACAAAACGTTTAATGTCGACCATTGAAATTAGTTGTTAAATCTAGGATAAAATAGCGTGCTTCCAACGAGACTTGAACTCACGCCCTATCTACGGATATGTTTAGTCTTACAAGAACGTGCCTTTAAACCATTTCTGCCATCGAAACCCTATAAAGGGATAAGGCACTTATCTATAGATAAGTTAATAATATATTTTATGTTCTGAATTATGCACGGAGGTTTTGCAACATATTTCAAAAAATAAACAGTGCAGTTTCTTTGAAATGTGTGATACGTTCAAGAAAAATATTTTATATTGAGTGATATTTTTCAACTCTTTACATTTTTTGTTCGATAAACAGTACAAGCAAAAATAAATTTCTTTAATGCGTTTCTACATTGGCGATAAACGGACGGGCTTGTTTCAGTATCAGTGCTAGTCAACTTCTTTCTCATTCGAAATCAAATCACTTAAGATTTATCTCAGGTCAGACTTTCCACCTTCGGTTAGAGATGAAACCAGACGAGTCTATACCGAAGGGTAGAGTTTCGTTTGAGGTAAATAGGGAAAAACTCCACCCAGCGTATGCGGGGTCTACGGGGAATTTTTGCCCGGGCGAGCGCACTCGGAATTCCCTGTGTAAAATCACTGGCCTTGTGCTACATTCCACCTTTGTTTGAATTTGAGTTTGTTTGAGTTTTGTTTAACGGAATATCAACCTCTTTAGGTTATTTAATACTAAAAATGTGACGTTTTAGGGGGTTTTGTTTTTTGTTTTGTTTTTCTTTGGTGGTGGGGGGTTGGTCGGTTATATTGAGAACGTTGATTTAGTTAGATTATGAGAAAAAGTTGTTGTTGTTGTTTTAGAAAACTCAAAATGTCTTCAGGTTTTGTATTTATGACAAGCAGTTTTTAGATCAGGCTACATTGACGTTTGTGGTGCAGTGGATACCGACACAGAACGTAAAATCGGAGATCAGAGTTCGAACTCTAGTTGAATTTGTTGTATTAACTTACGCACAGATACCCTTGGGAAAGGTATTAATCCGTCTCTTCTCTCCAGATATGGGTTAAACAGCAGGAAGGATTGGATTTTATAGCCTTTACTGTATAAAACAATGGCAACTTACTGCGTGAAAATGTTCTGCCCAGTCAGTCATGTCTCTTTCGAGGTATGACCATCCAAACGTGTATCACGTATGGCACTTGACTGACTGGCTTCATTGACGTGTTTTTATAAAGAGGGTTTTGTCTCGAGTCAGATGTATTGCTGGTATATTTCTTTTCCAAAAAAAAAATGTTGGGAATATTTTCTTTCAAAATGTATTGCTGGTAATATACTCTTCTTTCAAAATGTATTGCTGGTAATATACTCTTCTTTCAAAATGTATTTCTAGTCGTATTTTCTTCTCTAAAATGTATTGCTGGAGTTTTTACTATAAAAGCATATTTTATACTTTCATAGTGCTTTGACCCCAGTTTGGGAAGTAACTATTTACCATAGCTTGGACCCCATAACAAGTGCTAACGCCCAGGGTCAAGATGGACCTGGGAACAACAGCAATTAAGAGGTGGTTCCACTCTTTTCAAAACCTCCCAATCAGAGAGTTTATCGTCATACCCAGTATCCGCCTTTGCCTTTCAAGTCAACAGTGATGTAACTGATTTCTTTAAAACCCTGGTGTATACTGGGTGCAAAAATTCATTTTTGACAACAACTGGACTTAGTATTTATTCTATTTTCCTCAGTTATTGCCATCATCCAGGGGTTGCTGTGAGGCAATGCTGGAATTTTTTCTTTAATATCATCTTATAAAATAAAGAATTGTGTTGTCCATCTTCCAAGAAAGATTAAATATGACATCTGATATTCATAAAGAGAGAACCTACACCTATTTAAATAAAAAATATATCAAGTTTCATCAGATTTGCCGCGAGCGTCAGGACATATCCTTGACACTACGTCCTTTAAAGTAAAATGTAGTAAGTGCATGGCCGACAGTCACTCGGAAAGACTTGACTGATTTTGGCCAAGGAAACAGAGATAAGACTATATACGCCAAAAGATATGTAGGAAATAAACTCTATTCCTAACGCAATTACATATCTACATACATACAATATAAAAACACGCCTATTTTTTGTTCAATAACAGACAATATAATACATACTGTTTAAATCAAAGTGTCTATTGGTTAGAAAATAATAACACCTTGTGAACTATTTGACCAATCAGAGAAAATTAAAGCGCTATTTATCTCACGCCTACATTTGGGAAAATGTCTTATGTTTTGGTTTTCAGTTGCAGAGATGCGACTGTCTTTAAATCTTTCAACACAAGACAACTCATGGCTCTATAGCTCCCCACCTCAAGCACATGCCGAAAAAACATATGTTGGCGACTTCAAACGAATCATCTCCAACAACAAGATTTCAGGCGGCCAGTGAATCTTAGCTGACGATCAATGTCTTTTCTAAACGGCCACTTTTTTTTCCTGTGGACCGAATACTAAAAAAATCAACTAAAGACTATTTTTATCTCTTTTTTATTCTTTTGAATTCATGTATATATGTTTGTAAATACAAATGATTCATTTAACAGACAGACCAGTGTTTTCTTTATTGTTGGAATTCAGAAGTTCAGATTTTAACATAAAAACCCCTGAATGACAAAACTTCCTACAAGAGCTGTCGTTGTTAAAAATCCAATATTTCGTTATTGTAGCATAATAAAATTCATAATATTAAATATGTAAGGCAATCTAGCTTAATTAGGACATTTGAAATTTTAGTATAAAAAAATAGAGTACGTAGAATTACATATCTTCTAATAGTATATTATGTCCGAATAGAGGAAGTGAAATTGTCCGTCATCTTCTAATAGTAGATGGTGTCCGAATATAGTACGCGGAAGTATCTATTTCTTCCAGTAGCATATAGTGTTCGAATAGACTACATGGAATTATCTATCTCCTTTCAATTGTACATGGTGTCCGAATAGATTACCTGGAATTACCTAACTCTTTCCTATAGAGTATTTTTAATCATTTCACCCCAAGCAAGGCATTCCACTGCCACTATTGCGCATGGGGCTACATAGGGGAAGGTAAAGAGAAGGGGTGGTTAGACAGAGGGAATGTCAAGAGGAAGGTGACAGATGAGTAAGGATACCGAGGATGAGGGTTGGGCATCTATCACATTACAGACCATCCTCTGAACCTTATCGAGAAGCCCGAGGAGAATAGCAGGGGCACCCGACCAGATATGGCAGCAATATTCAATACACGAGCGGATGGTTGATTTATATATGTGCAGGATAGATTTAGACGGAAAAAACTTCCGGGCCCTACACAGAGAACCGACTTTCATAGCAGCGGATTTAGCAATGGATTCGATAAAGTCATTCCATTTGATGTCCGCTGAAAGTGTGAGACCAAGGAGGTGTAGTGTTTTACTCTCTGGGAGGCAAGCCTGGTCCATGCTAATGGGAGGTAGGTGAGATTGTCGATGATGGTTAATTGAGAGTATCTTCGTTTTAGAAGCATTAAAATTTACTAGCCATTTCCTACCCCAGTCCACTATGGATTGGATGCCTTTTTCAATCTCGGTTGCGAAGTTAGCTTTGACGCCTACACCAGATTTTTGGTCGAGGCGAGAGTAAACTGTGGTGTCATCGGGATACAAACCTACTTGGTCTCTTATGGAATCAGGGAGATCATTAATGTATATCAGGAAGAATGTAGGACCTAAGATGGAGCCTTGGGGGACACCTACGTTTGTATGGTAGTTCTGGGAGGCATGTCCGTTTAATACCACCTTCATTGTGCGGTTAGAGAGGAATGACTGGATTAGTTCAAACAAATGTCCAGTTATACCATAGCTCTGCAGTTTACATAGAAGGCCAGCATGCCAAACTCTGTCGAACGCCTTAGATATATCCAATGCAACGGTTCGGGCTTCGCCATTCTTGTCGAGTGCCTGGTATATGTACTCGGTGATGGTCGTTAGCATATCAGCAGTAGACCTGGTGAAGCGGAAACCATATTGCTTGTCCGAGAGGAGCCTGTGTGAGATGCTGAACCACCTCGGTGTTGATAATGGCTTCGAACACTTTGCCAAAGATCGGAAGAAGGCTGATAGGGCGGTAATTTGCAGGGTCCGAAGGTTCTCCAGTGTTTTTAAATATAGGAACTATAGAGGAAGATTTCCAACAGGCAGGAAAGCAGGAAGCAGATAGGCAGAGGTTGTAGAGCTTAGAAAGGACAGAGGAGGGTTCAGGGGCACATTTCTTTAAGACTATGGTTGGGATCCCGTCCCCACCGCTCGCTTTGTGAGGGTCAAGTTTTAAGATTATCTTAGAGACAAGCGAAGGTGTAATGTGGACATTATTCAGTTGTGCCTCGGTTCTAGGTGAGAAGTCGGGTGTAAAAACTCCAGATGAGTCCAGACTCGAATTGTTCGAGAATCTGCGGGCAAAGCATTCAGCTTTATCTGCTGGGGAGGTGAGAACCTCAAATTTGTTGATTAGCAGGGGTATTATGGACTTGCTCTTGTTAAGTACTCTTTTACAGAGTTGCCAGTAGTCTTTGGCGCCGAATTTAGAGCATGCTATGCGTTGCTTCATTCTGGCAGCAAACAACATCTTAGCTTCGTTAAGTATCTTTTTACACTTATTACGAACTGAAGTGAAAAGGCGCCTGTTTTGGTCCGACGCGTAGTTACGATAGAGTCGGAAGAAATGATTCCGGTGGGCAATGGCAGCCGAGCAAGCGGGTGAGAACCATGGAGACGAATGAGATTTAAGCTGGAATTTCCTAGCAGGGATGAAGGCATCGATGCCATCCTTAACCCAGGAGGAGACCTCGGATGCACATTCTTCGATGGGAAGACTAAAAACGTTGTTCCAAGGGATGTCACAGAGGAAGTCTTGGAACGAATCCCAGTCTGCTCTTTGATAGCAGTAGAGTATGGTGTCTAAATAGAGTGCCTGGAACTACATATCTTCATCTAAGAGTATATGATGTCCTAATAGAAAACGTGTAATTTCCCGTCTCCTTCCAATAGTATATGGTGTCCGAACAGAGTAATATATATTGGCACGGAAAGTGGAATAGGCAAGTCAAGTTCAAATTCCAACTCAATCCACTTTCACTTTCGTAAAAATTATCTCCCTAGCTATGGGATAAATAACCATGAATTCAAAACAATGTAGAAGGTAACGGGAAACAACTCCTTACTCCTTCCGCCGAAATTATAGTAATTTACAAACAAGAGAAGGGTAAACTGGGATCCCTAACATTGGATGGCAGCCAATCTGAGTCGTTCTTTTATTAGACTGGTTCCAACCCAAAGCTAATGAACCCTGTCAACCTTGATTATTATTTGAGAATTGCCATGACTTTTAGAAAATAATAGTTGAATAATTTCCCACTAATTTCTCCATTGTTTTGTATTCAATCACCCATTACATTAGTGAGATGCAAGTTTCAATTAAGCAACTTCTTTCTACAAAACGCTTTCTGTAGAACCGACTCCCAAGAGGGTGCTTCCCTAATTACTACAGTCTTAACCTTTTCAAGTTAACAGTTATTTTCCCAATATATCTGCGTAAGTTATGCGCCTAACACTTTAACTCGAGTGATTGCTGGGCCTTGTACAAAGTGAACAGCATTCTAAAAAAAAGCTATTCTGCTAGACTGGCTGCTACACAAAAAGCTGTTTGTCTTTTTATTATGTGCGAATTGTCATGGTTACTTATGGAACGTTAGTTTGGGGCTTTCTCGTTTCTTTCTCGACGGTTCTAAATTCAGAGTTTAATTGCCCATTACAAAATCTAGGTATTTTTTTTTTAATAATAATCTGTTCAAAAATGAAAAAAATAAGAATAAAGAGTAACGTATATACTAGGTTAACCAGAAAATCCTGACTCACTTAGGAAGCGAAAAAAAAATCTTAATCTTTCTCTGGTGGAATTTCCAAGGAGTACTGTATTTTCGAGATTGTTCCACACGGCCGCGCCATGAACGTTAAACTGTGTTACGAGCAGCTAGACCGCGTGTACGATAAACTGAAGAAGGAGTATCCAGCTTTGGTCGAGGTCGGGGTTTCTTTCAGCGAGGCCACAGGTTGACTAAGGAGAAGTTCAAACAGTGTTGAGACTCTTCCAAATCTCCTCTTCCTTCCCGATGCTTCACCGAGTGACTATGTCCTTTTCCGCTAAATGACGAACCTCCTATTCGACCAGCGATTCAACATTTTTGATGAAGTAAAGAAGCTTGTTTCCACTTTGTTTGTTTTTTTTTGTTTTTTTGTTTTGTTTTTTTTTTTGCTTTTTGTTTTTATTCAAAGCCAGCGAACTGGTATCTTAGACAGATTCGTATGCTAACTGAGCACTGGCAGAAGATCATCGAAAATGATAGACATCATTTTAACGAATACATGTTGGTGTTGCTCCATAAAATTGTGTTGCTTACATTCCGCTTCCTATGTGAACCAGGGTTTTTTTTAACCAATTTAATATATTTAAAACGAACCCCATGTGTCAGGAAATTAATTTCCAACAAAATCGACCTATAATGTTATATAATATCACGGCCAAATAAAATTACTATGTCCCACTGTGCCTACGTCCAGTTTAAACTGACGTAGAAATCTAGTTGCCCGTATATACTGGCCATACTCGGCAGCCACTCATATCGGGATCGTCATCCTCCCCCCCTTATTCCATTCCTCGGTGACGGAGATGGCTGTAGCTACACACACTACTCCTGAAGAGTTGTGAGTAGGAGTCACAGAGAAATGTGGATACGGCAGGGCGAGTCGGACTCTTGTGACAGTACGTCATAGATCCTCTTTATGTTGGTTGAACTCGAAAGTTTCTGTTCCTTACCCACCTCCGATGGTTCTACGCCAGGAAGGCAGATTTGCAGTAACGGTTTCTCCAGTCGCAAGGTCGATGTTGGCCAGTGTTGGGAATGTCTTCAACTGATCCTTGGAGCGTCGCTTTCGGCCTCCGTGTCGTATATACTACTACAAGAGCGAAGTCATCAGTTTTCAATGGTTGTTTCACGCCTTTCTGAATTTACAGCCTTTTTGCTAAGCACGCTGTAGCTATTTTTTAAGTCTTCTTTGAACAGCCAGATATCAGTTTACCTGGAAATACTCAATACAGTTATTAACAAGAAGAGTTGAAATGAGTATAGTGGAGTGATGCTTGAAGCATCACTCGTCCATACTCAGCCTATGAACTTTTCATCCCATCCTTGTAAATTTTGCAATGTGATAAATTTTAAAATATTGTTTTAAAAATGTTGCCCGTAGCTAAATAATAGGATTTCTAAAAGAAATTCCTTTGAAACTTCTTTAGGTATTGTAATACAGGGTGTCCATAAAGTCCGTGTGAACTTTAAAAAATTGATAACTTTATTTGTATTTGTGACAGGAATATAATCTGTAAGAAATGAGCTTGAACAATTAAACTTGAAAGATAATACAATGTTTAAACAAGATGGAGCTCCTTGTCACTTTGCTCTGCGTGTTAGACAGTTTCTAAATCAGGAATTTCCTAAAAGATGGATCGGAAGAAGTGGACCATTCCATGTTCGCCAGATTTGACTCCATTAGTTTTTTTTTCTTTTTCATGTGAAAACAATTGTGTATGCAATCAAACCTAGTTTATTAGAAGATTTGAAAGCTAAAATAACTAATGTGATTTCAGGCATTACTATAAATCAGTTGACAAATGTTTTCCGTGAACTGCAAAATCGTATTACCCTTTGCATTGCTAATGATGGAAGACATGTGGAAACTTAAATAAAATTTCAATAAAACCTTAAAAAATATAGATTTACTTCTTTTTAATCCTTTTTACAAATCATTTCTATCGCAAATAAAATTAAAGTAATAAATTTTATAAAGGAGTCACAAACTTTATGGACACCCTGTATAAGAACTGATTTAAACATTTTAAACTGACATTAAACAAGCTATTTAAAATTAATTTTGGCTACGAAACTGATCACTTTCAACTACGGGAAGGGAGGAAAAAAGAAATATAATATTCCCATATAGAGTGTATCTGTAAAGGAAACAAAATAAACAAAAAGAGAAAAGAGGAAAAACTATTCTTAGTAGATACGTTTTGTTCTTATGTTGTATCTCAATTCGAGGAAGAATTGTATTGTATATTCTTATATATCCGTGTTTTCATTTTTTCTGATAAAAACACCGACACCGATATATAAAAATATACAATATATTTTTATTCTTTTATTCTTCTCACTTCTATGACGTGGTGTGTGGAGTAAAGGTTTGGTCTGAGGCAGGCACGCGCGCACACGAGGAATAGTTGACCGCTGCGTTCGTCTTGCCTTCTCTTGTCTCTAATCTGAAATCAACTATCTCTCTGATCTATTAAATAGGTGACCCTCGCTCGACACGTGGCACGTCTGTCCTGCATTTTATTTATATTTCGGGGGCTTATTTCCTTGATCTCGACCTCTGTTCGTCAAAACAAAACCCAGCCTGCACCTGGATCCTCGCAACCACTGACATTTCAAAACAACACCCATTTTCTTTCAAATATTTTCAGCGTCGTGCAATGCGAATGCACTTCTGGGCAAAATTCCACACCGTAGCAAAAGAATATACAACTCTCAGAGGAATTTTATCAAGAGAATGTAGGATTTATTTTGCTGGGTGTTTTTATATAGAAAAGTGAGGTTGTCATTGATTTATTAATGTTTTTAAATTTGAGAACGTTCATGAAAGTTCATCGGGTGATTGAAAGGACAGTTAAAACATGTGGAGAACACAAAGTGTCATCATTCAAAGTCTGGTAAAAAATTGAAAAAGTAATATAAAAAAGATACATCACTTATGTCCATCTCATACCATAACAATCTAATCACAATCAAACAACATTCTTTGAGGAAAATTTCAAGAATATTACTATCTTACTTTTTTGCCAGACTTTGAATTCTGACACTTAGTGTCCTACACATGCTTTGACAGATATTTCTAGCAGCTGATTAATATTCATGAATATTCTCAAATTTAAAAGAAACCAATGATACCCTCTACTTTGTATATAAGCACATGCAGCCAAAAGATCCTACATAAAATAGAATACATTGACTTGATAAAGTCCCTCAGAGGTCGAAACGCGCCCGAGACGATTAATTTTTCCACTTGTTTCTTTTTATTCTTATATATATATATATATATAATATACATATAATATATATATATAATATATATATAAAATTGAATTTTATATTATATATATAATATATAATTTTATATTATATATGATATATATATACAATTCTATATTATATATAATATATATATATACATAATTGAATTTTATATTTATATATATATATCACATGTATATAAAATTGAAATTCCCAGAGCAAATTGCTACCGCAAAACTTCGCCCAGATATAGTTTTCTTCTCACATAATTTGAAGAAGATAGTGTTGTGAGAACTGACGGTCCCCTGGGAGGAAAACGCAGAAGAAGCCCATGAAAGGAAGAAGTTAAAATACGACGACCTACTGGAGAGTTGCAGGGTTAAAGGCTGGAGGGCTAGCTGCACTCCGATAGAAGTGGGAACTAGAGGATTTGCAGCAAGGTCCTTAAGGAAAGCCTTAACTGATATTGGTATTGTGGGAGTAAAAAAAAAGGAAAGCACTCAAGTCCATAACCGAAACAGCAGAAAGTACAGCCAATTGGTTATGGATCAAAAAAGCGAGCGGCTGGAGTTCAAAACAAATTGTGAGCTAAAATTCCCCGAAATTCTGCATTTCTGATTCCGTCTCTTAATATAAAGTGACCTCTTAATGTAACTGTAAAAACGGTTCGCCTCTTAATGTAAAGTGGCTGTCTGTCGCTAATCGGAAGCATTTTCAAGACTTCGTACCAGGCCCAAACGTTATAATTTTTCCAGTATCTGAAAGCGCTTATTGAGGGTGGACCAGACACTGGTCGACCCTCCCTAATATTATATATAATAATATTATAATATTATTATATATAACCCTAATATTATATATAATATTATTATATATAACCCTATATATATATATATATATATATATAATATTTATATATATATGTATAATATATATATAATATATAGATATAATATATATGTAATATATATATAATATATATATTATATATATATATATAAGAAAAATTAAGGCAGACACGTTATTTCATGGTAAATCGGAAGTATAGGCCTATTAGGTTTGTACAATAAAGACGGAAGCTGATGATGGCTCACCTGAAATAAGCATATTCTTCCGATTAACCATGAAATAACGTGCCTGCCTAAATTGTTCTTATATTTGCTCTATATGTATTTATATACATATATATTTAAAGCTTTCTTAGAGAGTTATCTTACCACTTTATGTACAGGATACTCCTTTGGCTTATCCTATACTCACACTGCATGCTGATATATATATATATATATATATATATATATATATATATATACTTTCGCACGCCGATTGAGCACTATGGAAAAATGGTACACTTTAAAAACAGTAGTTACTCACGCATTTACGCATCGTTCATTCAGTAATGAATTTGAATACTATCGGCTACTGGCGTGTGCTTACATTGTATATAACACGCTAAAGTCCACCTTCCTCTACTGACCGCCCATAGCTCAGAGCCAGAATCGCCGACGGATCTCAATTCGGTCGGGTTTCAATCCTGGCTAGAAGCAATCGGATGTCTAACCGTACTGATGAACTGCGATACGGCGAAACAGAACTATCTTCAAATGACTATATATATATTTATACGAACCTGCCAATATTACTAATACAATCACACAGGGAGAAACGCAACATATAAAAAAAATATCAGAGACGGGTTTCTTTCCGATTTGGCTATACACGACCAACGAGACGGGATTGATTCACAAATAAACGCAATGGATAACAATTGAGAAACACGATGAGATAGAGGATTAAATAAATACTTTATTTCATGTATCTACAGATAATAAAAGAAAATATATCTAAATTAATTCAGAAAAAATAAAGAAAATAGTCCGAGCAATGGGAATACAATGAGAATTTTAATATGAGACAAAAAGTGGGATTTTCCTATCAGAAAGGTGAACAGTATTTGACAAACAATACAAAATCAACTGACATGCATTTCAAACGAGAATCAAAACAAGTTAAAATTAAACACATCAGAAATATGGACTTATCTGAGGTTCACAAAAGTTTCTCTTACACTTTCTTTTCAGTGTTTTTGTGTGTATCTCATTTCTTTGATGTCTCCTCCTTTTTTATTTATTCATTTTTTTTGTTTTCTTTTCCTCGCCGGATGGAAAGTTTTATCTGGGAAATAGATTTCTTCAGTTCTCTTTCATTCTTTTTCTTTTTCTCTTCGTTTTCATTTTCTCTTTGTTGAGTAGAAAGTTGTATCGGCGAAATAGATCACGTTTTAATTTTCTTTTCTTTTCGTATTACCTAAGGCCATGGTTCCCAACCCCGGGGTAAATTACCCTAGTGGGTAATGGGCCCATATTTTGTGGGTAATGGATGTTTGGTTTGGGAAGAGGCAATCAGTTTATAATTTCACACTGGCACAGGCAATACAAGCTCAACACTCATATTAAGAATCACGGCTAGGTTACGGCTACTATACTTCTGTTTATTTTCGATTGGTATTGGAGAATGTGCGTTGTGGTCCAGTGGATATCGGCTCGGAACGAGAAATCGGGGAACCGAGTTCGAATTCCAGCTGAATTCATTGCATTCACTTACGCACAAATACCCTTGGGAAAGGTATTAATCCGTCTATTCCTTCCAGTTATGGGTTAAATAACAGATTGGGTTCTATAGCCTTGGTCGGCAACCAGTCTACCGCAGAAAGTAATGGCAACCTACTGCGGGATAACCTTCTGCCCAGTCAGTCATGTCTCTTTTCGCCCAAGCGTGTATCACGTATGGCACTTAACTGACTGAATATTGTATTGAATAATTTCCATTAACTTTATCTGCTTTTGATATATGAAAATATAATTACTTCTTCTCCTATATTACGGGTATTTGCTGGAGTAATGGATAATAGTGAAATTGTATTTTGGGGTAATCGCAGCAAAAAGGTTTGAGTTGAATATTATTTCTTTTGGTTTTCAATATGACGTCTTCTTTAACTCACTGTGAATATCACGACACAGTGAATCAACCTTCCTAGCTGCAAACCTAACTTCTCGACGGTGGTACCTTGTTTTAGCAAGATAACACACCTCTCTTATCATGCACGGGTTGCACAAAATTTGCTTCCAATTACGATGGTGTACACCTCCCGCTCAAAAACATTTGTTGAATATATGGAGAATGCGCAGATTGTGTAGCGACTATCGTTCTGTTAAGTGAAATCAGAGTGCCTATTTCACAGTCGGACCCCACCCTGTTTCCTCTACTTTAATAAATCTGTAAAAAGTATAAATCCATCTCCTACCAGTTATGGGTTAAACAGACTAGCAATTTTCTATGAGAAGGAACCTTAATTTAATATAACTTAATATAACTAAAAATATTTTCAATGTAAAAGGCATAAATCCATGATCCTCCAGCTATAGGCTAAATAATATGGTAGACTGGATTTATTAGTCTTGGTAAGGCAATACGGATATCGTGGACTGAGCATACAAGCAACGACGAGGTGTTAGAAAGAATGGCAACAAAAAGGAAATTGATGCTGAGCATCAGGAAGAGACAACTGAAGTTCCTGGGACATGCAATGAGGAAGGAGAGCCTGGAGAACCTGATACTGACTGGACAGATAGAAGGAAGGAGAGACAGAGGAAGGCAGCGGATAACATATTTGCAGGGACTGATCAGGTGGATGACGGAACGGGGGTTGCCAGGAGCAACAGGAGCAACCATACTAAGAGCCACAAGGAATAGGGAGACGTGGAGATCCATGATCGCTTACGTCCTGAAGGGACAGGGCACATAGAAGAAGAAGAAGAAGAAGGCAAGTATTTTAAGAGAAAGAAATCACGTTCACTTAAAGCTAATGCCCTTGAAAAAGGTATGAATCTATTCTCCTCCAGCTATGGGATAAATAATACTGCAGACTCGATTCTTTAGCATTGGTAAGGCAACGATACATAGAGACGGACAACTCGTTCGCTAAACGCTAATTCCCTTGCAAAAGTATGAATCCCTCCTAAATCAACTATGGATTAAATAGAATTACACACTGGACTCTTAAACCATGATAAAGCAACTATTTTAAGAAAACATTAACTTGTTCAGTTAAAACTACTGTTTTTGAAAACGGTATGAATCCGTCATCCCCCCCCACTATAGGTTAAATAATACAGCAGAATCGGTTCTCTATCATTGGTAATGCAATCATTCATAAAGACGAACAACTCATTCACTTAACTCTAATTCCCTTGCAAAAGTATGAATCTCTCCTCCCCAACTATGGATTAAATAGTATCACAGACTGGGCTTTTAACCCATGATGAGGCAACTGTTTTAAGAGAACAACAACTTAGTTACAACTAATGTCTTTGAAAAAGGTATGAATCCATCCTCCCCCAGCTATGGGTTAAATAATACAGAAGTCTGAATTTTATAGCCTTGGCAAGACAAGTATTCTAAGAGAAGGTCAACTTGTCCACTTACAACTAATATCCTTGCAAATGACATGAATTCATGCTCCCAGCTATGGGTTAAATAGTACATCAAACGGCACTTATTAGCCTTGGTAAAGCAACTATTTTAAGAGAAAGACAACTTTCTCAATTGAAGTTAATGCATTTTTAAAAATAGTATGACTACATTCCCAAGCAGCTATGGGTTAAATAGTACAACAGACTGGATCTTTTATACTTAGTAGAGTGACTAATGAACTCTGAATTCAAACTCAGACGGAGAAACCAGTGGTTCTTTAGCCTATGATGTTAAAGAGGCGAACACGATGTTAATACGGTTTCAGTACAAATGGTGTTCCTACGACCTTCATGTTTTATAATATATATAACCCTAATCAATTGAAAATCTCACCAAATTCCTTGCACTCACAAACACAAATCTGGAACTTTTCTGAACAGATAGATAGATAGATAGATAGATAGATAGATAGATAGATAGATAGATAGATAGATAGATAGTGTCGTTCATATAAATAAAAAATAATGAATAATAAAAACAAAGTTTTATATATATGTATATATACAAATAAATAAGGAAAGAAGTTATAGTTGCTCTAACAATTTAGAAAAAATAATTAAATTAAATAACAATAAAATGTTGAAATTATACAACAAAAACAATTCTAATATTCATTTTAATTTGCCCCGTAATAATAAATTTTGTAATTGTAGAAACCTTAACCAATGCCCCCTATCTAATAAGTGTTTAACAAAAACCCTGGTCTATATATGTTCAATCTCATCTGTAGAGAATCCTAGGGTTAATAAAGTTTATCTTGGTAATACAATGAATTTTTTAAAAAGCGTTTTTACAATCATCTATCATCTTTTACTAATAAGGATAAACAAAATATGACATCACTTTCTAAATATTTTTGAAGTTAAAAGAAGAAAATAAAACACTTATAGTTAAATGGAAAATTCTCAAACAGGCTAGAATATCTAGATCGGTAAATGAACCATGTTTCGTTTGTCTACAAGAAAAAATGGAAATTATTAAATACATGAAGAGTGACATATCAGAGGCATGAAACTACAGTAAATTGTAACCATATTGAAGAATTAATCTTACAATCTTGCTAGAATTATAAAATCTAAGGTTTGAATCTTCAGCAATTGTAAATTGTTTACAGTATTATTCTTACAATCTTGATAAATTACTTTAACTATATGATCTTTCTTGTTATGTTATTTTATCTCTATTTATTTATGTTATGTTATTTTATCTCTAAAAAGTAAATATATATTTTTTATGTAAAATTGTGATCTGTTTAATGTTTTCAATTTAAATATAAATTTTATTTTTAACGTTAATATTTCCTTTACTTTTATTTTTTATGTAATTTTAATAATATCTATTTATTTATTTTAAATGTATTATATAAGCACTAATGAATTCATATCTTCGTCTTGTATTTTTAAATATCCTCGAATCTGCTCCTTTGAATAATTCCTATGTCTTTGTATGCGATTTCATCATTTTTTTTTTTTTTAGATGCCAAAGGATTTTGTTTTATAGAACAAATGAAATCTATGTACAGTTCATTTCCGGCCAAAGTTTGAAATTTCTATTTCTTTGCAGCTCTTGTTGTCTCCCCCACTACTTCCTTCTCCCTCCGTGCATTTTCTCACTTTTTCCTCTTTGTTAAGTCCAGGCGTCGTGCGACCGATGTTTGTATATGCTTATACTTTACTTCCTACCTACATTTAGGGTGTTTCTCCTCGAGCCGTCCTTTATTGGCGCTTTCCTCTTGTTTCTTTATTTCTTTCTCTCTTGTTTTCTTCTTTGTTTTTTTTAATTCCTCTGTGTTTTTTCTTTCCCCTTTTTTTATGTCTCTTTTAATTTTCTAATGTTTCCTATCTCCTTTAGCTCGTACGAAAAATTTTGCAAATAAAGGGAAGTGAATTTTCATCAATTTTCTTTAAAAAAAATAACGTTTATTACCATCATTACTAACTACCTGATGAGATGTTGTTCTGTCAATGTCGAAACAAAATTTACACTTTTGTAATAGATTGTAGTTTGTACATGTTCTAAAGTAAAATTTATAATATATATATATATATATATATATATCAATGAAACTTATGCACAATTAGACACATATATATGGTATAAAAACCACTCGATATGGCCACCATCGGTGACCACCACTTTTTTCAGACAGAACCGGAAGCACGGTGTCCCTGGTAGCTGCCTTGAGAACCTTCTTGGTGTTGTAGGACCTGCTGTTTACCTCTCTCTCCCAGACGTCCCACACAAAATAGTCGAGAGGGTTGAAGTCTGTCCGTGAGTGGAAGTGGGTATAAGTCGGGCGACCAGTGGTATGGTGAGCAACTGGCGCCTCTTGAACGCATAAGATTTATAATTCAAGACCTCCTTGACAATACGCCCGATTGTTCGCCTGCTGGTGCCCATTTCCTTGGCAGTTTTCCTCGGCAACGTCAGCGATGAACTCAAGCGTCCTTGTGGCGCCAGAGCGCTTCTTACGAGCCTTGCCTTCTGGCCTGAAATTGTCATTGTCGTTTGAGACTCCATATACCTATGCAAGGTCGTGCGCCATGAGTTTAGGGCATTTTTCTTAGCTTTGCGACCGGCGAGAAGGCTATGCACAGCAGCAGCTCAACGATCGAATTCTGAAGGCATGACGATTGCTAAGCAAATCGTGTACTAATCACCAGATAGCTACTGAAGTATAGTACTTTCTAATAGCACTCTCAAAACCTCGCTACACTGTTACGTCACGCCGATGTTGCCACATAAAAATTCCGGATTTATCTACGCCACACTGTATATATTTACGCAACGTCTGCGGCAACCCCAGGCACATTACTGCTTAAACTAAGCTGCTATTGTTCAGGCGAAGAAAGAAGTTGGATATTGTTCGGTAGCTATCTATAAATGTTTGGCTTATTTAAGTTATTTAAGGAAATTTATATTCACTAGGAACATTTTTCTGTCAGGTTTGACTAACTTTCAAAAAATAATGGGAAAATTATTATTGTATCTGAAAAGATGTTGACAAGTGTAATTTATTTAATTAACTATTTTCAGTGAGAAGAAAGATAAGAGTTGAGAAATTCTTTTCAGTGGCTGTCATTCTAACCTTTCCAAGGGGAAAAAATGAATAAAGGAAAAAAAGAAAAAGATAAAATAATATAAGAACAATGAGTAGATGGAAAGAAAAAAGACAAATTTGGAAAAAGAAAGAAAGAAAGAAAGTGGTGCAATAAAGATGAAAAAAGAAAGAAAGAAAGAAACAAACAAACAAACAAAGAAAAAGGGTGTACGCTAACAATGAAGAAAGAAAGAAAGAAAGGAAGAAAGAAAGAAAGAAAAGAGGTGCACACTATCAATGAATAAAGGTGAAAAGAAAGAAAGAAAGAAAGAAAGAAGTGTAAGCTATCAATGAAGAAAGAAAAAAAGAAAGAAAGAAGGTGCAAGCTAACAATGAATAAAAATGAAAAGAAAGAAAGAAAGAAAGAAAGAAAGAAAGAAGTGTAGGCTATCAATGAAGAAAGAAAGAAAGAAAGAAAGAAGTTGAAAGCTATCAATGAATAAAGATGAAAAAAAGAAGTGTAGGCTATCAATGAAAGAAAGAAAGAAAGAAAGAAAGAAAGAAAGAAGGTGCAAGCTATCAATGAATAAAGATGAAAAAAGAAAGAAAGAAGTGTAGGCTATCAATGAAGAAAGAAAGAAAGAAAGAAAGAAAGAAAGAAAGAAGGTGCAAGCTATCAATGAATAAAGATGAAAAAGAAAGAAAGAAGTGTAGGCTATCAATGAAAGAAAGAAAGAAAGAAAGAAAGAAAGAAAGAAAGAAGGTGCAAGCTATCAATGAATAAAGATGAAAAAAGAAAGAAAGAAGTGTAGGCTATCAATGAAAGAAAGAAAGAAAGAAAGAAAGAAAGAAAGAAAGAAAGAAAGAAAGAAAGAAGGTGCAAGCTATCAATGAATAAAGATGAAAAAAGAAAGAAAGAAGTGTAGGCTATCAATGAAGAAAGAAAGAAAGAAAGAAAGAAAGAAAGAAAGAAGGTGCAAGCTATCAATGAATAAAGATGAAAAAAGAAAGAAAGAAGTGTAGGCTACAATGAAGAAACAAAGAAAGAAAGAAAGAAAGAAAGAAAAAAGTTGCAAGCTATCAATGAATAAAGATGAAAAAAGAAAGAAAGAAGTGTAGGCTATCAATGAAGAAAGAAAGAAAGAAAGAAAGAAAGAAGGTGCAAGCTATCAATGAATAAAGATAAAAAAAGAAGTGTAGGCTATCAATGAAGAAAGAAAGAAAGAAAGAAAGAAAGAAAGAAAGAAAGAAAGAAAGAAGGTGCAAGCTATCAATGAATAAAGATGAAAAAAGAAAGAAAGAAGTGTAGGCTATCAATGAAGAAAGAAAGAAAGAAAGAAAGAAAGAGAGAATTTGCAAGCTATCAATGAATAAAGATGAAAAAAGAAAGAAGTATAGGCTATCAATGAAGAAAGAAAGAAAGAAAGAAAGAAAGAAAGAAAGAAAGAAAGAAGGTGCAAGCTATCAATGAATAAAGATGAAAAAAGAAAGAAAGAAGTGTAGGCTATCAATGAAGAAAGAAAGAAAGAAAGAAAGAATTTACAAGCTATCAATGAATAAAGATGAAAAAAGAAAGAAGTATAGGCTATCAATGAAGAAAGAAAGAAAGAAAGAAAGAAGGTGCAATCTATCAATGAATAAAAATGAAAAGGAATAAATCAGAAAGAAAGAAAGAATATAAGACACAAAAATGTAAGGAAAGGATTATCACTGAATGAATATCGTTTTGAAATTAGAAATAAGGTAAAGAAAATAAAACAGAAAGAATGAAAAGAAAACAGAGAAAAGAAGCTAAGGAAACATGAAATTATGATCGAATGAAAAACGATTAAAAAGATATAGAGAAAAATAGCACTAAATGAGTAAATAAAACGAAGGAAAATGAGAAACGAAAGAATAATTTAAAAGAAAAGAAGATATTCAGCAATTCAAGTTTCAAAACGAAAGAGAATGAAAAAATGTACAAATAATTAAAAAGTTTGATGGATGGGAAAAACTTATCAAACGAAGTCTTACATTGTTTAGATTTAAAACAAAAATGGATGTAAAATAGCAAATAATTTAATTAGATTGTGTTATTACTTATCAAGCAGTTGATAGGGAGCTTATTGTCACTGTCTGTAGATTAGTTTGACATCTTCCCCTGGGTAGGGGGATTTTATCTCCAAGGTTCTTCGTTATAGTTACACAGAAGGCCTGTGACACAGCATCTGCCACCAATATGACTGTTACAAAATAAGAATATATCTAATTGGAATAAACGTTCGCGTGGTTTTGTAGAGCAACAAATTTATTTAGAAACAGTGGGAACTTCCTTTCAAACCAGGTATAATGGCGAAAAGAAGAGAACCGTTTACAATACAAAAGTAAATATTCCTATATAGATTTCTATTCGATTAATGAATTTGCAAATTATTGCTAAGTTTCGAATATTAAATTAGGAAAACCCCCCTCAGGAATACAGAATTAATATAATCAACATGAGACGAGAATCTGCCAAGTTTTTACATTATTTACACTGATTGAACTGTTGTCCTTATTTATTGCCATGTTTACGACGTTTCGGTCGTTGTACGCTCCGGACTTCTTCCGGTGCTAGGAATTTTAAACTAGCAGTAAAAATGAGAACAGTCTAAACAGAAAGATGAAAAAAGTCTAAAAGTCTAAAAGTCTAAACAGTGTAAATATACTATCTCATCTCAGACGTATAGACAAATACATTTTTTTTTAATCATTTTACTCCAAGCTAGGCAATAAAGCCACTAAGACGCAAGGGGGTTAGTGGGTGTGAGAGAATATGAAAAAAAAAAAGCATTATTAAGCAGAGACAACAATAAAAGAACAGGAATTATTTTTAATCATTTCAATCCCAAACAAGGCAATAAAGTTACTAAGACGCAAGAAGATACTGAGTACGAGAAAATAGGAGAAAAAGAAGCGAACCTGAAGGAGACTACCACCACCTTTAAATTTGTTGTTATTCATCTTTTTTTACTTTGTTTCAGTGCAATCTTATCGATTACACCCTAAACTCTTCGATTGACAAAAAAAAAAAATTGGAAACATTTCAATATTTAAACATTTTTAGGGGGCTCTGTTTTTAGACAACGTTATAGTAAATCGATCCTCCATTTTGGAATCACACGCCGTTAAAGACATTACCACCACCTGTAAATTTGTTGATTATCAATGTTTTCTACTTTTTTCAGTGCAATCTTATCGATCAAACCCTAAACTTTCTGACTGACAAAGAAAATTTTGCAAAATTTCAATATTTAAACAATTTTAGTGGGGGAGGGGCAGTTTTTCATACAACCTTATAGTAAAAATCGATCCTGTGCAATTAACTTTTTTGCTTGCGCATATTCAACAACTGAATACTTTGCGAAATTTTTAAAATAAGCCATTCTTTCCAAAGAAGATGCCATCATAAGAACAGAAAAAAATTTGAAAAAGCAAAAACAAGGGTAACAACTCGTCCCCCGCCAAAAAAAAGAAAAAAACAAAACGACTCCAACTTTATGTAATAATCGATATGACTACGCTGAAAAAAGTAAAAAAAAATATGAAAAACAACAAATGTAAAGGTGGTGGTAGTCACCTTCAGGTCCGCCAAAAAAGAAAACATTAATCAGGACAAAGAACAATAAAGAAACAATTAAGAAGACGAGATAACGATTGGCATTGCATTTAAATGTTTGGAGATCAAAGGTAACTGGAAGACGAGAAACAGAAGAGAGTTCCACAAGCGAAAAGTGCGGTAAACAAAATTGTTAGCGTAGAACATACGGTTGGATCTGTAATGTAAAATCATGAGACCTATCTGCCAATCTAAAACTGCACTTAAATTCTTTTAAATTCAAGGCTCTTTATAACATCGTTAAGTTAAATTTAAGGTTTCTAACATTATTATATTAAATTTAAGGCTCTTTCTGTTCAACTTATACAGCGAGAATATTCTGAAAACCCTAGAAGTAATGCCTGGATTCGTCATCGGAGGCTACAATTTAAACAATCTAAGGTATGCAAGTGATACAGTGCTAATAGCAGACACAGAAAGGAAACTACAAGACCTCCTACAGAAGGTAACTGAAGAGAGTGAATGCATGGTCACTAGTAAAAAGGGCAGCCCAATATGCCAAACAGAAGTCGGGGATATCAAAATCAAGCAGGTACAAAAATTTAAATACCTAGGAAGTGTTATAACAGAAGACGGAAAGTGTGACACAGAGATCCAAAGGCGAATTGGCATGGCGAAGGAAACATTCCAGAAGTCGAGTAAAGTTCTATGAAACAGGACAATTTCGCTAGAAACAAAGAAGAGAGTACTGGATTGCTGTGTGATGTCAGTTTTTCAATATGGTAGTGAATACTGTACATCAAAGATGAAGGAAAAACTTGAAGCAACTGAAATGTGGTTCTACAGAAGGATGCTGCGGATATCATGGGTTGAGCATGTGAGCAATGATGAGATTTTGGAAATGATGGAAACGAAAAGGAAATTAATAAATAGCATCAGGAAAAGACAGCTAACGTTCTTGAGGCATGCAATGAGGAAGGAGGGCTTGGAGAACCTGATACTAACAGGCCAGATACAGGGGAAAAGAGACAGAGGAAAACAGCGGATAACATATTTGAAGAACATAATCAGGTGGATGATGGAACGAGGGTTGCGTGGTGTAACAGGAGAAGGCGTGCTAAGAGCCACCAAGGATAGAGAGACGAGGAAAGCCATGGTCGCCTACGTCCTGAAGGGACAAGGCACATAGAAGATGAATAATATCGTAATGCTTAAGGCTCTTCATAACATTCTTATGTTTAATATAAGGCTCTTTATTACATCGTTATATTAAATCTTAGGTCCTTTATAACATCCTTATGCTTAATTTAAGCGAAGTAACTGAAATGTGATTCTACAGAAGGATGCTTCGGATATCATGGACCGAGCATGTGGGCAATGATGAGGTGCTGGAAAGAATGGAAACGAAAAGGAAATTAATATTGAACATCAGTAAGAGACAACTAAAGTTCCTGGGACATGCGGTGAGGAAGGAGGGCTTGGTGAACCTCATACTAACAGGCCAGATAGAGGGAAAAAGAGACAGAGAAAAGCAGCGAAAACATATTCGAAGGGCCTGTGCAGGTGGATGACAGAACGGGGGTTAAGTGGTGTTACAGGAGAAAGCGTGCAAAGAGCCACCAGGGATAGGGAGACGTGGAAAGCCATGATCACCTACGTCCTGAAAGGACAAGACACATAGAAAAAGATAACATCGTTATGCTAAATACAAGGCTTTTTAAAACATCATCATGTTTAATTTAAGGCTATTTATAACAGCATCGTCATCAATAAAAAAAAAATGCCAATTACAAGCCATGGAACCACCTCTTAATTGCTGTTGTTCTCAGGTTCATTCAAACCCGGAGTGGTCGCAACTGTTAGGACCCCAGCTCTGTGTGTGTGTGTGTGTGTGTGTGTGTGTGTGTGTGTGTGTGTGTGTGTCCGTTACTTACAGACTCCGAAACGGCTGAACTGATTTTCTTGAAAATTTACACAGTTGCACTATAACTGTCTGCGAGTGTTCTTAGCTAGGTTTTGTGTCGAGGTACCCCCGATAAATATCGAAAATCGATAATCGAAAAAATCGGGTTATAGAAAGAGTGGTCCGATTTTAATCAAATTTGGTACACCCATAGACAAAGACATAAGAAACTATATTCAGAAGTTTCAACGTTGCAGTTCTTACAATAGTGAAGAAAATCGATAATATATATATATAAAAGGCAAGATGTTTGTGTGTGTCTGTTTATCTGCCTGTATGTCTGTATTTTTTTCAGTCCTTTTATTTTAGTTTTTGCTTCGGGTTTGGCTCTAAGTAGGTATAATTGTAGTTCTTAGTCTCAGCCATGATCCCATTTACTCAGAGAACTTATTTAGCCTTCAAAATTCGGTTTACGACGAAAAAAACTTATTTGATATCGATACCAGGAAATCAAAATTTGACTTACATCCATTCATTTTTCTTTCAGTCTACGGTTTCGCTTTAACTGGAAACAGCTGTTTCTTTTTAGTCTTTCGTGCCAACGTCCAAAGAGTCTGAGCTCCAGGACCATGGATTAGTTTTAAAGTTTTCATTACACCCGAGCAACGCTGGGCTATATACTGCTAGTGAAACTATAAAAAAAGACTTTTATAGAAAAATATATATTTCGGAAGGAAAAAATAATACCCACAATATATTTTTGAAGAAAAATTTATTACCATAACACATTTTTGAAGGAAAAAAAATTATTCTCGGCAAAATATTTTTGAATACAAAACCAGTTTTCTAAAATAAAAAAGAATAAAAAAAAAATTTCATTAAAATTTGACTAAATCATCCTTCTCACTATAACCGATTATTTTTTAAAAAATACCTTAAGCCCCCACCTTTTTGGTATTAAATAACCCACAGATGTGTTGATATGCCGGTAAATAAAACTCAAACTCAAACACAAACTTAAACCCATCAAGTATGTATCGCGCTTCTTTCCCCCCACGTCTCGATTTTCTTCTATTCGTCTTGTGAGTATTAGATTCTCCGGGCTGTCTTTTCTTGATGCTAAGTATATTCCCTTTTGATTTGCATCATCACCAACACCTTGTCGTTGCTCACATGTTCAGTCCATGGTATCCCCAGTATTTTTCAGTAGAACCACAGTTCTGTTGCTTAGAGTCTCTCCTTCATCCTTGAGGAGATCATACAGAATTCGGTACCATAAAGGCTAACATATATCACTAACAGTCTAGTACTTTGTTCTTTGTTTCCAGAGAAATTTTCCTGTCTATCAATAATCTACTCAATCCATTGCCATGCCAATACGCCTTCGGATTTCAGTGTTACACTTTCAGTCCTCTGTTAGAAAGCTTGCCAGCTATTTAAATGTCTGTACCTGCTTGATTTCAGTATCCCCAACATGTAATTGGCATTTGGCGGGGATACTAAAATCAAACAGGTACAGAAATTAAAAATGCATAGGAAATGTTCTAACACAGGACGGTAAGTGCGACACTGAGATCCGAAGGCGTATTGGCATGGTCAAGGATGTATTCCAAAAGTTGAGTAGAGTATTAAAAGACAAGAACAGTGTACTTTGTTATTATTTTTATATCTGTTCTTCAAAATGGCATCGAATGCTGGACAATCTCATCAAAGATGAGGAAAAAACTGAAAGCAACCGAAATGGGGTTCTACTGTTGGATGCTGAGAATACCATGGATCGAACGTGCAAGCAACTACGAAATTTTTGGAAAGGATGGAAACGAAAAGGAAACTGATACTTAACATCATGGAAAGGCAGATGAAGTTCCTGGGACATGTAATGAGGAAGGAGTGCTTAGAGAATCTAATACCCACGGGATGGATAGTGGGAAACAGAGACAGGGGAAGCAGATAGAAGGCAGAGCAGGATTTAAGAGGGTTAACAGGAGAAGAGGTGTTAGGAGCTATAAGGGATATGGAGATGTGAAAGGCCATGATCGCCTACGTCTCGAAGAGATATGACACATAGAAGAAGAGATAACCTTGTTATTTTGAATATACATCGGTGTATTAAACTGAAGTCTCTTTATAACCTCATAATGTTAATTCAAGGCTCTTTACCAGATTATGTTAAATTTATCGTTCATAACATCGATATATTAAATTTAAAACTTTTTATAACATCATGTTTAATTTAAGGCTCTTTAAAATATCGTTATATCAAATTTAAGGCACTTTATAATATTATTATGTTAAATGTCATTTTCACTCAAACATCGTTTTATTAAATTAACGGTTATTTATATGAAAATTATGTTTAGTTTAAGGTTCTTTATAACATTTTTATATAAAATTTTAGGCTCTTTATAAATCACTATGGTTTTATCACGTGTTTTAATACATGTGCACATTTGTGGAAATAATATATATATATATATATATATATATATATATATATGTGTGTGTGTGTGTGTGTGTGTGCGTGTGCGTGTGCGTGTGCGTGCGTGCGTGCGTGTTCTTTTAGACATGTCAGATTAAATAAATTGCAAACATTGTGTCTGCTTATTTTTTAACAAAATCCGTTCATACTCACGGATAAGGTTTCGCGTATTATAATTGAAAGATGGAAAAAATGAACTGTAACATTGACAGGTGATTTTATTATTCATTTCTCGGTGTTTTCATATTTGTTTAAACTTTATTTTTTTAATGGAAGCTCATCTTCTGTGGTTGAGTGGTAAAGCAGACCAGATCTAATAGCGGTATATGGGAGTATGCCAGTTCGAATCGTGCCGGAAGATAGATATTTTTCAAATAAGATTTCCCGAACTTCGAGGCCGGTGGATAATAAAAATGTATTGTTTAATTATAGAAAAACAGACTATCCACTCAAATACGAGTATCCAGTAAAAATAATGTTTAATCAAAAAAAGTTGAATAAATATGTCGGTTAATACCAGTTTTGTATAATTTCGTAATACATCTCTGTGTGTGTTTGTTGTAATTATAATTCTTTTATTATGGAATTCTATTAGAAAAATACCAATGCACTGAAGATCAGCACTAAAGAATGTGTGGTGGTCAGTGATTAATAAAAATATTACTAATTTATTATGGGAATTCTATACATATTGCAAACCTAAGGATATTTACTACAGTTACATATTTTTGTAGAGGCTCATCCCTTGTTCCCTGTTTAAAATGTGGTTTCCGGCTTTCTCTTTCCCAATCTTTTCACTTTTCTTTTTTGTTTTTCAATTGGAGTAGATAGACTAAACTATCGCCCGGTTCACACTCCATCCACGTCTATTGAACAGGTGTAGAGGCTCATCCCTTGTTCCCTGCTTAGGATGTGGTTTCCGGCTTTCTCTATCGCCCGGTTCACACTCCACCCACGTCTATTGAACAGGTGTAGAGGCTCATCCCTTGTTCCCTGTTTAGGATGTGGTTTCCGGCTTTCTCTTTCCCAATCTTTTCACTTTCCTTTTTTGTTTTTCAATTGGAGTAGATAGACTAAACTATCGCCCGGTTCACACTCCACACACGTCTATTGAACAGGTGTAGAGGCTCATCCCTTGTTCCCTGTTTAGGATGTGGTTTCCGGTTTTCTCTTTTACAATCTTTTCACTCTTACGTATCCCCCTGCACATCAGTGGCGTTACCGCCTTGCTCGGGCTGATATGATTAAAGAAAAAAAAAGTATGAGGTGATCTTCATTTGTGTGAGATCTTATATATTAGGCACCATAATTTATTAAAAAAATGTAAATATAACCGAATATCATCATATTCTGTGTGCCTTATATCTTCAAGACGTATTCGTTCATTGCTCTCCACAACTTTGTATCATTTGCAGCACTTTTTTCTTCAACCGAACGTACGATTCATTAATCAACTGACAAATTTAGTGACATTAAGTTAAGTGTCATACGCGATACATACACGCTTGGGCGATCATGTCTCGAAAGAGACATGACTGACTGAGCAGAAGATTAACCCACAGTAGGTTGCCATTGCTTTCTGCGGTAGACTGGTTGCCAGCCAAGGCTATAGAACCCAATCTGTCCTGTTATTTAACCCATAACTGGAGGGAAGAAAAGGATTAATACCTTTCCCAAATGTTTATTTGTGTGTAAGTGAATGCAAGGAATTCAACTGGAATTCGAACTTCGACACCCCGATTTGTCGTTCCGAGTCGATATCCACTGCACCACAACGCACATCCTAGTGGAATTAATGAGTCCATTTAATTGTTCAAGTATAGGGGTCATTAGCTGGGCAATTAGACACTAATTAGAAAAGAAATTAATTCGAATATAAATAAAAATGAAATATTCATTGTGGATTATTTATCAAAGCTTGTCTAAATTGTTAGCTCGATTCTCCCAAGATGACTAACGACTGAGATCCTTATCTTAATGAATTCTAAACTAAGAAAATGGTTGTTTAGATAACGATGCTTTTGTGCAAAAAATACCAATTTACTTTCACTGATTATTACTATGAAGTGGGTTCTATCCTTACTTTGATTGTGTTGACACGTAGATGCTCAGCTTTAATTTAACCGTCTTCTAATTAAGCTGATCGGATCCATAAAATTCAAATTGGTAACTGTTCTAAAAGAAATGCCCTACATTCTGTTGTTAACTGGGCGAAGGAATGTGTCGTTAATTTTTATGCATTCCAAACGAAAATACCCTCTGTTAATTACCTGAAAGAACACTTTTTTGTTTCTATCAGCACGGCTGATGCTAACCTCCAGAAAAATAACTTTGTGCCTTTTCGGGCTAACATTTTCTGCTGACATGAAGTGAAAAGATTATATTAAATCAACTGCTATGTCTGCCGCTAGGAAAGTCGGTTCACTGTATCATGCTAGACAAATTTTCTCGTTTGAATCTATCTCCAGAAGATTGGCTCATTGCACCTTCTCGGACTAAAATTATCCGCTGACATGAAGTGGAAAGATTATATTAAATCAATTGTTAGGTCTGATCCGTTCTAATGGTGAGTGGGGCGATTGTCTGTGGTGGTTAACAGATAGCAGCTTCGTTTCGGAAGCATAAAAATTCACGAGCCATTTCTTACCCAAGTCAGCCACAGTTTGGAGGTCATTTTCAAACTAAGCAGTGAGGTTCATTCTGTCAGCCTCGGCGTATTTCTAATCGATGCGAGAGTAAATGGTGGTGTCGTCAGCGTAGATGCCTACTTAGGATCTGATTACATCGGGGAGATCGTTTCTGCCGCATATGGTTTGGTGGGCCTGATCTATATTTAGAAACCCTTGATTAAATCCAAAATCGAATCTGTAATATTATTGTTCCTGATCTGGTATATCAGTTCAGTCACATTCCTACCGCTGTAATGTAATATGCCTGTATATTTTTCCTGGTAATTGCTCTGATGAACTTTTCTCTATGGTGCTTGAATTTTTGGAATTTAAACGCAGTACTAGATTGGCGGCATGGTCTCCTCATTTTACAGGAAATGGCTAGAGGTAACCATAAGATTTATGCTAACCGTTCATTTTCTCGCATTTCTCACTTGTATAAATTACTTCCGGTTTCTTCTTTCCATTCAAACTTGGTTTTCAAAATTTTAAATGCAATGTATATCGTTATCTTTTGTCATCCTAAATTTATTTCTTTTTCTTCTCGCTCCCTAAAATGTTTTTCTTTTTCTTATATTGTTCCTACTCAGTACCCTGAACCACGTCTTCGTAGTTTTATTGCATTGCTTAAATGGAATAAAAAGGTGGAATGATTAAATATAAATCTGGAAAACGTACACTCAAAGTGATCTCATAAAAAATGGGACAATACTTTCTTTACGGCTTTTATATGGATGTATGTAGCACGAAATACAAGCAATCGTGACAGAGGGTTTGCGCATGCTGACCTTAATCAAAAACTGATGACACTAGATTAAATCTTTCTCCAGAAACCGTAACTAATGTCCGCTATATATTACACTCAAACATCGTTTTATTAAATTAACCGTTATTTATATGAAAATTATGTTTAGTTTAAGGTTCTATATAACATTTTTATATAAAATTTTAGGCTCTTTATAAATCACTATGGTTTTATCACGTGTTTTTTAAATGTTTGAGTGAAAATGACATTTAACATAATAATATTATAAAGTGCCTTAAATTTGATATAACGATATTTTAAAGAGCCTTAAATTAAACATGATGTTATAAAAAGTTTTAAATTTAATATATATACTAATTGCAGTATAATCATCTGCTGGTTGAGCGGGAATATGTAATAGCGATTTGCATGCATTTATAAGTATGTCGATGAAAGTACACACACACACACACACACACAGATAGATAGATAGATAGATAGATAGATAGATAGATAGATAGATAGATAGATAGATAGATAACTGGATGTATTTGAACATACATATAAATAGATATGAACAAATATATATATATATATATATACAAATAAATGTTCAGTATGAAATATATGTGTGTGTGTGTGTGTATGTATGTATGTATGTATGTATGTATGCATGCAAAAATAGATATATAGATATGTGTCAACATATAGGTATTCCTCTTTGTATCTTAGCCCGTTATTATATATATATATATATATATATATATATATATATATATATACTCCCGATCAAAAATTTAAGACCACAATTTTTTTTTACGGATAGATTTTAAAATTCTACTTAAGGTTACCAATACTATAATCTAAAAGGTTATGGAAACAAAAAGCTACATTCCAAACATCTTATTTAAAAATTTACATTTTTATAAAATGAGGCGATTTACACATGATCAAAATTATAAGACCAGGGGTATAAATAGTTAGATCTATGGTAATTCCAATGTTTTTAGTTCAGTTAGAGATTAGCAATCACTGCATAAAGGTGTTACCATGCCTAAAGCAAGCAAACTTACCGAAGTTGCGCGTTCTCGAATTCTAGAATTCCATAAGCAAGGTTTGTCACAGCGGGCGATCGCAGCTAAGGTCAATCGCAGTAATCGCTGTGATTTGCAACTTTCTAAAGAACAGTGAGAATTATGTAAAAGCAAAATCCTCTGGTAGGACCCAAAAAATTTCTCCTGCATTGAGTAGGAGAATAAAACGGGTTGTTATGAAAGACGAAGGGACTTCCTTCTAGTCAAATTAAGGCAGTCACAGAAGCTGATTGCAGTCCCGTAAACCATCAGACGACACTTGCGACAAAAAGGCATGGTAAATAAAAAGCGTAAACAAATTCCTCGGCTGCTTCCACGTCACGTCACAAGGTGAACGCTTAAAGTTTGGTCGTAAATATCAAACATGGGACGTTGAGAAGTGGAAGAAAGTCCTGTTTTCTGATGAGAAAAAATTCAATCTAGATGGTCCTGATGGCTTCCAAGGATATTGGCATAACAAAAACATGCCTCCTGAAATTTTCTCCACACGTCATATTGGTGGAGGGTCCCTAATGATATGGAGTGCCTTTTCTTACAGAGGGACGATGGAGCTCCAGGTGGTGCAGGGTCGTCAGACAGTGGCTGGTTATGTTACTATGCTACAAAAAGCATCTTTGATGATGGAAGGCCATCGTTTGTTTGGAGATGGATGGTTATTCCAACAGGATAATGCTGCAATCCACGCTGCAAGACAGACCTTGACCTTTCTACAAGAAAATGGTGTCCATCTCTTGGGACATCCTGCATGCTCACCAGACTTGAACCCAATTGAAAATGTTTCAGGATGGATGACAAGAGATGTTTATCGAAATGGCAAACAATATTCAACAAAAAAGCCATCTTCAGAAGCTGGAGCAACATCCCCCTCACCTTAATGGAAACGCTTATTTCTAGCATGCCCGACAGAATTTTTGAAGTCATCAAAAGCAGTGGAGGTAGAACTCATTATTAAATTTGGTTGTTGAATATTTTCATACACTTTTCATACACTTTTTGTACAATTTCGTAGAATTTTTGTCTCTGGTCTTATAATTTTGATCATGTGTAAATCGCCTCATAAAAATGTAAATTTCTAAATAAAATGTTTGGAATGTAGCTTTTTGTTTCCATAACCTTTTAGATTGTAGTATTGGTAACCTTAAGTGGGAGGAGTTTAAAATCTATCCGTAAAAAAAATTTATTTTTAAAGATTTTTAAGTGGTCTTAAATTTTTGATCGGGAGCATATATATATGTGTTTCTTTATATATATATATATATATATATATATATATATATATATATGTGTGTGTGTGTGTGTGTGTGTGTGTGTGTGTGTGTGTGTGCGTGTGTGTATATATATATATATATATATACGTTTCTTCATGTATATATGTTTCTTCATATATATATATATATATATATATATATATATATTAGGTAATTACATAAATTTGTTGCTTTTTATGATTTTTTAATACTCATTATTTATTAATATTTCTAATGAATTATTCGACAATATAGTCTGTTTCATTATTTACCTCCTTCTGCCAAAAATGCACTATTTTCTCAATGCCTAGGTGGTAGAAATCACTAGGTTTTATGAAAGAAATCAGCAAGCCACGTTGTAAGCTCCACATAGTTGTTGAACAAATCACTCCTCAAATGTTAAAAAGCTACTGAAAAAGTGGGTATTTTGAATGGCCTAAATTTGGAGAATACGATGTGCTTCATGTGAGCTGTTTCTTTTTATCCACGACAAGCCAGTTCTTGAATGGGTAAACTGGCGACAATGGAATAGCGCTAGAGTTTGTTTCTCTCGGTCAATGCGTGTGGCATCCATGGGCTGTATTTCCGGATGTAAGATGACGAGAATTTTCCATCTTCTGAAAAAATTCCTTGGTGGTCTGGCACGGTTCTCCTTTAATCAACGCATGCGGTTGGTTATCATCAAATGAACAGGTAGACCAGAAAGTTTCTGGGTTCAAACTTTCCCTCCTTGAAATAGGAAAATCATTTCTGTGCCATTCTGTTGATAATGAATTAATCTCTGTACACAGCCCAAGTGTCTCGAGAAGTATTGGCAGCTCTTTGACCTTGATTAAAAAGATGAGGATGTCGAACTTTTTCATTTTTGTCTACTTGGCATTCCATCTAAAAGAAGTGTCTAATCTTAAATAACATTTCATTGACATTAAACAACAGGATGGCCAGAGTTAGAAAGAACAAAAAAAAATGCGGAAGATTATTCTTCGAAATGATTCGCAGAACATCAGAAAAACGAACAAATATGTCCGACAACCTAATATCTATCTATCTATCTATCTATCTATCTATCTATCTATCTATCTATCTTAGTTTGTTCATAAGTATCTGCCTATCTTTGTTCATATCTATCTATTTATCTATCTTTGTTCATATCTCTCTCTCTCTCTCTCTCTCTCTCTATCTATCTATCTATCTATCTTTGTTCAAATCTATTTATCTATCTTTGTTCATATCTCTCTCTCTCTCTCTCTATCTATCTATCTATCTATCTTTGTTCTAATCTATCTATTTATCTAACTTTGTTCATTTCTCTCTCTCTCTCTCTCTCTCTATCTATCTATCTATCTATCTATCTATCTTTGTTCAAATCTATCTATTTATCTATCTTTGTTCATATCTATCTATCTATCTATCTATCTATCTATCTATCTATCTATCTATGTTCATATCTATCTATCTATCTATCTATCTATCTATCTATCTATCTGTCTTTGTCCAAATCTATCGATTTATCTATCTTTGTTCATATCTATCTATCTATCTATCTATCTATCTATCTATCTTTGTTCAAATCTATCTATTTATCTATCTTTGTTCATATCTATCTATCTATCTATCTATCTATCTATCTATCTATCTATCTACCTATCTATCTTTGTTCATATCTATCTTTGTTCATATCTATCTATCTATCTATCTATCTATCTATCTATCTATCTATGTATCTATCTATCTATCTATATTTGTTCATATCTCTCTTTGTTTATATCTATCTATCTATCTATCTATCTATCTATCTATCTTAGTTTGTTCATAACTATCTACCTATCTATCTTTGTTCATGTCTATCTATATTTCTTAGTTTGTTCATAACTATCTACTTATCTATCTTTGTTCATATATATATATATATGTGTGTGTGTGTGTGCGTGCGTGTGTTCTGGAGTTGAGCAACCTCTCTAGAATAGTACTTGCGCTACTTCAAGTAGCATAAATACTGACGCTGAGAGTCAGAGAGGAAGTAGAAAATAAGTTAGTGAGAGCGAGTCGGAAGTAATCTTTATATCCTGACTACAGAATTCAACAAGACTACGTCGAATCCAAATGAAATTATCTTTCTTGATTGCGTTTTCTTCTTTTAATGCAAAAAGACAATGGCGATTCGAATTCACCCAAAAAATGATTTTCTTTCGCTTAGCATACATAGCTGGCAAAGAAAATTTAAAATTCATGCAGAAAAGAAAAAAAAATTCTTCTTCCTATTTGTACGAATATAATACATTATGGAAGAATTGATAATTAATTATTAACTGATAGTTAATTATTCAGCAGCAGCAAGAATTCCGGAAGACATCATTACAACAAATGCCACAGGAGCAGAATGAACAACAAGAAAAGATAAAAAGGGTGAATTGTATATCGACAACAGATAAAAGCAATGCTGGAAAAGCATGGCGCCGGCAATGCGCAAGTTTCATTTTCGCCGAACTCAGTCGCTAAGTAAATTAATAAATTTAATTACCCCCCACACACACACCCCAGAAGAAAATATGACATTTCTATCGTACTTCAGAATGTACGAGGCCATTTTCGGAGAATGAATGGTCGGCTGAAAAAGAAGTACGTCTTCTGTTAAGTAATTTTGTCCCGGAGAACAAGAAAAATGTCTGAATTTCATTTTGCCGAATACTCCAAAAAAAATGTCATTTAACGAAATAGTTTCGATATTATCAAAGATTTTACAGTATTTTCATTATTTGGACTATTGTCCTCATCTTTGTTTTCATTTGTGCTAGGAATTTCGGTACGTTGTTCAGATTGTGACCACCAATGACGAATCCTGACATAACTTCTAGGGTCCTCAGAATAGACTCGCTGTACAAGTTGAATAGGTCCGGTGAAACGACACATCCTTGTCTTACGCCCATATCTTTGTATATATGCTGAATTTGGTTCCTGTCCATGTGCATGCGGTTTACTGCCAGTAAATGTTCTTGATTACTCTGATGTCTTTTCCAAATATGTCGAGGTTACTGAGCATATCTATCAATTATTTGTGGCATACTCTGTCGAACGCCTTGGCATAGTCTACAAAACACAGGTAAACTTTCTTTTTAATTTGTACCGCCCTTTCTGATGGCATCCTAAGCAGAAATATCGCATTCCTTATTCCAGTGTCTTTGATGAAACCGCACTGTTCCGGTTTGATTCTGTTTCGCGCGCTATTCATCAGGATTCGGACAATGAATTTCGTTATGTAGCTCATCAAACTGATTGTTCGGTGGAGTTCGCATTCGACTGCACCTGGCTTCTTAGGCAGGATTATGAAAATTGATTTTTACTAGTTCGAAAAAATACAGTAGTACCAAAAGAAAAAATCCGAAGTAAAAATAATGCTAAGCTTAATCCATGCTATGGCTATAGTATGCTTCATATAAGAAAAGGCTATTTTTTTTTTATAAGCGTTTCACCCCGAGCAAGGCATGTCACTGCCACTACTGCGCAGGGGGCTACGTAGAGTGGAGAAAGGCTGATTAAATATAGGAAATGTCAGAGGGTGGGTGATAGGCAGGTAAGGATACAGAGAATGAGGGTTGGGTAGATGAGAGTGTTCTGAGAATAGTTGGGAGTTAGTGTGATAGGAGGTGTCTATTGACCCTACATTTAAACACCTGGAGATTGTAACTGTCGGGAAAGCAGACTTGTGGAAGGGAGTTCCACAGGCGGGAAGCGCGAGAAAAGAAGCTGTTGGAGTAGAATTTACGGTTACATCTTATTTGTTTAACTGTAAAAGGGTGGGACCTAGTTGCTAATCTAGTATCTCGTGTAAATTCCTGCTTAGGCGGCACCAGTGATCTAAGCTCATCGGAGCAGTAGCCATGAAAGTACTTGTAGAAGAGGCACAGGGAAGCCACATCACGCCGGTGAGAGAGTGGTTTCAGCCGGTCTGCCAAGTCAGTATCAACCACGTTACAGATCCTCCTTTGTATTTTGTCAAGAAGCCCAAGGAGAGCAGCAGGGGCACCCGACCAGATATGGCAGCAATATTCAATACACGGGCGGATGGTAGATTTGTATATGTGCAGAATAGATTCAGGTGGGAAAAATTTCCGGGCCCTGCACAGGGAGCCGACTTTCATAGCAGCAGATTTGGCAATGGATTCAATATAGTCATTCCATTTGAGGTCCGCCGAGAGTGTAAGGCCAAGGAGGCGTAGTATTTTACTCTCTGGGAGGCTAGCCTGTCCCATGCTAATGGGAGGTAGATGCGATTCATTTAAAACCAAAAAAGGTTGAATTGCGGACAAACAGGCCGCAAATCAAATTACTGCAAGTCGAAATGCAAAAGAAAAAAACACAAATTAACTTGTTGAAAGGAGCACTACCAGATAAAAACCTTGAAAGTTCAAATAATAATAAAAATTCGTGACAGTAAAAATGAATAACGTTACAGTGATATTTCAACTGGACACTGGTAACAATATTTTTTAAGATCATTTCACCACAAACAAGGCAGAAGTGCCACTGTTACATAAGGTTTTACAGTGAGAGAGAAAAAAAAAACAAGGTACTGGGGATGTCGAAGAAAAATAAAAAATGGATGGGATACAAGTAGATAGAAAATGACAATTAGCGTTCCATTTACACTTTTAGAGATTGTAGCTATCAGGGAAGAAAGCAAACAGAAGTAAGTTCTACAGATGGGAAGTGCGAGAAAAGAAACTGTTAGAGTAGAAGTGATGGCTAAATTTAACAATTTCGACGGTAAAATGATAGCATTCTAAGTATAAATATCGCATTCCTTATTCCAGTGTCTTTGATGAAACCGCACTGTTCTTGTCCTATTTCCGGCCTGATTTTACTTTGCGCTCTATTCATCGGGATTTGGACAATGAGTTTCATTATATAGCTCATCAAACTGATTGTTCGGTGGATTACGCATTCGATTGTGCCATTAAAGAAATGCCTCCTCTGATACATTTGCTAACCCTACAATCAATTCTCCGATTAACAAATTATTATGATATTTATGTGCCAGATATGTACAAATTGCGAGCACCTCTGAATAATTTACTTAAAAAGATAACTAAATGGAATTGGTCGGTGGAATGTCGAGAAGCTTTTGAAGGAATAAAAAAAACACTAACTTCAGAATTATCGCTGACACATTACGACCCGCAACGACAAATAATAGTAGCATGGAATGCAAGCGAATACGGCATTGGAGCGGTAAGAGGCCATAAATTCGAAAAACGAACAGTGAAAACAGTCGTCTACGCTTAAAGAAGTTTGACAATTACGAAAGAAAATGCTACAGTCAAATTGAAAAGGAAGTGCTAGCGATAATTTTTGCTGTAAATAAATTACACGAAATAATATTAGGAAGAAATTTCATATTGCAAACTGATCATCGTATATCATTAAGTATATTCGGTTCTAATAAAGGGATTCTGACTCTTACTGCAAACAAACTACCACGTTGGGCTACAATTTTATTGAACTTTGATTTCAAGATCTAATTTCTATCGTCTAAAAAATTGGGACATACAGATAGATTGTCCAGATTTATATCGAAATTTAAAAAAGCTATATTTCTACTTTTATTCTGTTTTCAAATTAAAAATATTAAAATATGCAATATTTCAACTTGTTTTCTATGTTTTCAAGTAAAAACTATAAGAGAAAATCAACTAATTCTATATGTTTTCTGTTTTCAAATGAAAAATATGAAAAAATGCCATATTTTTATTTATTTTCTATATTTTCAAATTCAAAATATCAAATAAGCCATATATCTATTTGTTTTTTTTTGTTTTGTTTTCAAAGGAATAATATTAAAATAAACCATATTTTATCTGTATTCTATGTTTCTAAAATTAAAAATATCAAAATAAGCCATATTTTTATTTGTTTTCAATTTTTTTAAATGGAAAATATTAAAACAAGCAACACTTGTATTTGTTTTCTCTGTTTTCAAGTGTAAAATATCAAAATAAGCCATATTTCCATTTGTTTTGTATGTTTTGAAATTAAAAATATCAAATATTAATATAAAATATTAAAACAAAATTTGGAGATAATATTGTTGCTTGGTTGAAATCCGAAAGCAAAATTAAAAGCTTGTGTGTAACAATATAAAAGAATTGCCGGTCACAAGAGATAATACCAAAATTAGTTTTAAAAAGGATAAGTCAATTCAGTCAATTAAGTGCCATACGTGATACACGCTTGGGCGATCATGTCTCGAAAGAGACATGACTGACTAGGCAGAAGATTATCCTGTAGTAGGTTGCCATTGCTTTCTGCGATAGACTGGTTGCCAACCAAGGCTATAGAACCCAATCTGTCCTGTTATTTAACACATAACTGGAAGGAATAGACGGATTAATACCTTTCGCAAGGGTATTTGCGCGTAAGTGAATGCAATGAATTCGTCTGGAATTCGAACTCGGCCCCCCGATTTCTCGTTCCGAGAAAAAGATTAAAAAGGATACTTGTATTAAAAAAAAACCAACTATAAATGACGTTAAGTCGAAGTGAAGTAAGATTAAAATTAACACTGGTAACCAGCAACGGCATAAAGGGGACATACGACTTCGGATTTGGTGACTCGCTCGGAAAGGAACAACATGAGCAACAGGTGTCACCGGACCATTATCTTGCGACTGTTTGCATCAAACACAAAATTACTCTCGCGATATGGAATGTCAGGACACTTAACAACTGTGAAGAGCCGGGGAATGTCAAGCAGAAGATGAGCAGGTTGAATATCATTATCTTAGGAGTGTGTGAAACTAGATGGCCAAACAATAGAGATTTCGTCAATGGCAACCACAGGATAATACACGCAGGCGGCAAAGGTAGCGAAAAGAGAGTCGGCATGATACTGAGCACAGAAATGAAGAATTACATGTTGGGGTACTGCCAGTTATCTTAAAGAGTTCTCCTGGTCAAACTGAAAGGCAAGCCCTACAACGTAGCGGTTATAGTAGTATATCCACCGACAACACAAAGCTGCGTCAGGCACAGTGTAAATTGCAAGAAATTAGAATTATCATGAGAGACCTGGAAAGGGGTAACATAAGAACAGGGAAGGGGTAACAGTTGGCAATGTCGGCTTTGGAAACCGCAATGACCAAGGAGAAAAATGGGTTCAATAGTGCACAGCAAATGACAAGGTAAAAACCAATACCAGGTTTCAAGATCACCCAAGACAATTATGAACAAAGAAAAGCCCAGGAGGTGACACAAAAAAAAATAGATCATGTAAAAATAAACAGGAGATTCAAGAATGCAGTTGTTCTTTATAAAACCTATCCAAGTGCCGACTGCATAAGCGACTACCTCCCGGTTATATGCAAACTAAGGATGAAACTACGGAGAATGAAGAAACTTAGTGCAGCACCCAGACTGCAATACAACACACTCGTGAATGATCTTAAACTGCAGGAAATACACACAGAAACAGAGTGAAAAGATGTACGAGGGAAAAATTGGAAACGGAAATTAAAAATGGGGCGCACTAAAAGAAGCATTAGTGACATCGGCCAACGACATCGTTCCAAAGGAAAACAGACGTAGGATGAAAAATGAGACAAGAGGCTTGACATTATGAAAAGGAGACAGAAAATAATGCCAAGACATGGAACAGAATACAGGAAACTACACAAGGAAAAAGAAGCAAATACAGACAGGTGAAAGAGGTATAGTTCAACAACAAATGCGCAAAAATAAAGAGAATAAGGACGATCAATAAAGGAGACATGCATAAAAAAATAAGGGAACAGGGCAAAAAACATGCTCTTCAACGGGAAGTATAAAATCCAAGCATAGAACACTTGTATGAGAGAAGGAGGAAATACTTCAGCTATGGGAAGAATATATAGGAAACTTATTCCATGGCAAGAGTCAGCAACCAACAATACAAATAAATACCAGTGGAGCAGAAATATTAAAATCCGAATAAAATCCGAATTGGAAGTTGCACTGGCCACACTGAATAAAAACAAAACAGCTAGACCAGACGACATCGTAATAAAGATATTGGAAGCCTTAGACGATTTCCGCGTAAACAAACTTACAGAAATTATAAATGAAATCTCCAACAGTGGCTAAATCCCAGAAGACCTAAACGGATCGACATTCATACCACTGCCCAAGAAGTCAGGTGCAAATGAATGTGAACTCCACCAAACGATCAGCTTAATAAGTCATGTAACAAAACTCATCATCCGAATTCTGATGAACAGAGCACGCAGTAGAATCAAACCGGAAAAAGAACAAGAACAGTGTGGTTTCGTCAAGGACACGATAACAAGCAACGCGATATTTATGCTTAGAGTGTTATCAGAACGGACAATAGAAATGCAGAAGAACGTGTATCTGTGTTTCATCGACTACACAAAGGCGTTCGACAAAGTACGCCTCAAAGACCTGATAGAGACGCTTGATATATTCGGAAAAGACCTTAAAATAATCAAGAACATTTACTGGCAGCAAAGTGCCTGCATGCGGACAGGAAACAATGTCAGCAGACATACAAAGATAGAAAGGAGTGTAAGACTGTATTTACTAGCCTTCCCACGTAGGCTGGATGTGACGACACATGGTCATTTTATAGTGGGTATTCCCGGCCATATAGCCGGGCCAAAAAATATCTGTCTATTTTTGCCCAGTCGTGTCTCTACCCTTCGGCGGAACCACGACTGGGTTACTGCTCTCTGCTCGGAAGCAGAGAGCGCCCTCTACCCGAAGGCAGAGAACTGACAGTGTCGTAGAGTCGTCAGTCTAGTGACTCTGTACGGCGAACCCGTACGACTCTGAAAGGAGTGTAAGACAAGTATGTATATTCTCACTAGATCTATTTAACTTATACAGCGAGATAATTCTGAGAGTTACAGAAGTCCAGCCAGTATTTGTTATTGGCGGCCTTGATCTGAACAATATAAGATACGCAGATGATGCAGTGCTCATAGCAGATACAAAAAAATACTACAAGACCTTCTAAGTAGTTAAAGAAAGCGGAAACAAAGCACTGAATATCAACTACAAGAAAACTGAATGCATGGTCATCAGTAAAAAGAGCAGCTCAAAATGCCAATTACAAATTGGTGATACCAAAATCAAACACGTACAAAAATTTAAATACCTGGGAAGTTTTTTTTTTAATCATATCACCCCGAGCAAGGCTGTAACGCCACTGATGTGCAGGGGGCTACGTAAGAGTGAAAAGATTAGAAGAGAGAAAGCCGGAAACCACATCCTAAACAGGGAACAAGGGATGAGCCTCTACACCTGTTCAATAGACGTGGGTGGAGTGTGATCCGGGCGATAGTTTAGTCTATCTACTCCAATTGAAAAAAAATACTTCAACTCAATTTGAAACGTCCGTGTTTCGAAAAGCTACGTTTTCGGGATTATACACACGGTGGAAATCATTTTGTCCCAGAAACGGAAAATAAATTTAATTAAAACCCTTACACATAGGGCATTAAAAATTTGCACGAAAAGTTATTTGGACGTCGAGTTAGATTTTATCCGCAGCACCTTATCTAAGAATGGTTATCCCACCAATGTTATTAATGGCGCCATACATATTATAATAAGAAACATTTTTCAAGGTTAAGCCGTATACTGTGGAAAAATGTCCAGTGTAAGTAAGGCTGCCTTATGTTGAGGATGGAAATTATGATACGGCAATCCGAAGGTTTATTTGCATGGCCAATTAGGTCTACCAGAAGCTGAGTAGAGTATTAAGAGACAGGAAAGTTCCGCTGGGGGCTATTAAGAAAGTATAGGAATTTTAAATGATGTATCACCTTCAATAGGGCAGCGAATGCTAGACAATATCATCAAAGATGAAAGAAAAACTTCAAGCAACTGAAAGGCGATTCTACAGAAGGATGGTGAGGATACCATGGGTGAAATACGCAAGCAACAACGAGGTCTTGAAGAGAATGAACACAAAAAGGAAACTGATATTCAACATTAGGAAATAACAGCTGAAGTTTTGGAGACATGTAATGAGAAAGATGCATCGACTAAAGAAAGTGCATATCTAAAAAGGTGGGGGTGTGGAAATAAACACACCTCTCCAGAATATTACTTGGACTCGTCTATGTTGCATAAATGCTGACGCCGAGAGTCAAAGAAGAGATAGAAAGTTAGTGAGAGCGATCCGGAAGCGAGGTATATATTTCGACTAAAGAATTCAGCAAGACTATATCAAGACATGGAATGGAGTCCATGGAACTACAAAAGGAAATAAGGAGAAAATGCAGACAGGCTAAATAGGAATGGCTGAAGTAGAGAGATTGAGCAGGAATAATAAAGCAGACATGCATAAAGAAATAAAAGATCTGACAAGAAAAAAAACCTTCTAAAATCTAAGGATGGAACAATCATATTGGAGAAAGAGGAAAAACTCCAACGATGGGAAGAAAATATAAAAGATCTTTTCCATGACAAGAGAGAGCAACCAATGATACACAAAGATGTGGACGGACCGGAAATATTAAAGTCTGGGGTGGAATCAGCAATAGCCAGACTGAATAGAAACAAAGCAGCTGGACCAGACGGCATAGTCATACAGCTACTGACAGCCCTGGAAGAATTTGGCTTAGAGAAAATTACAGAATTATTAAATGAAATTTATAATAGTGATGTAATACCAGATGACATCAGCAAGTCGATCTTCATAGCACTGCCTAAGAAGCTAGGAGCAAACGGGTGCGAACTCCACAGAACCATCAGTTTAATGAGCCATATAACAAAACCGATCGTCCGAATCCTGATGAACATGAGAAGAAGAATCAGGCCAGAAATAGGACAACAACAGTGCGGTTTTGTCAAAGACACTGGAACAAGGAACGCCATATTTATGATTAGAATGCTCTCTGAAAGGGCAATACAAATGAAGACGGACTTGTACTTATGTTTTATTGATCATGCAAAGGCATTTAACAAAGTACGCCACAAAGAACTGATGGAGATGCTTCGAAGCCTCAGCATATTTGACAAAGAATTAAGAGTAATCAAGAATCTCTACTGGCAGCAAACCGCATGCATACGGACAGGTAACGAATTCAGCAGTTATGCAAAGACTGAAAGGGGCATTAGACAAGGATGTGTCTTTTCAACGGATCTATTACACTTGTACAGCAAGACTATTCTGAGGACCCTAGAAGTTATGCCAGGATTAGCCATCGGAGGCCACATTTTAAACAATATAAGATAAGGAAATGATACAGTGCTGATAGCAGACACGGAAAGGAAACGTCAAGATCTTCTACAAAAAAGAGTGACAAGAAGAGACTACAAATAAACTGCAAGAAAACCGAATGCATGGTCATCAGTAAAAAGGGTAGCCCAAAATGCCAAACAGAAGTGAGGGACACTAAAATCAAGCAGGTACAAAAATTTAAATACCTGGGAAGTGTTATAACAGAAGACGGAAAGTGCGACACAGAGATCCGAAGACGAATTGACATGGCGAAGGAAACATTCCAGGAGCTGAGTAAATTATAAGAAACAGGACAATTTCGCTAGAAACAAAGAGGCGAGTACTGGCTTGCTATGTGAAGTCGGTTCTTCTATAAGGCAGTGAATGTTGGACAATATCTTCGAAGATGAAGGGAAAACTTGAAGCAGCTGAAATGTGGTTCTACAGAAGGATGTTACGGATATCAAGGACCGAGCATGTGAGCAATGACGAGGTTTGGGAAATAATGGAAACAAAAAGGAAATTAATATTGAACATCAGGAAGAGACAACTAAAGTTCCTGGGACATGCAATGAGGAAGGAGGGCTTGGAGAGCCTGATACTAACAGGCCAGATAAAGGGAAAAAGAGACAGGGGAAAGCAGCGGATAACATATTTGAAGGACCTAATCAGGTGGATAACGGAATGAGGGTTGCATGGCGCGACAGGAGAAAGCGTGCTAAGAGCCACCAGTGAAAGGGGGAAGGGGATATGGAAAGCCATGATCGCCTACGTCCTGAAAGGACATGGCACATAAAAGAAGAAGAATGTAAATCCAAGGGGCATTATATTTCTTGGTTGTGTTGTTTTCGTTCAATGCAACGAAGATATCACACTATCTCAGTTTTTTGTTTTTTTTTTTTCATTTCTATCTCTCTAAAATGGTTATGACAAATTCTCAGCCACACCAAAAGTCCTTCTAAAAGGAAAATAAGTTTGGTTATTTGAATTGGGCCATGAACATTTCAAAATGTTATCTATCTATCTATCTATCTATCTATCTATCTATCTATCTATCTATTTTGGTCTGTTCACATCTATCTATCTATCTATCTATCTATCTATCTATCTCATTCACTTCATTATCTATCTATCTATCTATCTATCTATCTATCTATCTATCTATTTACTAGCCCGGCGTTGCTCGGGTGTAATGAAAGCTTTAAAACTAATCCATGTTCCTGGAACTCAGACTCTTTGGACGTTGGCACGAAAGACTAAAAAACAATAGTTGTTTCCAGTTAAAGCGAAACCGTAGACTGAAAGAAAAATGAATGGCTGTAAGTCAAATTTTGATTTCCTGGTATCGATATCAAATAAGATTTTTTCATCGTAAACTGAATTTTGAAGGCTAAATAAGTCATCAGAGTAAATGGTATCATGGCTGAGACTAAGAACTACAATCATACCTACTTAGAGCCAAACCGAAGCAAAAACTAAAATGAAAGGGACCAAAAAAAATACAGACATACAGGTAGATAAACAGACACACACACAAACATCTTACCCTTATATATATATATATATAAGGGTAAGATGTATATAAGATGTATATATATAATCGATTTTCTGCACTATTGTAAGAACTGCAACTTTGAAATTTCTGAATATCGTTTCTTATGTCTTTGTCTATGAGTGTATCAAATTTTATCTAAATCGGACCACTCCTTCTATAACCCGATTTTTTCGATTGTCGATTTTCGATATTTATCGGGGGTACCTCGAGACAAAACCTAGCTAAGAACACTCGCAGACGCTTATAGTACAACTGTGTAAATTTTCAAGAAAATCGGTTCATCCGTTTCGGAGTCTATAGATAACGGACACACACACACACACACACACACACACACACACACAGACAAAGTTCCATTTATAAATAAGTTTGGATTAGATCTATGTATCAACTAGTTTATATGTTTATATCTGTGAATGTGAGCGTGAGTGTGTGAGTGCGCATTAATATGAAAAACTGGGTTCTAATGTGTTTTGTTTAGAAAGAAATACTCTAACAAGATAACTGTATTATGAATGAAAGCGTTCTTTCAGAGGAGAACGCTTAACAATAAAGTTTTCTATGTCAGCCAATAGCGAACAAAACAAGATCTAGATTTAAAATTCCAATGCTTAAGCACTGACTCATTGATTTTCTTAGAAATAAACGAATTTACTCTAATTTACAAAAACCTTGCTTAGCACACATGCAAAAGCGAATACAAAACAAAACTCGTGAAATTTCACACCTCGATGCGAAATGTTTTTCGGTCAATAGAAAATTAGGAAACATCTAAAAACAAAATTCAAATAAACTTCAATTATCAGAAACAAATTCGTTTACGGACCCTTTTCACGAACCGACGCGAAGTTTGTTCGTTCTCCAATGGAAAGGCCAGAATCACATCCGTGAGTGAATTCCCAAATGACCTTTTCAAGCCCAACAAACGAAATAAAAGATGGAGCAAATTCGACTGTCGCCAGAGAGAAGATAACGAGCGTAATTAACACGCACCCTTGACAAACGTCGAGTGATCGCTATTATTACCTCTCGCTTTCTCTCTCACCTCCTTCCTTTTCATCGTTCACCCGTCTACATTTTCTTATACTTGATACCCGAAAGGAACCCTTTAAGACTGAGCGAATACTTCAAAGACATTCCTACCCAATAACAATGCTCATACATTCATACGTACGTTTCTGCCTACATCCACACAAGTTATTACTACGAACTCTTGATACCCTTAACTTTTTAATACTGTTTCTCATTGAACATTAACTTCTACCAATTCATGTTATTGTTTTCTATTAATATATTTCTATTTAAACATACAAAAGGTATACTTTTATTTTTCCACAAAATTCACCTTCTGATAATTCTGGATAAAACCCTTAAGTTGTAGGAAGTTTGGTTATGTTTCACACAAGGCCAATTTAAAAAAAACATTAATCATCTCTCTACTTCTACAGGTAACTAGAGGGTACTTAGTCGACATGTTCCATCTATAATAACCTCTATATCAATCAAGATGAGAACAATCGTTCTAAATGGCATGCCTCCCTTTGTCTGTTCTATAAATACTTTCATGGCTTCTGCTAGAACGAACTTAAGTCACTGGTGCCTCCTCAACAGGTGTTTACTCGTGCAACCAGATTGGCAACTGGGTCCCACCCATTCACAGTTAGATTAACCAAATGCAGACGACAATTCTACTCCGTCAGCTTCTCCTCTCGCACTTCCCGCCTGTGGAACTCGCTCCCATAATCTTGCTTTCCTGACGGCTACAACCTCCAGGAATTTAAGTGCAGTGTCAATACTCATCTATTAACCACTTGACTCTAGTTCTTTCCCCACCCCGTATATCCTTTCCTTTCTCTCCACCTTTGAAACTATCATCACACCTGTATTCCCATCCTTCTATTGCTCCTTTCCAACTGGTTCGTCTTCCTCTTCACTCTTTTCTAATTAATCTTTTTACACTTATGTAGCCCCCTGCACATCAGTGGCATTACCACTTTGCTCGGGGTGATACGATTAATATATATATATATATATATATATATATATATATATATATATATATATACGGATTTAAATCGGTTAAAAGGGATTTTTTTCTTAGCTTTTAAGAATCCTTTCAAATACCAGCTTTACTATTCTGTGCAGAGCCCACTCTGCAAACCAACTGCATGTACTTGAAGATATATACATCAAATTAAACTAACCACGCCTATGCAGAAAGACCCTTATTCGTTCTTCTTATCTATTCGGAAGAGTGTGAGTTACAATTTTACCTTTTTATACTCTGTTGAGGCCTTTATTATTCCTTTATTCGGAAATTATTTTTACTAACAAATTATTTTAATCGTGTTCCAACCTTTTTATTCACTAGTTCTTTTGTTTCGTAAATAAGTCACTAGTATATATACAACTATGTACTGGACTAATTTTATTATTTTAACCAAAAACTAAGTAATTAAATAATATATATACTGACTTAAATTAATAAATATATATATGAGGAGTGTGTACATATGTATATTATTATTTAGGTGTTAATAAAATTGCTCAATGCATGAACAGAGCTGTATTAATAAATATACATATTATCCTACGACTACGACACGACACGAAGTTTCATGCGTTAAGCAATCATCAGGTGCATATTTCAAACTGACAGTTTAATAGATTTTAATTTAAATTCACTTGATGATCATGGGAATTAAATATTATAAAGTTACGTTACTGCTTTTTTAATAACAAGATTAAAAATTTAAATATTCTAAAGTTACATGTACATAAAAATTTGAAATTTAAAACTTAAAATAATAGCGGACCTGACACAAACTACCACCACGTTTAATTTTGTTGTTTTTCATTTTTTACTTTTTTCAGTGCATTTCTATCGATTGTTACTTAAAATTTCCAATTATCAAAAAGAATTTTAAAAAATTGCAATATTTAAACAAATTTGGAAGGGGGGGTCAGTTTCTCATACAACGTTAAAGTAAATCGATCCTCCATTTTCCATCCACTCGCGTTGGGGTCGCTTTGTTTATGTTAATTTCGTTGTTTTACATTTTTTTTTTTTTCAGCAGAGTTCTCTCGATTGTTACTTAAACTTTCCGATTATCAAAAAAAATTGAAAATTTAGACTATTTAAACAAATTTGGCGGGGTCAGTTTCTCATAAATCTATCCTTCATTTTCAATCCAATATAAGGTTGTATGAGAAACTGCGCCCCCCACCACTAACATTGTTTAAATATTGAAATTTTTGCAATTTTTTTTTTTGTCATTCGTAAAGTTTGAGGTGTAAAAGATAACACTGCACTGAAAAAGTCCAAAAAATTTGATAATGAGCATATTTACAGGTGGCGGTAATGTCGTACCGGCGACTGGTCTCAAATGGAGGCTCGATTCACTATAACGTTGTATGAGAAACTGATCCTCCCAGAAAATGTTTAAGTTGAAATTTTTCATATTTTTTTTTTTTTTGTCAATCGTAAAGCTAAGTGGGGTAATCGATAGGACTGCGCTAAAAATAGTAAAAAAAAATAAATAAATAAATAAAAAACAACAAAATTAAAAGTGGTGATAGTCTGCTTCAAGTCCGCCAAAATAATAAATACAAAATATTAAAAATAAAAAATGCAAGGAAAAGAAATCAAAAGGACGAAATTCATGAAACGTAAAAATTTAAATATTCAAGTATTACATTTAAAAAATTAAAATTTTAAATAAAATAAAATGAATAGAAAAATTAAGAATAAAAAGTAAAATTTAGATTAAAATTTAAAAATTTAGAAAATGTAGGAAGCAAAAATAACAGGGGTTTTAAATTTTTAAATTGTTAAAAGAAATACTGCGTGGGGAAAGAAAGAAAGAAAGAAAGAAAGAAAGAAAGAAAGAAAGAAAGAAAGAAAGAAAGAAAAAGGCAAACGTAGAGCAATGTATATCTGGGTCTAAGAATTTAAGTAATTATTTTTCCTATGACAGCATGTGGTCATTAAATCACATTTTTATCAAGCAAATTAGGATTATTTATATGGTTTAAGATGAAGAGTTTTTTCTAAAAGACAGATTACATTTATCTTCTTTTTCATTATAATGTTTGGATTTAGCTACAATATTTCAGGTAATAAGTGGGTTCTTGTAGATTTTAATTTCCAGTAATGTATGGATAAAGTAGTACTTTTGCTGTATTTACTTTTGTTTAAAGACAACATGTGGTTGTTAAATCTTATCTTCCACCTGTTAGAAGTGCCTCCAAAGTAAAATTTAACATCATTATCATCCGAATGAATTCGAGCTCTATAAACAATACTTTCGGACATACATTGGCCATTCAATGGGCAGGTTTTATTTTTTTGGCAAATCTAATTATTTTAGTAGGGTTATTTTTGCTATTATTTGGGTGACGGATGTTGTTTATGTGGGTCAAATATTTATTTGATATCATAGTATTATGTTGTGAATTTTTTTTTTTTTAATCATCTCACCCCAAGCAAGGCATTCCACTGCCACTATTGCGCATGGGGTTACATAGGAGAAGGTAAAGAGAAGGAGTGGTTAGACATAGGGAATGTTAGAAGGAAGGTGACAGATGAGTAAGGATAGCGAGGATGAGGGTTGGGCAGATGGGAAGAGTGTTTGATAGAATGGAAGCAGGTTAGTGTGTTAGGAGGTGTCTATTGACCTTACATTTAAACTCCTGGAGATTGTAGCCGTCGGGGAAGCAATCGTGTGGAAGAGAATTCCACAGTCGGGAAGTGCGAGGAAAGAAACTGTTGGGGTAGAAGTTACGGCTGCATTTTATCGGTTTCACTGTAAAAGGGTGGGATGTAGTTGCTAATCTAGTATCGCGTTCAAATTCGTATTTAGGGGGCACCAGTGATCTAAGTTCATCGGAGCAGAAGCCGTGAAAGTATTTATAGAAGAGACACAGGGAAGCCACGTTGCGCCGGTGGGAGAGAGACTGCAGACGGTCTGCCAAGTCGGTATCTATCACATTACAGACCCTCCTCTGAACCTTGTCGAGAAGCCCGAGAAGAACAGCAGGGGCACCCGACCAGATATGGCAGCAGTATTCAATGCACAGGCGGATGGTAGATTTATAAATGTGCAGGATAGATTTAGACGGAAAAAACTTCCGGGCCCTACACAGAGAACCGATTTTCATAGCAGCGGATTTAGCAATGGATTCGATATAGTCATTCCATTTGAGGTCCGCTGAAATATGGTTAATCTATGTTTTTAACTATAACTGACTTTAACATTGTTTTTTTGAAGTTTTTTTTTTTTGTAGTGTGGGTGAATTGTAGAAAAATATTTGTGAATTAAGTTAAGGAATAGTTTACCAATGTTGGTTTGGACGTAACGGCTGAAGGGTGGGTTAAACTAAATAATGTTATGTTTATGTGATTTCTGCTTATTTCTGTCTGCCTTGTTTTTAACGGAGTATTCTAAACTAGTGTTGAGTTTACGTTTTCTAACACATTAATGCATTTAATTTTAGAATTGCCAAAATTTTCCTTATTGCTAGAGGTGATACTTAAACGAAAAGAAAAACTGCTAGAGTAGAAATGACGGTGGCATCTAACGAGTTAAACGGTGAAACTTAGTTACTAATCTCGTAACACGTTTAAATTGAATATTACTACGACATCAGTTTTATCCTCCTGCAATATATTTAGATATTCTTGATAAAATCCAAAGAAGAATCTGCAATGTTATTGGTCCTGACAGGGCATCTTGGCTTCAGTCATTTTCCCACCACCGTAACATAGTGTTGTAGATTTTCGTAGCCGAATTGTTGTGGCAAATCTTAACGTAAATCTTTGTCACCAATTTGTTGTGGCGAAACTTAACCACAAAGTTGTCGTGACCGGTTTGGTCGGAAGTAAGACACAGTACACAGAATGTAGGTTCAAAACAGTGTATTAGTATAACAAGAACATAGATACAAATAAGTGTTAGTAATCAATAAATAGAAATAAGTAAGTCCGAATGATACAGTTACGCTGCTTATCGCCAGAATTGTAACTGGCTTTAACTGTGTACTAGCTGTCATCTTAACTTTTGTTTAACTCCCTTCCGGAAGTCACGCAGGTAATCATATATAACAAGAGAAAGAGTTCGTTCCTCGTAGGAGGGTACCATAAGCACATAGCTTCTTTGGGTTTTTATCTAAATACGGTCATGGTAATTGCTCCGATGTACCTTCCCCAATGGTTAAAAAATTTAAGCCAACTACAGGCCAGGATGTGCGTTGTGGCGCAGTGGATATCGGCTCGGAGCGAGAAATCGAGGAGCCGAGTTCGAATTCCAGTTGAATTCTTTGCACTCACTTATGCGCAAATACACTTGGGAAAGGTATTAATTCATCTATTCCCTCCAGTTATGGGTTAAATAATAGGACAGATTGGGTTCTATAGCCTTGGTTGGCAACCAGTCTACCGCAGAAAGCAATGGCAACCTACTGTTGGATAATCTTCTGCCCAGTCAGTCATGTCACTTTCGAGACATGATCGCCCAAGCGTGTATCACGTATGGCACTTAACTGACTGACTGACTAAAATCAAACAGGTGCAGAAATGTTAATATCTGGGAACTGTTCCGACAGAGGAAACTGACACCAAGATCCGAATGCACATTAGCATGGCCAAGCACGCATTTCAAAAGCTAAGCAGACTATTGAGAGACATGAAGATTTTGTTGGAAACAAAAAAAAAGAGTGCTGGACTTTTATGCAATAACTGTCTTCTCATATGACAGCGAATACTGAAAAATCTCGTAAAGATGAAGGAGATACTCGAAGCAAGCAAAATGTGGTTCTACATAAGGATGCTGAGGATACCATGAACTGAGCATATGAGCAATGACAAGGTTTAAGAGAGGGTGCAAACGAAAAGAAAACTGATACTTGGCACTAGAAAAAGACAGCTAACATTCTTGAGACATGTAATAAAAAATGCTTGGAGAAACTGATACACATAGGATGGATACAGAGAAAGAGAAACAAGGGAAGCAGCACGGGTCATACTTGATGTGCTTGAGCAAGTGGATGGCAAAACAAGGTTTGAGATAGATATCAAGAGGAAATTTTAACAGAGACAAGAGATTGGGAAAATTCATGATCGCCTACATCCTGAAAGGACAGAGCTTATGAAGAAGAAGACGAGATTGTCAGCAAGCTCTTATGTTACAGCTGAAATAGATAGATGTAACCGTAAGTTCTATGCTTACAGTTTCTTCGATCGCACTTGTGAAACTTTCTTTCGACTTCTTGCTCCCCAGTCAAGTTTATTTTTCAAAAATTTAAACACAATTTAAATGCACAAATTGTCCAATATTTGGATATTTTTTAATTATGCTGGTTCTAAACTTCCGGCTCACATGAGCCATCTTCAGAGAGGTTACAGAGACGTTAACATAAAGACATTCACCATCAAAGATGATTTTATCTTGTGTTCACATAAAACATTGCTATGCAACAATAACGGTCACTGAATAGCAGATGCAGGTCGTAAATTTGTAATGATGTCATATATATATATATATATATATTCCCAAAACCAATAAAAAGAACTCTATGACCCCATAGAGTAGAATTGAATGAAAATTGCTGAAACAATGTTGAAGTATAAAGACGAAATCAAATTTTGCAAGTCAATGAAAAAATATTTTAGTCAACGAATGCTACAGGAAAAACTTAGCGTGTGTGTGAGTGTGAAAAATAAAACCAATACGTACGCACACATATACACTTTCTGTCCTACTTACCACTTGACTTATCTATTTATGCACAATACCTTGGCCATCAGAAAAGCAAACGGATCTTGATCTGTGAAGTCACAAGTTTATTTGCCTGAAGAGAGTCAACTTTAGACTCGAAGCACGTGTAGCGACACAAATGCCATTATGGACACTTGATATATCCTACAAAAAGCAAGTAATAATTATAATAATAGCAACAATAAATCTACACTTTAAACACAACATTCATAGCTTCTTGCACATTTTCTTATTATATATATATATATATATATATAGTGGAAAGAATATTAATAAAAAGTTTTGAATTTAAAAACGTACTTTTTTAAACAGTATTTGTTTATTTTTATAGTGTTTTATATTTCAGACCGCCCTCGGTCCTTCATCAGAAACAAGTGATTTTTAAATTAGAATTGGAAACGTATTTTTACGATAGCGTCCTAATACTTTTTTGTTTACATCACGTGGTGTCGATAAACCAATCAGCATGCGGCACGTTTATACATATATATATATATATATATATATATATAATAAGAAAATGTGCAAGAAGCCATGAATGTTGTGTTATATATATATATATACTATAGTCATCCGCAGACAGATCTGTTTCACTGTATGACAGCTCATCAGTACGGTTAGACTCCGATTGCTTTTTTACCCAGGATTGAAACCCGACCGAATTGTCATCAGTCAGCGATTCTACCCCTGGGCTACGAGCGTTCGGTGGAAGAAGGCAGACTTTTTTAGCGTGTATATCATTATACACGCCCAATAGCCATAGTGCTCTAATTCATTATTGAATGAGCGATGTGTATGTTGGAGTAGCTACTGTTTTCAAAGTCACCCATTCTTCCAGAGTGCTCAATCAGGGTGTGAGAGTGTAAATACTATAGTCATCCGCAGACAGATATATATATATATATATATATATATATATATATATATATATATATATATATATAAGTTATAGTTTAGTTACATGTACAAATTATAATTTACTACAAAAGTGTACATAACTATAACTTATAATAAATATTCATAGCTCTATTTCTATATTGAGCACTGTTTTAAATTAATGTTTTGAATGTTGTTAATACTTTAAAAGCACTGTTTTAAATTAATGTTTTGGACATTGGTAATACTTTAAAAGCACTGTTTTAAATTAATGTATTTGTAATACTTTCTTTGTTCTTTATTCACTTGGATATATATATATATATATATATATATATATATATATATAAATGTGGAGACTAAGGTTAATACTAAGGGGTGACAGTGTCTTTCATGCTTGAAAGCAATCTTCAGGCCATGTACTAACCTCAATGTCTACTTTTGTAGTTACATTTGCTCTGTCATGTTGAGCACATTTACTCATCAATATAGCATAACTTAAAAGTAAAGTTGTATCATCATATAAATGTGTGTGTGTGTGTCTGTGTGTGTGTGTGTGTGTGTGTGTGCAGAGATCAACACCATGGCCTAAAAATTGCATTCAAGTTATGAAATTCAGTGTTACTGCTGGATGTTGACCTCTCTATACAACTTTACAAACACTACTTTTAATTATTGAGCACTTTAACCACTAAATATAGAACACCTTAAAATTATAATTTTATTTTATATATATGTGTGTGTGTGTGTGTGTGTGTGTGTGTGTGTGTGTGTGTGTGTGTGTGTGTGCGTGCAGAGATCAACACCATGGCCTAAAAATTGCATTCAAGTTATGAAATTCAGTGTCACTGCTGGATGTTGACCTCTCTATACAACTTTACAAACACTATTTTTATTTATTGAGCACTTTAACCACTAAATATAGAACACCTTAAAATTATAATTTTATTTTATATATATATATGTGTGTGTGTGTGTGTGTGTGTGTGTGTGTGTGTGTGTGTGTAAAATAGAGACGTGTCTGAATATGGTATATTAAAACTGAATAGACCAATAGATTTCTAATACTGATCCATAATAGAATTTAGATTAAAAAAATTTTTTCGACATTTATAATATTTCCTTTCTGAAAAAAAAAATGTTATTTTGGGAATACATTTTATAAATCATTGTCTTCAATGATGTTATTTCTACTACTTACCTCAGCAAAAACGAAAAAAAGAAAAAAACCATATCGGTTAGGTAATGGGAGATAGGAAGAAGACAACCGCCAAAACTCCCAAACCCAACCACAATGTAAATGAAACATTTTCTAACATTTTTTTATATGTTATTATATTTATTTCTTTGCTTAAGCTGTTTATTTGTTTAGTATTTCCTTCTCCCATTGATGAAGAGAAAATGATTTCTTATCCTAAAGGGGAAGGGATTGCTTTCATTTCCTTGGAAGGTTTCTCTATTTATTGCATTTTTTTTTTTGTGTTGCTTTTCTATTTTTCCCTCCATTGCTAAGAAATTTCAGTTTCGATAAAATAAACAGTGACTATCTTCCCAACGCCATTCTTACAAGATCTCATTTTTTTTTCGCTATTTGTTATCATCATATATTTTTTTTTTTCATTTGGAGTTATCAACACTTATTTTTCTTCCCATTTACATATAGGCACACTTTGGTTTCCCTCCAAAGAAGAAAGATATTTACCATCAAAAATGAATTCAATGGAACACATGGATGACA